>APFE030413545.1:139340-281679 GCA_000404065.3 Pinus taeda | reverse complement strand
TGTGTTTTATGTGTTATGCTCTCGCATTTTTATTTTTCCTGTGATTTAGAATTCGTATGCAGGTAATTTCTCTACGGGGTTAAAACCTACATTAGCCAATGCCATCTTTATATTATCTAAAGATCAATATGAGATTTTCTTTTGTGTTTGGACACAAACCAAACAAGGATATGTCATATTTCCTTGAAACATATACTCATGTCTCTATCACCACTTCGTTGGAAATAGAAGTGAGCTTCTCAAAATGAGACAAGAAAATCATAATCATGCCAAGGTTGGTGTGTAACTTTACAAGATTGTTCTATCCATTGTTGTATAGGGAATTTATAAGCATCATAAAGACTTGAACTATTATTTTTTATTCCATCAAACAATAAGGGATTAGGTAGCTCCAAAATTATGCAACAAAGTTGTAGCCTCCCATCACCGCCTTCATGCAGAAATTCACATGAAAGATGAGGATAAGAATAATATTTGAAAGAAAATATATCCATGATTTAGGGCTTTCTTATCTCTCTTATGAGGCTGAAAATCCCTGCAAGCACCAATTGAAAATGTTGTTGTATCCAATAAATTATAGCCTCATAAATACTTGCTCCAACTAGATGTTTATATTATTTCTTGTATATTGTTGATTATCATCCTGCAGCTTTGGGCATATGAAACAAACCTGAATGGTTTTCATTGAAATGGGAATGGATGGCTAACAAAAATTATACAACATCCCAACATTTTAAAAATGCAGATGTAAAAGATAGGGTAGTGACCAGTGAATCTCAAACTTTGGAGCATTATATTGTAGCGACTTGTTTGTTGAAGAACTTTGACATGGACGTTAAAGTGGAGTTAACTACTGCTAAAGGTCACTGCTTGATAAAAACATTACTTGATAAAATTTCGAAAAAACAAGCGAGCCTCAACAAAAATACACACAATGCAACAATAAGTAATATTTTTAGAAATTTACTTGCTTCTTCCCTACACAGAAATGGAAAAAGTGGTAGTGAAGTGTGACAACATGAAATCAAAGAGTTAAAATTCAAACTGAAGACTATTGGACATAAAATTCGAGAATTTGTGACCTTTTTACCTTTAAAAGATACAAGGTTTACTGGATTTTCAGATCAAGGTCACACTTGATTCATAAGCACTTTGAGAGGGAAAAACGAAAATGGTTGTTGGCTTGAGGGGGCCTAACCCAGGTTCAACGTTAATTAGCCAAACAAATCCCTACACTACTGGCCCTTTCAGCATCAGCCCACGGAGTGCGGGCCGAAGTCTCACCCAAAGTAGTATGGGGGGATGTTGGAACCAATTTTCTATACCCTAAGATGGTTTTGATGTCATTTGATTCCTTCTATCCTTGCCTTCATGTAGGTTGCTTAGCTCTAGGGCTTGCAAGATGAGCCATTTATTCTGTCCTTTAATACCTCTGTGAAAGGGTATGATCGACCTTCGCACAACCCTAGCCTACTGCTTAGGTACTTTTGCGCTGTTAGGGCAGTGTGCCATGTAGATTCCCTAATTAATCTAAGTGAGTTGCTTATTTTATCAAACAATTATAGTTAACACTGCATAAACAAATAATTGTAATTGCGTTCAATTATTTAATGTAGTTTTATTCATTTACTCATCACATAAGCATAATAAATGAAATTCATACATAACATATCAAGATGCATTAACAAAACAAAGACAAAGGAATTGCTAAATATTTCTCTTTATTGATATCTTTCAAGTGTGTACAAACTATGTTCGCCCCGCGCACATAGCCGTAGGGGTCCGCGCACTGAGCTTCAGACTTCTGCCCTAGGCCTCTATGCACTCAGCTGCAAATCCTCTACCTACGCTATGACCCAAGACTTAGACTTATTACTTCAAAGCTACAATTCTCTTACATTGTCTGTCTCTAAAACTACTTAGAGCTTAGCTCTTTTTATACAATCCCGTATTTACTTTACAACCGTATTTACTTTACAAAACTAAGGGCAGACTACCCTTTATGACACATGACACCTTCGCACTCCGCGACCACAAAATGCGGACACTTTACAATTTTATTATGAAATTTGACTCAGACTTGGGCTTTTAGCCCCAAAACTGCCCTTGGGGGATCCCGCTCCCAACAATGGCAATTCTAAGCACATTTACTTTCCTTATAAAATCTCTAATGGTAGGATTATTTGCATGTAGAGGAGGCATCCCAATGATGGTTCCCAAAATTCTTGTATGTTTTCCTGGCCACGGAAATTTCCACCCATCTCAATTCTGCTTTCTTGTCTACATTTGTATATGAAAAATGTAAATCCCTGGCACATTTTGACATCATTGATAGGTTTTGGAAATTGGAATAAGGAAAATGAATTTAGAGTGCTGGAAATATTTGTACTTTATCATTGGGGAGAGCTTGTAAAGACAATGGGTTCTTGGATTTCACACATCATGCATGTTTCTCTTTGAGGGTATTTGAGAACTCTAGTTCTCTACTTGTTAAAACTGCTACAAAAGTGTGAAAATCATTTGGTTCTCATATCCCATAACCCGACATACAGTGAAAATTTATTTTCCAAGATACAAAAATTTAAAAATTGGCTTTTACAAAGAATGACATAAGTGAAAATTCTAGAGGCAATGCAATAAAAATGTAAATATGCACATAATTGATCTTATTCTTTGTATCCTACTTATAATGAACAACATGCAAGTGCTAGGAAAAACCAATTAGCCAATGCAATCATCATATTATTTAATGATGAATATGAGATTTTCTTTTGTGTTTGACCACAAACCAAACAAGGATATGCCAAATTTCCTTGAAACAGATACTCACATCTCTATCACCACTTTGCTGGAAATAGAAGTGAGCTTCTCAAAATGAGACAAGAAAATCATAATCATGCCAAGGTTGGTTTGTACCTTTACAAGATTGTTCTATCCATTGTTGGATAAATCATTTGTAAACATCATTAATACTTGAACTATTATTCATTATGCCATAAAGCAACAAGGGATTACGTAGCTCCAAAATTATGCAACATAGTTGCAGCCTCCCATCACTACTTTCATGCAGAAATGCACATGAAAGACGAGAATAAGGATAATATTTGAAATATAAAATATATCCATGATTTAGGGCTTGATTTTGTCTCTTATGAGGTTGAAAATCCCAACAAGAACCAATTGAAATGTTGTTTTCTCCAATAAATTGTAGCCTTGTAAATACATGCTCCAGCTAGATTTTTTGCATAATTTTACAAGAGTTGAAGGTATCAACAGCTAAAAAAATTATGCATTATTAATGTCATGAAAAATCCTTTCATGTCACACTAAGTCAACCCTACTGATGAGAAAAAATTGTTGTTCATTAATCATAAAATTTTGTTCGCACACCTCCAATATGTTTATGTGCATGTTTGATTCTAGAAGAGGATCATTTTCTCATCAAATCCGGAAATGATGGACATAAATATGGTTGATTTAAGAATTTTTGTAATAGGAGGCTACAACATATTTATCAATGTGAAAGGACAGTCAGAATTATGTTTTGGAAGTGCATTGTACACTTTGGTTAACTGTGAGCTTGGATATATTGGGAAGCTCAACAAAAGTGCACTAAAAGTTACGAATTCAAACAAAGTAATTAGATGGTGTGTGTATTTGAAACATGAGTGGAATAAAATTAAGACTTACCAGGGTTGATAGGTGGTAGTCATAAATAAATAACCAGTCAACTATGTTCTGGGCAGATGTGCTTGCGAATAGGAACCCATCCTGGCAAAAATTCCCTCTATCAACAAACTAAAGCCTTTATGATCAGAAGAGGTGAACAAACTTAAGCCTTTATGATCCAGAAGAACTGCAATTTTATTCTTGGAAACGCTAAAGAAGTGCTCAATATTAAGAGTAGCATTGATCACCCACATCAAATACATTTTTCCTTTAACCACTTACATTGTCCACACATATGCAAATGAAAATAGAGTGTAGATATTATACGGTCATTCTCAATGATAACTCTAGGGTAACGATGGATCTATCTTAATAAATCTCACTCCATGGAGAAGAGTATCCAAGCACGGTACCTTGAGCTGAATATTCATAGATTGGTCTAGGATGACCATTGATGAGGTAAGCATCAGAAATTGGAGGGCCTCCTTTAGAAGCCGTGACAATGTTTTCAAGATTTGCAACATTAGCGCCCCACCATTCTCCTGCAAGGTTCAATAGATTGTGCTTGTCACTAAAAAATGGTAAATAACATCTAGGAAAATTATATTTGAATTGTTTTCATATTTTTAGAGAAAACCCCCTGGATGTTGTTATAGTAGGCCTGTAAAATTGAGGTTTGAGGAACTTTGAATGTGACGTTGTTTATGGAAGCTTGGAATCTTGTGTTGTTAGGGTAATTTTATGTTTAACCTCTTTTGCAAGCTTCTAGGTTCAATTCTATTGGAAAAATAGATTTATGTCTACCTTCTGTGGAAAATTTATTGGATATGCTTAGGAATTCAAGATTATAATGAGGCTCATGCCTCTGAAGAAAACAGTCGAATCATTTATTTTGGGGAATCCAGATTTGATAATTGGAGCAGAAGAGGAAGAATTTCTTTGGTAGCTTAAGATGGAAAAACTCGTTACGGTATTAACTATTAGATTAGCAGACAAATGAGAGCTTATTCCTATATAATATTCCTTTTATGGCCCATGATATGATCTGAGGAGGATGTCATATGTATTCTTGGGGCCTATCATTATGTTATTAATTGTAGATTCAATTTAGGTAGATTTTTAAATTTCTAGGTATCCCTTTCTTTCTAGGACTCAACAAAAGAGTTGTGGCAAGCTCTAATTCAATGAAATGAGCAAAATGTGAAAAAATGGATTATGAAGCACATTTTCTCAGTAGTTAGACATCAAATTTATATGAATTTCCTAGCTTCTATGCATGTTTATTATTCCCTATGTTAGTGTTCCTTGGCCTTGATTTATAGTATATTGGAAAAGGTTATGAGATATTTTACAATCTTAAGCCAAATGCATTCCTTGTCATATACAACCACATTGTCCAAGATAAATCAACCTCTCAAATGAAATTTGTATCTTTTGGGTGAATTATGTTAGGGCGGGTAGAATCTGTCATGCATAGCTTCTCTTGAAATCTTCTACACGCACCCTTAAATAACTATGCCAGAAATACCATCTATGTCAGTGTTAGTTGATCACATGATGTGTCACCATTAGAATACCACCCAAAAACACTGCATTATGTAAATTGCTAGCAATACTATACTTAATGTAACCCCTATTTGACATTTGTTGTAAAATTATGGCTGATATGAAGACATGAGTTAGGTAGAAATTCGATCTGTCTTGTGAAAATGTCACTAACTTTCTAGGTCTATTTTTTCTATGTATGCACCCTAGATACACGAAATATAGACATACACATCAAATATTTTACTAATCCACTCTACTTTTTACTTTGTCCATTTTGCTCTGTCAAACACATGCTTGTCACAAAAGGAAATTAATTGCTTATGCTTGTAGTCACGTGATTTTGTATGAGATGATTTTCAATTAGCGTTACAATAATCAGTGCAAGAACATAGTCCATTCGAGAAACAATGGAAACAAATTGCATATCATAAAAATCCCTTCCTGGTGATCATCGGAATGAGATTTGTGGCATTATGTAAGCGCCCACAAATGCGATGGTTCTTGGTAATCTGGATAGTTTATTTAGGCATTTGTTGATAACCAAAATCAATGGTAAGCTTCTAGTTGTGGCCATAAAGTATTTGTGCCTTCTCCTAATCGTTTACCTCCTTGACAGAGAGAGACCTTTCTTGTGATTATACTAAACCTTGATGAGTGTAGTCTCATTGAATTTCTCGTTCTTGTACTGAGACAGTGTTTCACCCTTGATAGTGAGATAAAAATCCCATTTAATATTGCCACTCATGTACTAAACAATCTCATTGCCTAGTTTGGTCATTTGGCGAACATTAATAAACTTATATTATCTTATATAAATTTATTACTAAGTAAGCACACATATAACATGGGGCATGTACTCTGTAAGTGATATTTTTTACCTTATCCATTATCTCAAAAGATTCATATCTCAAGGCTTTGATTTTCTTCTATGGTCTTGTTGACATGGGAAAATGTTCCTTATCAACTTCGTAGGATTATTGGGCAAAATACCCAACTATTGAAATGGAAAGCCCATTGATTATGGACCAACTACCATAATCTAGGATTGTTGAGTTAAAAATCAAATTCAACTAATAATGCAATGTCAATGTGCAATATGAAATGTAGCCTAACTAAATCCTATTTATAAGTAAAGAATAGGTTCACATGAAATGAAATTAAATAAAATTTGTAAAAGAAACAATCAACTCACTGTAGCGTATGATGATGAGGATGGTTGGGTGATTCTCATCGTGAAGCTTGTGTAATCGGTGTATCTGGTAGAAGGGGTGTGGGCAACACTTTCTTACTTAAAATCATCTGCAATACCTACAAAAAAGAGGTTAGTCATTTTTTTTCATCATTTGGTTTATAGTTTGTGGGAAATTTGAAATTGAACAGTTGCAGGCTTCCATTGTGAAGGCTCTGAATATAAGTCTAGAAACATTTTTTTGAGATGACACAAATTAAAACAACAAAAGGAGAGGATACAAAATTTCATGAATGAAGACTCTTAGTATAAAGTTTCCAAACGTAATGTGAATGACTTTGTCCTTTACTTTCACAATTGTGAGGAACCAATTGTGCCACTTATCATTGACTTCTTAAATGATATTCTCATGAACAAGGATTATGATGCCAATATTATCATGGTCAAATAAAAATTAAAATGGGGAATTTCACAATTGTGAGGAACCAATTGTGCCACTTATCATTGACTTCTTAAATGATATTCTCATGAACAAGGATTATGATGCCAATATCATCATGGTCAAATAACAATTAGAATGGGGAATTTCATTAGTGGCAAGAAAGATTCAAGGTTTAGATGACATCATAACATGGTAAGAGAAATACAATTTTACCCCAAAGAATGTAAAATCCTTTCTACAAAGTGAAATATATTGGTTTTCCACCAACATTTATTAAACCAAATTTATGAAATGCATTTGAAGACATTGAGTAACTATGGAAAGAGAATGATGGCCACCTAGTTGAGGCTATGGAAATGATTGAGTTATATAACATACAATGGTCTAGAAAGACAACAAATAATACCATTCTTTTATAGTTTGGACATTTTACACAAGTGAAATAAGGATAAAAAGCAACAAGTAACTAAATTAACAACATCATATAACAAATGGTGAGGGAGTTTATTAATGTTCTCCTTTACTACTGAAGTCTTTCTATTAAGCTTTCCTCATAAAATTAGACCAATTTCTAATGAACAAAACTATTATCCATTGCATTGTGAATTAAGGTGATATGAGATTACTTTGTTACGAAATGTTTGATTCAAATCGTTTACTTATAAAGGTTCCAAAATCTTAATAAAGAGCATTTTCATAAATCCTTCACTTTGAACATTACCTTCGCTTTGAACATATCCTAGTTTGGATTTCCCTGAAACATAACATATGATAAAAAAAGAAACACCAATAAAGAAATAAAATTGCATAAAATTTTGACTTCTTTCTTCTATGTTATTATTTCTTATGCCATTGCCTTAGGGTGTTTCCTTTGCAACATGTGGTGAAAATGTTGGTTTAATGTCAATGGCATAAATATTATATATCATTTAAAAAAAAGTAAGTGTATATTATGAAAAAATTAAGTTTTTATGGTTAAAAAGTTTATTTGGTCCTATATATACTTTATTTAGCATTCAAAAATATAATTTAAACAATGAAAAATAACGCACTGTATTTTACACTCTAAAGAAGTTTGCACATGAAGAAATTTGATTCCTTTAAGCTAATGTTAGATTCATACTTAAGATGGATCTATGTTATCCGTCTTAGGTATGGATCTTTCTACAACCTAGTATGAGGGGATGTCATACTTAAGATGGATCTATGTTATGGATCTTTATACAACCCAGTAGGAGGGGATGTGTAAGATTTAAATTAACTAATCTATGTGAATATCAACTTCATATATATCTATATACAGAAAAAGAAAAAATAAATAAATAAAATTGTTATTTTAATAGGAATTAATATTGACATATACTTAAAAATATATTAATAATAGAAAACCATTTTAATTTGAGTGATAAAATGTCTTATGTACATTGCTATATAAAACATATTTAAATGTCAATTACATAAATATTGTATATCGTTAAAAAAAAATTATACATATATCATGAAAAAAATAATTTTTTTTTTGTTAAGACATTTATTTGGTCCTATATATACTCTTTTTAGGATTCAAAAATATAATTTAAACAATGAAAAATAACAGTGTATTTTTCACTCTAAAGAAATTTGCACATGATGAAATTTGATCCCTTTCAACTCATTTTACATCCATACTTAAGATCCCTCTCGACTCATTTTACATCCATACTTAAGACTAAGGGTTTTTTTAAGCTTCTTATCAACTGAGTTTTTCTAATCTCAATTTTTTTTTTTAGATCATAGTAGCTAGTTTACAATTGTTTGTTACACTGCCTTGGAATCTCTATCAATTGAGTTTTTCTAAGCTTATTTTTTTTATATCATAGTAACTAGTTTACAACTATTTGTTACACTGCTTTGGAATCTCCGCAAGAGCTAAGGAACTCGAATTCCTTTCATGCACTAGCTATTTTGAGTTGATTTATCAGTTAGCTAATTGATATAGGAAAGGAGCCATGTACTAACTACTACGATATCATTTTTTCTAAGCTCCAGGTACTAGTTATTATGTAGCTCTTGTTATAATAATACCAATATCTAATTTACAATTGTATTTATTCTTATAAATTTGATAAGATTTAAATCTATTTTTATATTTTATGAGTTCAATCCCTTTTAAACATTTAATGAATAAATAATATTTTTTTTTTACTCATTTTTTAAAAGAAATATAACTTTTTATATATTAATTATATTAATTCTACTATTTATTGTGTGCTTTTAAAATAATTTTTAAGAAAAAAGTTAAAAAAAAAATTGTTTGAGCCTAGAAGCCCATTCTACAACCAAGTAGATGTGTAGTCAGTCTATCTGTTTGTCCATTTATTGAGCAGATAGGCTCATTCTACAACCGAGTATGAGATGGATGTGTAAGTCCGTTCGTCCATTCATCCATTTAAAATAAAAATAAACTATGTTCAAAATAGAAAAATAATGCCCGCAATAATTAAAAAAATGAACAAAAGATTTAAACTTTATACTTTTCAAAAATATTCCTACAAAAGATAAAAATAAACTATTTGAAAATCTATGTAAACTTCATAAATATCTATTTATAGAAAAAATGTTAAAATAAAATATTTTATTGTTGCATATTCACTCGATTAGATCATTTGTGTCACAACCTTCATCAACATGTTGAATGAGGTCATTTGTGTCACAACTTGCATTTGTTGTTGGGATGAGGTCTTCTGTGTCACTCACTACATCTATCTTTTATATATATTATGTATCAAGTAGATATTGTTTTTCACTCAATTTAATCTAAAGTGCATTAATGAGTTGTTCTTTCATATCTAGCTAAGTTTGAAAATCTTTTGTTGCTTCTAATGTGATGGTCATCTGATTGATTAAGTTTTGCTTAACGTCCACACAAGCACTTCAATTGTGTTGTGTAATTCATGATTGCACTCTTGCAATTCTTTGATTTGTAGTTTGGGACTTTGAAGGCGTTGACCTCCTTTACCCATTTTCGGCACTTTGAAGACGTTGACCTCCTTTAGCCATTTTAGTATTTAACGCAGTCGCTTGATTATCACGCTCACTTGATTTTTGCTTCAATAAGATGAGGTTGTCGGATACTACCAAAAATGCACCTAATTCGAATTAATTTATAATGATTAAAATTGATATCAAGTTCAACTGCACCCTTTTGTTACAAATATAAATGCACCTAATTCGAATTAATTTATAATGATTAAAATTGATGTCAAGTTAAACTGCACCCTTTTGTTACAAATATTTCTTAAATACTCAGACTCATCCACTTATCACTCCAACTGTTACAAAAAAAAAATATCACTCGAAATTAAAAAAATTTAACCCTTATACTCAAAAATAATATATATATATATTTTTTATTTCTAGAATATATAAAATTATAACCAACCTTATTCTTTTCCAAACCATTTACCCTTTCACTAAAATTTAAATTAAATGAGAGCTTTCATCTTATAACTACAACAAATATAAAAAATTTATTTTATCCATTCATATTATCCGCCACCTGTCACTCCAAAGGAGTTTTACCATTTAAAAAGGATACCTTATCCCTCCATTAAAAAAGTTTATGATCACTCTTCTAAAAAGTGCCTTTACATGCTTCCCATTAAAATAATTATTAAAACTTAATGATTTCACTTGAACGTGCTTATGTATGCAAAGGTATATGCACCATTTTCTTTATGCCTATAAAAACATACGTACCAAAAAACATACCATACGTATCTTTTCAAAATATTATCCAGGGTATACCTTCAACACTGCCGACACTCTCAATCTTGCAAATTCGTCCTTCCAAGTTTATATCTTCAGTCTGGATAAAGTGAAGCTCCCGGCCATTCCAAGGCACTGATGGAATCCTTCAGATTGAAAGCACTCAGTCTCCCAATTAATAATGAAACTCGTCTTCAGGAACAAAAGGATCTTGGGTTCAATAATATGTGCTCAGTCCCTACCAAAAAATCAGGTTCTCAGCCTAGGATGGAAGAAAGATTACGACCCCCTGCAATGATAAATATTCTAGCAATAGTACTCAACCAATAAAAACGTTCTCTTCTTAAATCGGCCTTCTTCTTTGAAAAAAATAGATAATGGCTCTCTGCAAATCCATGCGTGTCACGAGATTTCGATTTAGATTTAAATGCAATAAGATAGAGAACTACACATGACGCTATACTACCAAGAACAATCTCCAAAAACTAGGCGTGTCACCCACTTCTCGCCTTGTCCGCTCCACAGCTTCTGTCAATTGATGGACTCAGAACCGACAGGTTTCGAAACTTTGGAACACAGGATCGATCGTGGCCCCCAGGAAGTAATTGAATTTAGCCATTTGAAATTTTATGATTATGTCTTCCCATTACTACTCGTCTAGCAATGGGTTTCTGGTCATTCACCGAGATTGGCCTCTGAATGAACGATTGAGACGGGCCGAGTATCAGGAATTCAGTGCCTGCACATATATGTAAATTTCCATGCACGACCTTCCCCAATCAATTGCCCAGCCACCAATTCACAACTCACTTATACTCAGCCGTGGCGGGGGAAGAGGACTTGAACCCTTCACCTACGACTTACACACTGGAGGTCTGCATGATCAAACTCGAAAAAGACCTTGCGGGACACTTCTATAAGAGGCCCGAAAATCAAATGATGGTGTCCGTCGGGATCAATACTATGCTGCCGAATTACCAGATTTGCGATTTCGCCTTCGAACCCTGCAGCTACTTCATGAACATCATTGAATCCAGCGGGTATTCAACCATACATGTTGCACCCGAGGAGGGTTACAGTTATGCAAGGTTCCAAGTAATGGGCTACGACCATCGAACTCTGGATCTGACCTTTCAACCTACGTGGCAGGTACATTCAATCGTGTTGAGATTTTCGGTTTTAATAAATTGGGCAAAATCTCATGTATGTGACAACAATAGGATTTGTTGTTATATTAGTTATATTAGCTCTATTTTGTTAGGAAAGAGTTAATGCATCCTATATTTGTTGTGAGAGGATTTATGAGTCAGTTGGATTCTCTTAGCTATAAAATATATGCTTGTACAGATATTGGGATGATGTAGAAAGTGTGAGGAAATAAATTATTTGTAATCTCCTCATTAATAATAAGATTGCCGATGCCTCTTTTTGGTGGACGTAGCCCAGATTGGTTGAGTGAACCACGTTAAATCACTGTGTTAATTGTGTATGATTTTTTTACACTGTATTTGTCTTTTATATTCCGCTGCTCACTGGTTTGCTCTAACAATTGGTATCAGAGTGTGTTGGAAAGAGTGCGTGCGTGCAACATAGCTGCAGGTAGAGTTTTTTCAAAGATTCGGCGATTGACGCGGTTTCGGGCGAAACAGTCTCGCCAATATATTCCAGTGAACGGATTGGCGCGGGTAATCGCGGAATAAGAACTCCTTGGATCCGAGCTTATTAGTCGCGCCAGGGTGCCAATATCCCGATTGGCGCGGATCCGACGGGAATAATCGCGCCAATTTCGGTACTTAGAGCGATTTTGCTTCCGGCCCGGATTGTTTACTATTCAGGTAGCGACAAGTCCCTTTTGGCGCGCCAACCGAGGACTATGTTGGTAAAACTGCAATTTTTCGTTATTTATTTTTTGTGTAATTTACAGTTTTGTACAACAGAGTGATTTTTTGATAAAGTAAAGGCAGTACAATAGAAGGCAAAGGCATTTGTTATTAGATATTAATTTGATTGATTAACAAGTTGGAATTGGAGATTGTTTTTTGGTTGATACAATATGGCTAAAACTCAGAGTGCTCGTTTTGAGATCGAGAAGTTCAAGGGCAAAAACAACTTCGAGATCTGGAAGGTGAAGATGTGCGATCTGCTTGTGCAACAAGGCATGGCGAATGCGTTGATGGGCAAAACCAAACAGCGTTACAACATAACAGATGATGAGTGGGACGAGATGGATGAAAGAGTAGTGAGTGCTATTTGGCTGTGTTTGGCGGATGATGTTTTGTTTAATATTGTGTCGGAGAAAACAGTTGTTGGTTTGTGGACGAAGCTTGAGAAACTGTACATGACAAAATCCTTAACAAATAGGATTCTCCTGAAGCGACAGTTGTACAGTTTGCGAATGAAGGAAGGTACATCGATTACTGATCATTTGAATGCTTAATACTCTCCTGGTGCCATTAGAAAGTATAGAAGTAAAATTTCCATCAGAAGATAAAGCTATTACTTTATTGTGCTCGTTCCCGAGTCATGGGATCATATTGTTACTTCTATAAGTCTTAGTTCATCAGAAACCCTTAAGTTTGATGATGTAGTTGCATCTTTATTATCTGAAGAAAAAAGGAGAAGGACGAATTTAGAAACCTCTACATCAGAAGCAATGATGGTCAGAGGTTTTTCTAAAGAAAGACGCTTCAGTAGGCAGAGCGACTCACATTCAAAGTCGAAAGGGAAGAAGAGTAAGGTAAAGTGTTGGTTTTGTGGCAAATCGGGGCATTTGAAGAAGGACTGTTGGAAGCGACAACAAACTTCTAAAGAAGATTCTTCGACAGAGAAAAAGGAAGCAAATAGGATAGATACAGGTTCAGCATCTGGTTCAGGTATGAGTGATGAAGTATTATCAGTTAGTTTGTCAAATCATGATCAACATTGGCTATTAGATTCCGGTGCATCAAACCAAATGTGTATTCATAGAGAATGATTTAAGACGTATAAGTCAATTAATGATGGAGTCGTGTACATGGGTAATGATGTCACATGTAATATTGTGGGAATTGGGAGTATACAGCTACAAATGTTTGATGGGACAACCAAAATGTTAACTCATGTAAGACATGTACCAGAATTAAGGAAAAATCTAATTTCACTAGGAGCACTTGATACAAATGGATATAAAACTGTAATTCAAGGTGGAGTAATGAAAATTTACAAAGGTATTTTACTAGTAATGAAAGCTAAGAAGGTAGGAAATCTATTTCAGTTAGAAGGAAGAACAGGGTCAGATCATGTGTCTACGGTGTCTGAACATGACAGTAATTCTATTCGCTTATGGCATCAAAGGTTGGGCCATATGAGCGAAAGAGGGTTATAAATTTTGGATGATCGCAAGTTACTTCCTAATCTAAAGTCTGGAAAGCTAGATTTCTGTAAACATGGTCTGTTTGGAAAACAAAGTAAGAAAAATTTTAAAACAGACAAACATACTAGTAAAGGAATACTTGATTATATCCATTCAGATGTTTGGGGTCCAGCCCCTACAACCTCATATGGTGGCTCGTCATATTTTGTATCATTTATTGATGATTTTTCTAGGAAAGTGTGGGTCTACATGTTGAAAAGGAAGTCTGATGTTTTTACAATTTTCAAGCAATTTAGAGCATTGGTAGAAAACATCACTGATAGAACTATAAAATATTTAAGAACTGACAATGGTGGTGAATATACTTCCAAGGAGTTTGAAAGTTATTGCAAGGATGCAGGGATCGAGAGACATAAGACCACTGTTTATACTCCTCAGCAAAATGGAGTTGTTGAACGCATGAATAGGACTCTTTTAGAGAGAGCAAGGAGTATGTTGAGTAACGCCGGTTTGCAGAAGGAATTGTGGACAAAAGCGGTGGCTACAGCTTGTTATGTGATAAATCGATCACCATCAACGACGATAGGCTGCAAGATTCCTCAAGAGGTATGGAAAGGTCACCCTTGTGATTATTCTAAAATTAGAGTGTTTGGTTGTGATGCATATGCTCTAGTGCCTAAACATCAACAAACTAAATTAGATCCAAAGTCTAAAAGGTATATCTTTATTGAGTATGGTGATGGAACAAAGGGATATAGATTGTGGGATCCTACTACCCGCAAAATCATCATCAACAGAGATGTAAAGCTTAATGAATCCTCTCTAATACAGTTAGATGTAGATAATAAATTGAAACATGATGATGTATCTGACTTTCAGCAAAATCAGTTTGAAAGCACTTCTAATGATAGTCATGATGACCATAGTTCAGATACTAGTCAAGAACAGGTTTCAGAATCAGATCATGAACAAGGTTCAGATGTAGATCATGAACAGGTCTCGGATGGTGATCATGAAGAAGTTCCTACAGATGGTAGTCAACCAATTGTGGAAGCACCAGAAACATCCTTAAGGAGGTCTACAAGAATCAAACGCCCTCCGAAAAGGTATGATGATTATGTTACCTCAGTTGCATTTACTGCTAATGATGATGAACCTCTGTGCTATCAAGAAGCTATAGAAGGTTCAAAAAGTGAATAGTGGAAAGCAGCTATGAACGACGAAATGATGGCCTTAGGTAAAAATGGCACATGGGATCTTGTTGAACTTCCAAAAGACAGGAAAATTGTGGGATGTAAATGGGTTTTCAAGTTGAAACGGGGTGTGAATGATACAGAGGACAGGTACAAAGCGAGGCTGGTCGCAAAAGGTTTTTCTCAGAAAGTAGGCATTGACTTTCATGAGATTCTTTCACTAGTTGTTAAAATAGTTTCAATTAGAATTGTGTTAACATTAGTCGCTTTGCTTGATTTAGAATTGCAGCAACTAGATGTTAAGACTGCATTTTTACATGGAGATTTGGATGAAGAAATTTATATGGAACAACCGGAAGGGTTTGTTCAACATCGCAATAAGAAATTTGTCTGCAGGCTCAAGAAATCATTGTATGGCCTGAAGCAGTCGCCTCAGCAGTGGTACAAGAAGTTTGATTCTTTCATGTTGAGTCAGAGATATGTAAGAAGTTAATATGATCATTGTGTTTACTTTAAGCAATTAAGTAATGGCATATTCATTATCTTAGTGTTGTATGTTGATGATATGCTTTTAGCAAGCAAAAGCATAGAAGAGATCAACAGGTTAAAGGCTCAGATGGCAAGGACATTTGATATGAAAGATCTAGGAGCAGCAAGACAGATTTTGGGCATGGAGATTTTCAGAAACATGAGCAATGGTAAGTTGTGGCTATCACAACAGAAGTATATTGAGAAAATACTCTTGAGGTTTGGTATGAACAATGTGAAGCCTGTGTCAGTCCCTTTAGCTTCCCATTTTAAGCTTTCTTCTAGTTTATGCCCTAATACAGATGAAGAAAAGGAATATATTTCTCGAATTCCATATGCCAATGTAGTAGGATGTTTGATGTATGCGATGGTTTGTACTCGACCAGATATTTCACATGCAGTTGGGGTTGTCAGCGGGTATATGGCAAATCCAGGTAAAGAACACTGGTCAGCAGTGAAATGGGTGCTTCGGTATTTGAGAGTCACCAATAATTATTGTATTACTTTTAATAAGAGTAGTGAATTTGTTTGCGGATATGTTGATTCAGAATTTGTAGGTGATTTGGATAAGAGAAGGTCAACATCAGGGTATGTCTTTACTCTTGCAAGTGTAGCTATTAGCTGGATGTCAAAGCTACAAAACATTGTTGCTTTATCCACTACTGAAGCAGAATACATTGCTGCTTCGCATGCTTGCAAAGAAGCGATTTGGTTGAAAGGTTTGTTTGGTGAGTTTGGTAGGTTGCAGGACAACATCAAGTTATTGTGTGACAATCAAAGTGCAATACATTTGGCTAAGAATCCGGCCTATCATAGTAAATCAAAGCATATACCAATCAAGTACCATTTTGTAAGACAGGTTATCATTGAAAGGGGAGTCTCTCTTGAAAAGATGCATACAAAGGAGAACTGTGCAGACATGTTCACGAAACCAGTTTTGTTAGAGAAGCTACGTTGGTGTTTGGCTTCTCTTGGCTTGCAGAAAAGATAAAAATAATAAAGAAACAGGGTATGAGGGTAATTGTTGTCAAGGTGGAGATTGTTGAGATTTTCGGTTTTAACAAATTGGGCAAAATCTCATGTATGTGACAACAATAGGATTTGTTGCTATATTAGCTATATTAGCTCTATTTTGTTGGGAAAGAGTTAATGCATCCTATATTTGTTGTGAGAGGATTTATGAGTTAGTTGGATTCTCTTAGCTATAAAATATATGCCCATACAGATATTGGGATGATGTAGAGAGTGTGAGGAAATAAATTATTTGTAATCTCCTGATTAATAATAAGATTGCCGATGCCTCTGTTTGGTGGACGTAGCCCAGATTGGTTGGGTGAACCACGTTAAATCACTGTGTCAATTGTGTATGATTTTTTATACTGTATTTGTCTTTTACCTTCCGCTGCGCACTGGTTTGCTCTAACAAATCCTTCAACATTGTCCTTCTCTATCTACATAAATAATTGCCTGTAGGTCCAGAATGCATATCAAAACAGCTAGAATCTCCCTCAAAAGACGGACTTAGCATCTGATGTCATGGAAATCGATGGCGATTTCACTGGCAATGGTCATTTCACTGAGATCACGCGCTGGGTCAAGTGGCTCGGATCTTTCCACAGTTCTATGGGTCAACGCATAGGACAAACTTCTCCACCGACTCTAGGATTAGACACGGATCTGTGTCCCTTGGCACAGTGATAGTGATCGATATGCCTTGATCGGCCCTCGGCACAATTGTTGTGTAACTACACAAATAGACTTTTCATTCAATCAACTACACTCAATCCACGCAAAGAGAGGCAACAAATTCAAATGTGATAAGTGCCATATAATGTTGAATCACCCGCAGATCTCTACCTGCTTCATGGCCATATAGACAAAATAGTACATTATGTTAAAACATCTTTACCGTAGTGGGTTGAGAGGGTCTCCCGGTGCAATAAAATTAAAATAAAATATTTTAATTTTGAAATGAGTTATGGCTTTTGGGCAAGTCGTATTGATAAACTATGGTATTGTAACAAATCTTATTTACAAGTTAATAATATCCATAGTTAAGAATCTTGTTCTATTGTTAATATTAATTTTTTTTAGTTTAATAATTAAATTTAAATATAGTTACGAATCATTATTTAATTTATATGGTAAAATGGATGTTAATTTATAAGTACTACTTATATGTGTTATATATTTTTATGTGATTTTATTTATAAGTATATGGTAGATGTGTAGGTGTAATGTAACAATTTTAAATTTCGCTAAATGAACACATTAAACATTTAAATGTTGACTCAATTAATAATAAAAATTTAAAGTAATAAAAAAATTAAAATTCAATTTGTTATATTTTTATTTTGTTATTAACCCATGAATAGGCTTTGTTATAATACTATGGATTATTATAACCACATGCTCAAAAAATCTAAAGTATTTTACAATGAGATATTTTATAACAATATGAAAAGATTTTTTAACCATGGATATTCACCCCACTTTGTCATTAATATTATGAAGACGTGAATAGGATTTGTTACAATACCATTGGCCAATACCATGGCTTATCAATACTATGTTCCGAAAAATCAAAACTTATTTCAAAATCAAAATATTTTATAACAATGACAAGATTTTTACCATGGATATTCACCCCACTTTACCATAGTTATTCTTAACTTTTAAATAGGCTTTGTCACAATACCATGGCTTATTGATACCACATGCCCATAAAGCATAACTTATTTCACAATCAAAATATTTTATCAATATTTTGTTTTTATTTTATTTTACAACTTCTTTTAATTAAATCTAAAAGGAAAAAAATTATAATTACTTTTGAGATATATCTAAACCCTCTATCCTCAATATTACTAAAATATTTCCATCAGAAATTAAATTCAAATTTCAATTAAAAATTAAAAATGAGAAACTTTTAATATAAAGATGTGAATTTATATATATAAATAATATTATTAAGAACAAGCATAGATCCATCTTAACTAAGGATCCAAGAAATTAGAGCAAGCAAAGTGACTAACAATAATAGAGGAAAAACAATGCATGATTCTTAAGTTTTTCATTGTTGTATTTTTTTTATATGATTGATCCAAAATATATGGTCAATATTTACCAACCAATTGATTTTTTTTTATTTTAGATACTTTCTTAAACACAATACAATGGGATCAAATTTAGGAGGGAGAGAGAGAGGGGAGTAGAGAGTGACAAAGTTGGAGCGTGGAGAGAGATAGAGAGAGAGTGATTGGGGGAGGGGGAGAGAGGGAGGTGAGACAGAGGGAAAGAGAGGAAGGAAGAGAGAGGAGAGATGGAGGTGAGAGAGAAAGGGGGAGAGAGAGATAGGGGGAGAGAGAAGGAGATAGGGAGAGAGAGACATGGAGTTGGAGGGGGGGAGAGTGAGAGGAAAGAACAAAGACATAGAGAGATAGAGGTGGAGAGAGAGTGATAGAGAGAGGAGAGGGGGGAGAGAGAGAAGAGGAGAGGAGAGAGATAGGGAGAGAAGGAGAAGAGAGACAGAAGGAGAGAAGGAAAGAGATAGTGAAAAAGTTGGAGGGTTGAGAGAGGAATGGAGATAGTGAAAATGCTGGAGGGATGAGAGAGGGATGGAGATAGTGAAAAATCTGGAGGGATGAGAGAGGAAGAGAGTGATGGGGGGATGAGACAAAGAGAGGTGGGAGATAAAGGGGGAGAAATAGGACTCAAGAGAGAGGAGATAGAGAGAGGGAGAGAGAGTGAATTGGAGAGGGAGAGAAAGGGAGGAAAGAAGAAAGACATAGAGGAAGAAATGTGGAGAGAGAGAGGAAGTGACAAAGGAGGGATGGAGAGAGACTAAGGAAGAGAGGAGAGTGGGAGCGAAGAGAGGGAGGAGAGAGAGAGATGGAGCGAAGGGGAAGAGAAAGAGAGGGAAAGGAAAAGGGATGTAAGAGAGATAGATAGATATTGAGAGAAAGTGTGTATATTTGGGGGTTGAGATAGAGGGAGGAATAAGAAAGAGACACAGATACAAATATAGATATTATATAACAAGCCTAGATACATCTTAACCTTGGATCTATCAAGGCCAAGAGGGATAAAATATCCTTGGATCAATAAAGCGCCCAAAGGGATCAAATATCTCGATCCATCTTAACCTTTCCTCAAGTTTTGCACTCAAGGTAATGTTCTTTTAAGATTTTCCATTATTGATTTATTTGTTTTCATGATACATTTGGTAAGTTATGATTGGTAATTTTTGTGTTTTATTTTTATTTTCATTTAACTAATAATTTTTTTGTATGAGACTTATTTTATTTCTATTCTTGTTTAATTGGTAATATCTTTGTATGAGATTTGTTAAGATGTAAGTTAGTGTAATGGTTAAAAAACAACATTTTAAAGTTATAGAATTGCACATTCCACAATTTGGAAGAATGACAAAAATGAATTCAAATATTCTATAACAAGTTCAAAAGGTAAGACATGTAACAAGTTAATATGTAATAAGTTAATGTTTTCATATGAAATTTTTGGGAGACACTTTTACATTTATCTTTATTGTGATTTGTATTTTTGTATAAATAGTAATTTTACTATTGTGAACTAAGTTATTATGAAGATAATTTGGTTATTCATAAATGTGTATAACCTTTCAAAAAAACAAAAGTAAATTGAAATTATATGACTTTATGCATATGAGTAACTTTATGTGAATATAAAGGTTTATTATTACACTTTAGATATAATGAGGTTTATATAGTTAATTAAGGGAGGATAAATAAATTTGGAACCTTATTTACTGCTACAAGGGTAAGGGAATATAGATATAACAAATAAATAGTTGTAATATGTGGGAAAATAAATTTTATTAAATATTTTATTTATTGTTTGCCTTTTATACTTGTCCTCATAATAAAATAATTTGATACTATTGATGAAAGTAACAATCTAGCCATCATGGCATAGTTTGAAAATGCAATCCAGTTAATATGAATGATGGGTTCAAATATAAAATGGATTCAAGATGATTGTTGAGCCTAAATCCTAATTAATGGTTATTGGATTTACTTGCTTTGAGGATGTTACATTTTGAATATGGGAAGAATGGCAATAAAATCCTAACCATGGACATTAAGAAAAGAACATCAAAGATAAAGTAACATGCAATCACATAATATGTTAAACTAGACGACGTAACAAGTGGTAGTAAAGAAGGCACTAGTCGTTCAGGCAAGATGTGGAGATGATCAATAAATTGTCGTGGATATTCCATTGGAACAATTTATCATAATAGATCTGATAAAATATTGAAATTTTTACTGTGAATGTTAATTCTTTTTAGATCTTGTATTCTTTATTTATTGTTTGTATGCTTAAATACAAATTCGCTAAAACGCAAGCAATATAGATTGAAAAGATATACACACACTAACCAAAATAGGAACAATTTTTTCCTTTGGAAAGCCTTACTGGAGAAACCTAGCTAGAAGGTGAGGTGGCTTTGATCTCTATTCTCTAGTATGGAAAATTGTGTAGATGCAAAGAAAGAGGTACTCTCTATAGATTTACCAAGATCTATGTCTTGTAAAGTTGCTACAAAATATTAAGCCTCATTTTTTTCTCTCTAACATCCCACTCCCAATTTATTTGCTTAGATATGGAAGAAAATATAATAGCATGAAATGGAATCCTACTCCTCCTAGTGGCCTAGTATTTAACATAACCCAATAGCTAACAATATGAAAGGTTTGACTCCCTCAACCCTTAATTAGAGTTACGATTTTGGACCTTCTAGAGTTTTTTTAAAGTTCCACACATGGCTAGCCCTATATGCATGAGTAACAGAGATTAACGTGACGTCGACTTGTACCATGGTGGTCAATATGGTAGATCATATTGCAAGAGGTATAAATTTTGCATACAAACTTCGAGCTACCAAAAGGTCTTGCATAAGCGATATTTCTTTTGCCCCAAAAAAAATTGTTTAATGCCTCAAAGGTTGTGGGATATTTCAAACCCAAATTTTCCAAATTGGAAACCATTGATAAAAAGACCCTACATGTTGATTCATGTAATTCTTCCACTCTGAAATCATTGAGATAGATGATGAACAATATAATAATTCAATATGAATCAAGATAAATTATAGATGAGAAATAGTATCATAATTCCTAAATTACATATGAATGAAGTCAAAATTGGAAGAAACTTACCCCTCAAGGAATACAAAACCTATGAGAAGATTGAAAAAGAAATATAAAGAAAAGGGGTTTTAAGAAATTAATGATGATAACCTATTGCAACACTCGTAAACATGACCAATCTATAATGATGAGATGAACCTGAAAGAGTAATAAATAGATACATAAAATTAAATATGTGAAATTTTCTCAAACAAGTGTAAGAAATCAATCAGGAAATGATAGGGGCTTTTGTAATTAGGGAATAGTCATGATGAAATAACTTAGCACTATATTGGTATATTGTAAATAACCATTTGGAAAGTGGTTGTGGAACCAAAAATGTGTGGTAATGATTTCATATGTGGAAAAATAAATAAACTATGTAGACTAATGAGAAAATGCCTAGCATGAAGTGTATGAAAGAATATTGTGAGAAATTCTATAATGAGACCTTGAGAAGGATTATTCATAATTGAAAAAACTAGTGAGAATAAGCTAACATCACTTTCACAATAATGATGACCCCAAAAGTGGAAATGGGGTTATCACGAGGAACACATGCTCACAAGAATGTGTGCTTGTTCATAGGAATACACGTGTTCCTAGTTGTCTAGGCTCCGTAAGGCCCAAGATATGCTACTTGTTTAGCATGGCTCAAAAGTGTATGTGCATTATTAGGAAATATCATTATGAAATTTGAAAACCTTAGTTTAATGCACTATGAAAACCCTAGCTTTGTGGAATTTGAAAACCCTATCAATGTGGAATGTGGAAACTCCAATATAGTGAGTTCAAATTTGAGTGGATAATTAGACAATGTAAGTAAGCACACCATATTGACCTTGCATCACAAGTTGGCGATGTTTTCCAATGTATATTGAAGTGAAATTTGAAGACCTTAGCTTTGTGCAATTTGAAACCCTACGTTTATGGAATTTGAAAACCCTAGTATTGTGGAATTTGATGGAATGGAATTGTATGGATGTAATTGTTGTTTATACCATTATGAATAATTTGTTCCCAACACTCTCTATCTCTCTCTTTCCATTTACAGATTTTCTACTCTCTCTCTCTCTCTCGCTCTCTCTCTCTATTTATATTTCGCTCCCTCTCTCATTTTCTAACAAGCACTTCATTGACTCTCATTGAAGAAATTTTATGAGCTTTCTTATCATTGGAATCTCTAACCAATATAAAACACAACCCACAAGAAATAGGACCATAGCAACTATGTCATACAAGAAATATGACCATAGTAACTATGTCATACAAGAACTATGAACTTGAGAACTTTAACCCTTAGGAACTATGACACATAGTAACTATGACCCTCGAGAAATTTGACCCTCATGAACTGTGACCTTAAGAATCATTCCTTTATTTTCCATAGTTCCCTTGTCAATTAGGATTTTTTACTTTATTTTACAAGAATAAAGACCATAAGAATTATGATGTGAGAGCTTTGACTATGAAATTAAACTATGACCTTTGTTTTTCAGACATAGTTCTAGGGAATAATTCTTTTGTTAGTTAAGAACCTTGAATCACAAGAACTATAATAAATGTTTAGTAGTCATATTTATAGGGAATTTCTTTATCAGAGAACTATTATGACAAACAAACTATAAACATCTTATTCATTCACTGATCAAATTTCTTGTTAGCTAGAGTAACTGTGGTAATAGTTCTCATTGGTTATAGTTACTATGGGTTACAGATCCTATTGGCTAGAGTTATTAAGGTCATATTTTTTCTTGAATTGATTCCAAAACCTATCTTTTCAATATATCGATTATTTAACAATGAGTAGTGGGAAAACGATGATCATTATCCACTTGGATGAAGAGTCCTGTAAAACTATGTTATCTGTATGTATGCATGTATGGTGTTGATATTCTTGTCACTTTTCCAACATTCCCCTCCTCCCATATTTTGGTCATCCATTTACTGTCAACCCCTTATTTTGAAGTAATCTTCGTTAGGATCACTGCTACAGTTTCCAAATGGTTGAGTAAGTGATATGGTGAGCTGGCAAGGTATTCTAAATATTAAATGTGGCGGGGAAATTTGTTTGAGTTTCAAATTTAAATTCAAAATCTTAAAATTGCAGCATACCACCTCTCATTTGTCTCGGAGACTATTTCAAAAACACTTTGTTTAGTTTGAATCAATGCAGGGAGATGGAAGAATGTAGATTCAATACATAATCAAGAGGCTCCATAATGGACATTTCATGGTAGTATATGTTTTTTGTCTTTTTCTCACTGTTGGAAGTAGTCTTAAAATAATATCTTGAACATTCTATGGTCTCTATGTTTTCTATTCATGATCTTCTCTAACAACAATTTTACATGGGATATTTCAGACAATGAGCCTTTCATTGGTAGTTTGGACTAATCTTTTAGTAGTCTCTAGTTATCAGTATCAAATATCAAGTGACCTCAAGTTTGGATAACTAATTATGGCTTCTAATTACTTATTTTCTCATTCTTTTCCAAGTTCCAACAAATAAGTGTATTCAAATGTTCCACATTAAAATTAGTAGGTCGATTCTTAAGTTACTTCTTCCAGAAAGCATCCATTTGAAGTAAATTTAGCCAACTTACAGAACTATAATGATAAAATTTTCTAACAAAGAAAGCCAAATTTTTGCAGCGTAATTGCACATGAAGAAAATGAAATCTTTGTGTACACAACTAGATTCTCCATTGTCACGACGCCACTGGTGATACAGACATATGCTTCATCAATTCTTTTAAGACACCATCCTCTAATTTCGTCAATTCCTTTAAAACACCACCCTCTGATAAGGGAAAGGATGTGCTTACCAAAGAGACCCTCAATGAGGAACCAACATGGCAATCCATAGTAGATGAAATCTACATCCTATCATATGGGTCATTAGTATAATATAATCTATGAAATACATCTCCATGATTAGGGTCCCACACATAGAGAAATATAGTATAGTAGGTAAAAAACAAAAACAAAATCTTATATCATTATTGAATACTTAACTAATAAGTTATCTTTATTTTGTAAGAAATTTATTAAATTATTTAAATATATATGTCTTTTTTCTTCATTATTTTACCTCTAATCCTGTGTTTTCAACAAGAAAGTGTGTTGGTATCTAAGTCTTATACTAATTTGAATTACTATACAGTTTTTTACAAATTTTAAACCCATCAATCAAAGGAATTATAGTTCACAATTTATTTTTTTAAACAATATGATAGACATGATTTAAGTACTTCACTATTTTATGTTTCCTTGAATTTATGCCTTCTTTCTTAAGTCAAACTGACAAAATTAAATTGAGTATTATAGAATGACTTGGCATATTACACTTAAAAATTCATAAATATTTTACTTTTCTTTAATAGTTGAACTACTTTTCTATTATCTTGTTTATTTAAAAAATTTGTTTAATATATTTTTATGACTAAACATACTGTGAAGCTAAACAAATTTAGCTTAAAATGTAATATGATCCTCAAAAAACTTAATTTCAATTGATAATTTCAAAATAATATATTTGGCAACATATTTTTTAATACAAATTAACACTGAGTTCAAACAAGCAAAATGAAAATTTCAAAATAATATATTTGATAACATATTTTTTTATTCAAATTAGCACTGAGTTCAAATAAGCAATAAATTAATGATTTGATATAAGAAATATTCTCTCCCATTTTTTTCCATTTCATCGTGATTTCACCCAAAGGTCTTACGACTTTCAAGTGAGAAATTTTGCAAAGCAATAAATAAATAAATTGTTTGATATAAGAAATCTTCTCTCTGGTTTTATACATTTCATCATAAATAAAATCTTTTTTTTTTGTCTATTTCATAGTGAATAAAATCTCTTGTTTTATTTAAGAACCCAAAGGTTTTACCATTTTTAAGTGAGAACTTTTGCATTGAGGAATCTGCGAATCTCTTGTTCTTTTCCATTTCATAGTAAATAAAATCTCTTGTTTTATTTATGCACCCAAAGGTCTTACCATTTTCAAGTGAGAACTTTTGCATTGAGGAATCCGCTAACTTCGAGCCTTTACTGCTATTATTACAAGTTTTGGTAGTAAATGAAGAATTTTTGTATTGTTCATTTGAAGTTTTTGAATCAACGAGGCTATAACATAACATCCATCCTATTAAAGTAGTCATTCTATATGAAAAGAATTAATACGAGATTTGAACCAACAATTTCAAAAGAATGTTGCCAACTAATGTATATTTAAGAATTTGTAGAAATTAAAATATAATTAAAATTGTTTTTATATTTTTGGGTAAGTAAATGTTTTTATTATTAAAAATTTATTTTAAAAAATAGAATAGAAAAATCCCTACAACCAACATAAGAATATGATGTAAATCTCTACATTCATTATAGAATCAAATCATGTATTGTCCAACTCATCTTGAGAGTGGTTTAGTAATTTTTCAATAGATTGTGAATAATTTACACATTTGAGAGTTCATCAATGCCCAATTTGTATTGGGTACTAATTTTTGTTTTTAAATTCTAGTAGTCAATGATTGGGAAACATGGACTGATTTTTCTAAAAATTAAGGCCAATTTTATGGATTAAGTGTAATATGATCATACAAAAAGAAAGCAGTTTATCTCAAACAACAACTTCAAACTCAAATTGGAAAACACTTCTTTGATTAATAATTAATAAAACGATATAATGGTACTAATGATTTGTAAATGCTACAGAGTACATCTCTCCCTACCAAGAGCGTTTGCGAAACTTTCACATAACAAAAGCTTTATATTTGAAATTGAATCGAGCAGCCTTAATTTGGTACTAGATTGGTGAACCTGAGAATATTTTCTTTGTTTGGTGATATTGGACTCACCAAAAAGATGTTCATGGATATAGTAACCTGTCATAGGATCCGATATCCAAAACCTGCTTTAATAACCTACAATAGATCTATCAATGGCTTGTTTTGGTTCTGCTCAAATTAATCTTCTACTTTCTGCCTGGGGATCTTCTACTACATTGTATCCTAGCCTGCACAAGAACATCAATCATAAGGGAATGGAATCAATCTTCTACTTTCTCCCTCGGAATCCTCTACTGCATTGTATCCTAGCTTGCACAGGAACATCAATTAAAAGGGAACGGAATCAAGTAAATTAGTTTTTATTTTTAATATAAACTTTGATTTTAAAAGTGTGGAGCTCATAATATGTTGTTGGAGAAGATTTTACTGGCGTTGTGAAGGTAGCTTACATAGCTGAATGCCTAGATTTGATCCCATATCCGTGCTTTCCATGCCCCCAACTAGAGAAGGAGCAGTCGAAGTCGAAGTCGCAGCCGGAGATGGAAAAGAGATCTCGCCATGAGGAGCCTCTTGCTTATGTCCATTATGGAGTTGCCTTGGATGTTGTTGCAGTGGGGGACGATGCCGACAGCACTGCGTGAGAAGCTTAAAATGAAGTAGAAAACCATTTCTGCCCTATTCAATAATCTGTTGTAGAAACTCTACACGCCATTTTTCAATTTGAAATCCCAGGTGGGAAGATATTTGAATTTTGAAATCCTTTAGTGCCCAAGTAGCATTGAATGCATTTAAGTTCATGTCTTATCCACCACTTGCATTAGCTTTTGGGAGCCAAAGTGTGGCAGGGTGCCGAAAATCAGGAGAGTTGTGAAGTTGTCGAAATATTGAGAGTATTAACTAAATGACAATGGAGATGGATGGGGCCCATCAACAAACTTTAACAACCTGCAATCGAGATAAGCTCGGCACCGATGAGCAATAATCTTAACGTAGAACTCTGTGACATAAAGCTATTGCAAAAACTACAAAAAAAAAAGGTTTAATCACCACAGGAACTAGAAGCGAGGGACCTTTCAAAAGCAACAGTTTTAATCACATAATTTTGTGTGGAGTACAAATATTTTACAAAGAACAAAATAAATGATTTGGAGATTTAAATTTTATTTGTTTTGTTTACATTGAATGAGATTTTTCATCATTTTTGGTTAATTGTTAATTATTTGGAACTGAGATATTTAATTCTTAGTTTAGTGTTTAGTTGAGAGATTTACTAATAAAATTAGTAAATCTTCTTTATATTTGTAATTAATCTAGTGTGTATTTTGATGTGCATTTTTGGTTATCAAAGCAAATTTGCCAGACCCTCCAATAGTAATTGTTGTAAATATTGTAACTTGGATGGATGACTACTCAATAAATTCTCTGTCACCAAAGATTCAATTGGTACTTTCATTGCCTCTCTCTTCTACCAAAATTGACAATAGCTACACTCCACCTGCGAGCACTAATAATTAGTTTACATTGATTTAAAAGGTCAAAAGAAGGATACACTTTGTTGAATTTTTCTTAATTCGTTATCTAGCTCATCCCCAACTTCATGCATGTATGTGCCCCTTATTTAGATGCTCGTGAGCAGGGATGGAATTTGACGGGCAAAATTCCTGTCATAAGACATTTTTGACCATATTTGAAGTTTGGAAATTTTTAATGACCGTATTCTTCGACGTGGTTGGACCTATTGAAAACGTATTTTTGACGGTTGATTTTTTTTCTAAAACATCACTAGTGTCTATTCTACACATGTTTGATTTTCTCGCCCACCTGTCGAAGCTACTTAGCATGTACTATGATTCAGAGCTTGAGAATTTATTGAAGATGTGAGCTATATGGTATCGGACCCGGTGGAGTTAATGAAATTGTGAGTCATGTCTAAACTCATGTTGGCTTGCGACGCAAATTGCAGTAATCATCATCTAAGTGGCCTATTGATACGGATCCCCAATCCCTTTTGCTATTTCCTATTGTTTCCCTTGAGGCATCCGGTGTTTTTCAATCCTTTTTCATCATCTTGGTAGCACTCTTGGTCTGTGTTCTATGCAATTGGGTCTTTGTTATCTCTGCCCCGAAGCTCATGATTTATATACATGTTTGGGCTCGAGGTCTCCGAGATCGAAGGCGTGGCATGGGCCTTTCTTCTGAGATTATTTCCATGATATCTGAACCCCGAGGATTGGAATGTGGTGAAAACACTATAGAACGTGTCTGTAGAGGCATTTGTTGTGGAATACATGGGCGTGGTTAGAGACATTGGGATGGAAATTGAAGTGGAAGTTGACCGGAGAGTTACAGGGTTTGTTGGCAAATCTCTAGTACTTGTGGGGCTGAACAAGAAGGATGTTGTTAAGAACTTGCTGGAGATTTCATGGTGGACATGGGAGTGGGGAAATACAAGTTCACTGGGCATTTTCTGCATTTTCTATCCCTTGCAAGGTATGAAATTTGTGTATTAGATTTTCTAGTTCTATTGTTAAAGTTGGGTAGCCTTTCCTGTAAATCCAATGGACAGGAAACATACATTCAACCAATATTTCAAAAAACTGTTATTGTGAAAATTTCAACTCAATGTCGTTTGTTTCCCTCACAAAAAAGTCTTCAATATTGGGATAAGTTTCCCACACAAAAGAGTCTTCCAATATTTCAAAAAACTGTTATTGTGAAAATTTCAACTCAATGTCGTTTGTTTCCCTCACACAAAAGTCTTCAATATTGGGATAAGTTTCCCACACAAAAGAGTCTTCAATATTGGGATAACCGGAACGTTACAATTATTTTATCATTTACTGATATCGATTTAGCTATTCAATTGGTTGATATAGATTACATGATTACTGGTGGTATAAATGTATCTTATCCATACTATTAGTCTAAAATATAGAAAATAATATTAATTGACCTATGGAAATGAAAGTATGATTGATTATTATTGCAGCTAGCGTAAGTTTATGGGTACTAATAATATTAATGGGCATGTGGTAATTGATATTTCAATTAAAAATTATGATAATTATTATTAATATATTTAAATTATAATGTAAAAATATATATTATTATTAATTTATAATAAATTATAATTTATTACCATTAATTAAAATGGATTATAATTTACTAAACATTTTAGTTTAAATTTTGAACGTAGTGATTTAAAAATAGTTCTAGGACAAATTTCAAGTATTACCTTTCTCCTATGACCCGTCAAAGGAGTGGTGGTCGGATGAATAGGGTGTACTCAGGTTGGGATGCCCAGTCATCGACCGCATACTTTATCCCATTGCTCATCTTTGATCAAGTCAGGGTGTACCTACATGGCGGTATCATATGGAAGTGGGAACGGATTAATTATGCATATCCTCAATTAAAAATTTGATTTTTTTTTTTAATATAAAATATGTCGCTTAACTCTTTAATAATTTCAACCTTACGCACTTCAACGGATTAAAAAAGATATTTGCTATGTCTGGTTTATGTAAACATTTATTTGTTTTAAAAAAATCCTTAACGCATAATTTAACTTTTATCTTATTAGTCCCTGCCATCTGGCAATGGCCAGGGACTATAGTAACCAAAAACCTCGATGCTAGCATTAGTTAACTTGCTTGTGAGCTATTTCTTAATGGCGGTTGATGGTGTATATTGAAAGTTTTTTAGTACATTGTAATTTACCGTGTTATTTGGCCTCTTCCCGAGGCGGGGAGGCCAAACTATATACTATATTCATTATATTCATCGGTTTTATTTACATTTTATTTGCATTTTGAAAGTGTTAAACTAATGTTAGTATTAGTTCGAAGCATTAAATTCTATGGGAGGTACTGAATGCAACCGAATGCAATATCAAAGTTGGTTGATAGCTTGTTGTCTTCATGACACTGCCATCTGGTTACATGACACTGCCATCTGGTACTTTGACACTGCCATCTGGTTATTTTGTAACACCTCGTGGGCTATATCTACTATGTAGACTCAAAGCTATATGTAGATTCGAACAGAAAAGGAGACCTTCTCTCTCGCCGAGACAGACTCGCCCCTATTGTCTCGGCTTTGGCACGGGGGGAAGAAAGAAACTCGTAAAAAGCCGGCTGCAGCTACCATGCGGCTGTGGGGATCGCTACCTTTGATCTCAGTCGGTTCGGCTACGAATGAGCAGCTGTGGGGATCGCTACCTGTAATCTGTTAGTCTGCAGAAGGTGCCTATGCCATATTCAAATGCAGATTAGCCAGGCGCTCTTGACCATAACATATATCAAGTGTGTCAAACAATTTTTGTATGTAAATTCACCTGATCTAAGAGAAATAGCAATATTTCAAGGAAACTAAAAGGCAAAACAAAACAAGAATGAAATCTTACTTCTCCAAAAAATCGTTTGTTAACCAGAACTTGTACAGTGAAATGCATAAATAAAACAAAATCGTTTGTTAACCAGAACTTGTACAATAGGATTTTGTAAATGCCTCCATAGCTTATGCAATATGTAATGGCTCTACATACTAATTATATATCTTTGGCACACACTCTTTATTACTTAGGGAATGTGCAGAGTCTCATTTAGGAAACGAAGATAGAAATACCTGTAATCTGTTAGTCTGTAGAAGGTGCCTATGCCATATTCAAATGCGGATTAGCCAGGTGCTCTTGACCATAACATATATCAGGTGTGTCAAACAATTTTTGTATGTAAATTCACCTGATCTAAGAGAAATAACAATATTTCAAGGAAACTAAAAGGCAAAACAAAACAAAAATGAAATCTTACTTCTCCAAAAAATCGTTTGTTAACCAGAACTTGTATAGTGAAATGCATAAATAAATCAAATCGTTTGTTAACTAGAACTTGTACAATAGGATTGTGTAAATGCCTCCATAGCTTATGCAATATGTAATGGCTCTACATACTGATTATATATCTTCAGCACACACTCTTTATTACTGATTATATATCTTGAGCTTCTAATTGCTTGGTATAAGCACACTTGATTACTTCCTGAGCTTCCTGCTAGGCTACAAACACCTCTTTCGTTGCCTCTTTTTCCTACAAGTGTCGCGAAAGAGAGAATGGTATTTTGGTCAAGATGACCTAAAATTAGTGCCCAAATTTACTACCAAACAACGAACCGGTACAAAGAGGCCGATTGTATTGATCTAATTTACATGAATTTTCTTGAAATGTTCCTCATTGTGTATTCATTGATACATTCCTTAAAACTTTAACTTCTGAGTCTGACTCATATATAGAGCTCATTCAAAGATTTAAAGACACATTCATTCAAAACTTTAACTTTTGAGTCTGAGTCATATATAGAGCTATATACGAGATGAGTCATTCCTCTTTAAATCCCAAACTTTGAAAGAAAATGTAATTAGAAAACTGATCACCGTTACGAAGAAAATTATGGAATTCAGATATACCTCTTCTTGGACTCGGAAAGGATTGAAATTCTGTGCATCTTTTGATTCACCTGTAGTTTGCTGCTGTTGTACACCCTTTTCTTTTTCTATAGCATATGGTTGTGATGCTTGGGAGTACTGGTCTGTTGTCTTTGCATTTGCCTCTTGCACTGATGCCATTTTATGATCTTAAGCTCGTGTCGCAGGCTGCAGCTTATAGAAAAAGGTTGAAGGTCTCCGACAAGGGTAATTGAAACTGAAAACAATATTAACAAGATTTCTGAGATAAGCCTGAGACATAGTTGCAACATAATGTAGTTCCAGCATGATTACATTTATTTCAAAAATAGTTCAAAGAGGTCGTTGTCTCAAAAAGGGGGTTCCTCGTTGCCACAAAGAATGAGTCCCTCACCTCCCTGCTGCCTCAGAGCATTGATTTGCTGTCTCAGGTTTCACTATGACGTCTGTGTTACCCAACATATGTTTTACATAGGCCAACACATGTAATGTATGCGGCGAGTCTAGAGTGTATGATAATGGCACACACAAGCACATGGCTTGCATGCAATGCACGTGGTAAGGGAGAGATAAAATGGTTGGTCCTCATAAGTTGTCCAATACTAACAAACTTTTATAATGACTTTAATAAGGTTGGTTCCGTTTATATCTGTCCAACATTCGAAGTAATAAAAATATTTTAAGATTCCTTTTAAAAGCATTTAAAAATGAAAAGCCTTCCGAGACAGATATCTGGCATCTAAATGATTAATTCCTTTAGCATAAGGTGAAACAACAATTAGCTTTTATTCTTCCCACACATGTTCGTTGAAACAATCAAAACACTAGTCAAGCACGACGAATCGAACTTTCGGTTATTATAATTGAAGTTGTTCCCATTTTTAATGTCATAAAAAAAACCAATCATACTCAGAATCATTATCAATCACGACGACTCGAACATTGATTTTAACAAAAGAAATTATTTCACGTTATTCTTGTTGACGTTGTTCCACTATCTAATGATATTCAAATGGTATTTTGATCACGTAATGATCTTCCCTATTTTTTCATAGTTAATAAATATTTATTTTTATAACTTTGTAGTGATAATGTACTTTAATGTTAGTTGTAATTATGGATAATGTTACACTTTCATGTTAGGAAGAGCTATCTTTACTTTAATTCCAGTTATAATTTATTGATAATGTTACATTTTAATGTTATGAAACTTTACTTTTACGGCTTCATGCTCTCCAGGTAGCATTTTTTACATTGATTTTTATTAAATGAGGGCTTATAGTATGACAGTAAACATGCGCACCTGTTCATAGTTTGGTTCCCTATCAAAGATTTTAGTTAAAGTAGACTAAATTTCCTTGTCTCATAAAGCGAGATGCTAATAATCCATTTACGAGATGAACCCATGTTAACTCAGCTTAGTTATTGTCCATGGGCTTTTAAGTGGCATAAATCGAGTCCATATTCAAAGATTACATCGTGAAACAGATGATCCTAACAACTTTGGATACTTTGACTCCTCAGAGGCATTACATATATAATTCGAGACTTTCATTTTTGCTATTTTTTGGTCGGTTTCATATTTACGTAATCACATTAATGGAAAAGTATCATTATCTTTAAAACATCAAAATTTATGGACACAGTTTCCCTTAGAAAATACAGATTTTAACGTAAATGTTTTGAATCCCAGATGTCTCATGTGCTTTGTTACTAATTGAACCTTGTAAGATTATTTTACTATTTTAATTATATTTTATTGTCAGATTTGAAGATTTCCTTTCAAAGGTGGCACTGGCTTGATTCATTCTTCTTAAAATTGTACAAGGTTTTATATTTTAATTTCTTCACATTCAATTTGAATATTTGTTGAGTTCAAACAAAATTACAATTTGTGTGCTTCTTTCCAACAACTCTATGTAGAACAGTCTCACCCTCACCATCTATGGCATTAGGATCAACCCCTGCCAACAAGAGCTCCTGTTGTCTAAAAGTTAGTTAACAGTTTCGCAAAGAAATTACTAGTCATATGAATTGGCATCATTCAGCCCAACAAAACATAATGTTCAAAAACAACCAGCTTAAAAATTCTTATATCCTTCTATAACTATATAATTGAACAAAACTTGAAAGCCTTACTCGCATGCAGTCAAGTTGGCCATGAAATGCACAAACATGAGCAACAAAAGGGCCCAAGCCCTCTTTTAGCTTTGCATTCACATTTGCTCCTCTCTTTATCACGGTTTTTAAACAATCAAGTGTTCCAGCAGCCAGTGCAAGTACAATGGGGGGGTCTCCATCCTTGTCCAGGACCTCCACATCTGCTTCAGGATACTCCAAAATAGTTTCGACAAGCTTAGCATAAGTTACGAGCCATTCAAGGAGAGGGGCTTTGTGCAGTGAACGAATTTGTGCTACGATGAGGTGCCACAATTATTGAAATCACCCTACGAAGGCAGCGAAGGACCGACTCGAATAGCCTCATCGTCTGCTAGACGGAAATGTCTCGAACTCTTGTTCATATGCTCAGAATGGAACCCACAGTGTTTTATTGTTCACCTTGATTCACTAGAAGTACAAAGCACAGAGAGAGACCCTGCTATCTGGACCATTCCAAATGCTTTGGATCTTGGTAAACTATTTAGCTATAGAAAATCAGAGAATCAAGCTTCCTCCTCTCAGGGTGATTTGCACTACTCAAAAAGTCAAGCTAAACTAGATAAGTTAGATTGACTCACTGGAAATATTCCTGTTTATGACAAGTATCCCAAGTTCCGTAGGCATGAGCTACATTAAAACTACAAGATGATCTGTGATGGCTTTATCTACAAGGTCATCTGCTATAAGAATAGGGTACCTACTATTCACAGGGCAGGGACTAGCTGCCCTGCAGCCTTCCTTGTTTCACTTTAGTAGTCTGATTTTTATTAAGTGTTTAAATTGCAAAAAAAAATTAGTTGTTTTATAAAAAGAAATTACTATAATGAAATTATGTATTTTAAATCTTAATATTCCATAATCATCACAATTAATGGATCCTTTAAGAATTGCAAACGAATTATAAGAAATCATGTCCAAGTATGATTAAGAGTTCCAATTTAATATTTCTAGATTTTCATGTTTTTTTATGTACAAAGGTTTTTAGCCTTTGTCATTATTTATCATATTTTTATCTTACGCAAGATAATGTAAAACATTAATTTGAAATATATTTTTTTCCATTTTGTTTTAAATAGAAAGAAGGATTTGATCATAACATGCTTTTACCACATTTAATACTTATAAGTGTTTCTTCTCTAATAATCTAATAACAAAAAAAAAAATATAACATAATCCTATAACATATAACATGATGTTAAGATATTCATAATGTTCATTTATTGTAAGTTTAGTCTTTTAATTTTTAAAAGGTTCAAATACTATATATATATATATTATATATATATAATATATATTCTTGCTAATTGTGTTGAGGACACTCTCCAGCAGCTAGTATGTAAGAGTGTTGTCTTGTCTATGTTATGTAAAATTTGACTTCAACTAAAAAAATAAAATACACTATGTTGTAATAAAAATTCCAAGTTAATTTTATTTTTAATCAATTTTTGTGGGGCACTTAAGGTAAATTTGAAATAAAAGTAAAAATAACCCTATGTTAAAATAAAAATTCTATGTTATTATTTTTTTAATTAATTTTTGTTGGGTAGTTAAGGTAAACTTTAGGTGCACTGTTAAGGCATTCCTTGCAATACGTCACTAGTTCAAATCCCGTTGGGTGGTTACCTATAAAAAAAAATAAAATTACTTGGTCAAGTTATTGTGGTTTTGGAGTTCAAAGTTTATGAGAACCCCACATATTTCCCATGATATTCATGTGGAATATAGCCTATTTAAAGGGGGAAATTAAACGAGTCTAGATACATCTTACCTCTGAATCTACCAAAAAAGATAAAATCTTTTTGCATCTTCAGGTATTAATATATTTCTCATTATCCAAAACAATGCTAAAATGTATATGGTAAAATGCATACTTTATCTTTAGATCCAGTAGTATGTATTAGAGTATGTAAATCACAACATAAACCATGTTACTTACTCTATTTTCGAGTTTTTATTCATAATTTTTACTATGTTAGTCATCTTATATGTCTCATAAAATGTCGTTAGGTTCCAAAGATTTTATTTTGAATGTTCCATGCAATTTTAAACCAAGATTCAAGACTTAATGAGTCATTTGTGTGTTATGGTTATTTTGTTTTTTTCTTATTATAAATATGTAAAAAAATTTAACATAATTATGTTATTGAATGATAATTTTTTAATCAAACTTCTATTTGTGAAAAGAAAATTTTAAGATTTAATGAGTCATTTGTGTTATAGTCATTTTTTATTTTTATAAGAACCCAAAACTTCAAAAAAAAATTATATAATGGATAAAGAGAAATCGTGAGTCATGGTTATTTCACTGGTTTCCTGCATCTTTCTTAAGTGTACTTCATCGTACACTGCTTCAATCCCTTTATCTACAACGGATGCGTCGTTAGTGACTTCATACACGGTGAGGTCAATTCTTGAGGGTTGAAAATGGTCCTCCACTTCAAATTTATGGTTGGCCTAGTTATCATCTTGAATATCTAGTAGCCATATGAATTCCCTTGCAGCACCAAGTTCTCCTTATGAGCCGTATAAATTCCCCTGCAGCACCAAGTTCTCCTTAGGGTTGCAGAATGTATTCTGCATGCGGTAGTTATTATGTTCTCAGAAATGTGGTATTGGTAAATATTACACCCAATTCACTGTTTTGTTACATGAAGGTAAACTAATATTTAAGTAATAAAATGAAAGTGGTAACTAATATTTTCTATTTAAATAATGAATTTATTTTTAGGGTAATTTTTTTTTTAAGGAAAAAGTTCTTGCTTTGAAATTTGAATGATTTTTTTGTGATTAGTTTTGGAATTTCAAAACAGTGTCTTTTTCAAATTTCACAGTTTTCACCACCTTCTTTATCTATATTCACAATTTCAAAGAAAGATATTAACAATTTTACAATTTGTTTAACTATATTTAACGTGATGGGCAAATTTAGCTGTAACATTTCATCTATGCTTCATTTTTTAAACTATATTTAACGTGATGGCTATATTTAACTGTCAAATTTCATCTATGCTTCTGACCTCTTTACACGAATTCAATTAATTATGAGAGTCGGCAAGTGGAATCTAGCTATTGTCAATGGTTGTAGAAGAAAAATAGACAAAACACTTCAAAGTCTTCTTTGATAGCTCAATAACGATTCTATAATGCGAAATAAACACTTAAAAGAATCGAAAAACTTTAACACCCAAGAAATCATACCTCTAGCCATTGATGTTGCTCACACTCCAAAACCAAACTTTCTCCTACGCTTGAGGCAGTCCCTTCTTTTGTTTTCTGATGTGTTTATATGCGTTGTTGGCTCGATCAAAACCGGTAGTCTGGAAGTCACAGGTTCCAGTCCAACAGAAATCAGAAATTTAACAACATCTTCTTTAATATACAAAATAAACTTTTGGCCATGACAAAGCAGAAAACGAGCCAATTAGCTGATTCACATGATCAACTTTCAATCCTTAGTGAAGCAAAAATTTACAACATCTTTTAGGCATCGCTGAGGCAAATAAAGGCCTTGGAGAGAGAAGCTTCAAAACTACACTTCACTCACTGGATTGAACAAATGTCCAACGATTTCAAAAAGAAGAGAATGTGAGTCTTCTTTGGATTTTCTCAACAAGGATCCTAAATCTAGAGATATTCAGCTCCAACTTCTGAAGCCCAAAGGTCAAGCTTTGTAGTCACGTGTACATGAAAGACAAAACCAGATGGTGTGTGTAAATAGAAAGCACTAAGGAAGATGCCTGAAGATGGTGAAATGGATATTGATGGATGGAGAATTGAATGAAGAATTTTAACAACAGAGCTTGCTTCCACACTTCCAGCCATGACATGAAAAGACTAGTAGGAAACAGCTCTATAATTACGCCACTTTCGAGCCACTGCGTGAGAAATCATCATCTGTGTGGCACTTCCAAGATCTGCTCACTCTGATTTGATGGTGTAAGGCTGAAGGGGATTGAGTGAGTGAGCTTGGGGACCAAATAGAAGTATTTATAGGCAAGCTTCCATCAAGCTTTAGTTGGCTATGTGTCAAGTGTTCCAAGAACGTGGTAGAGAACTGTAGTGGGAGTAATGGACCACTCCAAGAGCTCCCAAAAAGAATTTAATCAATAGCAATTGGTTTTCGTAATTATTGAAAACGACGGCAGATGGTGAGCAAATCATCGGTGGCCGTTGTGGGAGGTAACATTCTCCCACTTGGTCCATACTTCCAATCTTAATGTCTCATCTTAAAACCCATTGAAAATTTGTATTAAGTAATAGATACATGAATCATAGCGATAAGTCCTCTAATGACGAGTATTATCTTCCATGTATTACTATGTATTTAGTTCTATTATAATTTATGTGGGAACAATTTCTTAATGAATAAACCTTATGTTTATTCTTGGTCCTACATAGATGAATTCTCTCAAATTAAATTAAGGTGCACATAAATATGAGAAAAACATCATAAAAATTAATAATTTCATTAAAATAACATTGTCCATACAATGAGAAACTACATAATGGAACCAAGTCCCATATCCATTGCATGATCCTTGAATTTAAACAGTGGCAAGCCCTTAGTCAAAGGATTAGCGGTCATCAACTCAGTGCTGACGTGCTCAATGACCACTTTCTTTTCTTTAACACGTTCCCTTATAGCTAAATACTTAATGTCAATGTGTTTATTTCGACTCCCACTTTTGTTGTTTTTAGCCATAAAAACAACAGTTGAATTATTGCAATACATTCTCAAGGGCTTAGAGATAGAATCCATAATTCTAAGCCTAGAAATGAAACTCTTAAGCCATACACCATGTAAAGTAGCCTCAAAACAGGAGATGAACTCGACTTCCATAGTTGAAGTGGCAATCAAGGTCTACTTGGCACTCCTCCATAATACAACTCCACTGGCCATCATAAAAATGTATCCTGATGTTGATTTGCGTGAATCAACACATCTAACAAAGTCAATATATGAGTAGCCAATTACTTTTGAATTGTCCGTCCGTCTATACATCAGCATGTAGTTTTTGGTTCCTTGAAGGTACCTCATTACTTTCTTTGCAGCTCTCGAGTGGTCTAAACCTGGATCACTTTGATATCGTCCCAACATTCCCACAAAAAATCCAATGTCAGGTCTTATGCAGACCTGAGCATACATTATGCTTTCGACAGCAGAAGCATATGGAATGTTCTTCATTTGTTACCTTTCAAAGTCGTTCTTCAGGCATTGGTTCAAATTGAACCTATCACCCTTCACAATGGGAGATACACTTGGTGAACAATCTTTCATCCGAAATCTCTCTAAAATTTTATTAATATAGGTTTCCTATGATAGACCCAAGATGCCTCGGAATCTATCTCTATGGATCTTAATGCCAATGAAATAAGATGCCTCACCCATATCCTTCATATTGAAATTTTTAGAGAGGAATTGTTTCTCCTCATGCAGCAAACCCTTATCATTGGTTGCTAGCAAAATGTCATCCACATATAAAATAAGAAAATAGATTTTACTCCCACTGACTTTTCAGGTACATACATTGATCCATAATGTTTTCTTCAAAACCGAATGAAGAAATTACACCATGGAATTTCAAATACCATTAGCAGGATGCTTGTTTTAAACCATATAATGATTTCTTGAGCTTGCAAACCAATTTCTCACCATCACTAGAGGGGAATCCTTCAGGTTGTTTCATATAGACCTCCTCCTCTAGATCTCCATTGAGAAATGTCGTTTTCACATCCATTTGTTGCAACTCCAAGTCAAAATGGGCTATTATAATAACGCGCAAGGAATCTTTCTTAGATACAGGAGAAAATTTTTCCATGTAATCGATTCCTTCTTTCTGAGTGAATCCCTTAGCAATGAGTCTTGCCTTGTATCTCTCAATGTTGCCCAATGAGTCTTTCTTTGTCTTAAAGGCCCATTTACATCCAATGACTTTTGCACCATTAGGCAGCTCAATAAGATCCCAAAATTCATTTCTCTTTATAGAATTCATCTCTTCCTTCATGGCATTGTACAATAATTCTGATTCTTTGCAACTCATGGCTTGTGAAAATGACTCGGGATCATTTTCGGCTCCAATGATGTAGTCAGATTCTTGTAGATACACAACATAATCATTAGGAATTGCTGATCTCTTTGGTCCAGTAGAACTTCTTAATGTTGTACCATCATCTTCCTGAGAAGTATGTGGTTCAACTCATTATTCAAAAGTTCTTGGCAACTCTTGAACTACCTGATCTACTAGAATGTCATCAGCAGCTTGTGGAACTTCAAAAATTGGTTTTTCAACACTAGTTTGTACTTAAGGGGTGCTGTGAACAATAATCAATATGTCACCTGAGGTGGAAGGTTGAGATTTTGAATGATCCTTCTCAGAAACTATGTTCCTGGTTTGATCGCTCCCACTGATCAAGTCATTTTCAAGAAAATTTGCATTTCTTGATTCCATAATCCTAGTACTGTGAGATGGACAATAAAATCTGTAACCTTTAGACCTTTCAGCATATCCAATGAAATACCCACTAATGGTCCTTGGGTCCAGCTTCTTCTCTTGTAGATTATTTATTCTTACTTCAGACGAGCAACCCCAAACATGCATATGTCGCAAACTTGGTTTCCAACCTTTCCATAATTCAAATGGCATTTAGGAATAGGCTTGGTTGGAACTCGGTTTAATATATACACTGCCATCTTAAGTGCTTCGGTCCACAAGGATTGAGGAAGATTGGAGTTGCTAAGCATACTCCGCACCATGTCCAATAATTTTCGGTTTCTTCTTTCTGCTACACCATTTTGGTCAGGTGAACCAGGCATTGTGTATTGGGCAACAATCCCACGCTCTTGAAGAAATTTTTCAAATGGCCCAGGTGCTTGTCCATCTTCTGTGTATTTACCATAATATTCTCCACCTCTATCTGATCTCACAATCTTAATTTGCTTGCCGCGTTGTTTCTCTACTTCATCCTTAAAGATCTTAAATCCATCTAATGCTTTGTTCTTTTTATGAAGCATGTAGAGATACATATATCGTGAGTAATCATCTATAAAAGAGATGAAGTATCTCTGACCATGTGAGTCCATGTATGGACTACATATATTAGTATGTATGATCTCTAATATGTCCGAACTCCTATTGGCACCTTTCTTTGACTTGTTGGTCTGCTTTCCCTTTATGAAGTCCACACAAGTCTCAAAATCAGTAAAATCCAGAGTATTAAGTATCCCTTCATTTATTAATCTTTTAATTCTTTCTATGGAGATATAACCTAATCCCTGGTGCCATAATTTAGAGGAATCCTCATTAATAACAAATCTTTTAGTGTCAGTGTGAACATGCATTGAATCATAAGTGACATTGTTTTGTAAATTAATACAGTAAAGACCATTAGACAATATACCATTCCCAACACAATCAAATTCATAAAATAAACTGAAAGAAATTTCTGAAAAGTTGAAGGAATATCCAAAATGTATAAGTCTTGAAACTGAAATCAAGTTTCTAGAAAAACTTGGAACATAAAAGGTCTTTTCTAATTCTAAAACAAAGCCACTACTTAAAGTTAAATAGCATGTTCCTATAGCTTCCACATGCGAGCCCATCTTGTTTCTTGATAAGATGCTTTACTCACTTCCCACTGGCTTCCTTAGGTTTTGCAAACCTTGCAAGGAATTCGAAATGTGAATTGTTGATCCATAATCAATCCACCAGGTGTTAATATTAACATTAACCATATTAGATTCATAACAAACAAACGAGATTGGATTACCTTTGTCCGCAAGCCATTTCTAAAATTTGGCGCATTCCTTCTTCATGTGTCCCTTCTTTTTACAGAAGAAACACTTGGAATCCTTCTTGATATCGGCTTGGGGAGGTACTTTACCTTTCCCTTTCCGATTGGCTTAAGATTTGCCCTTTCCACGTGTTTCCAACATTGCACTTTCTCCTAGTTCCATCACCAGTCTCCCTTCCTCTTGAACACACATGGTCATGAGTTCATTAATTGACCATTTATCCTTATGTGTGTTGTATGAGATTTTGAAGGGTCTGTATTGGTGTGAAAGGGTGTTCAGGATGTAGTGCACCAGGAAGGACTCTGAAATTTCAACCTCGAGTTTCTTCAATTGAGCCACAGTGTCCCTCATTTGCATGATGTGCTCGCGTACACCTTTCACACTGGTGAGCCTTAGGGATGAGAACTTCATGATTAGGGTGCTTGCTAGTGCCTTGTTTGAAGTGACAAATTGATAATCAATGGCTTTCAGCAAGTCTCGGACCTTTTCATGCTGATCAGTGGAACCACAAATACCAGCTAAAATTTAAGTCTTAATGAACATCATGCTTAGGCGATTAGATCTCTCCCATCGTTCATAAAACGTGATGTCCGCTATAGTGCTAGTAGTAGTGAGTGCCGGTGGTTCGTCTTTCCTAATAGAATAGTCTATGTCCATCCACCCCAAATGAAGGAGAAATCTCTCCTTCCAGACCTTATAGTTATCTCCCTTAAGTTCAAGGATATCACAACGAATTTCAGAGAAATTTGCAAGTTGTCCAACTGTATAAAATTAAAGATCACATGCTTATGTTAAAATTGAGGCCTAAGAAATACAATTTCATGCTTTGCCAATGTAAACCATGCTTAAAATTGAATCTAATGACACAAAAATTGTCTGTGGGCTAAATTTTCAATTCAAGCATATTCAATTACTCTTTATGATAGAATTTATCAAATTTTTCACTTAATTCATAATTATAAAGGGTATATTATGATTATAATTCGATATAAATTCTATCTTAGATTTGAACTTTATGATAAAACTATTAATTCATAATTCCTGTGGGTAAGTTATGAATATTTTATCCTAATTAATTATATAAATATAATAAAAATTTCTGTGGGATAAAATTTATTATAATTAGTATAATTAATTACAATTAATGTCTAGATATTCTTTATGTGATCCTAATCAATCATAATATATAATATTATTTAATTAGAGATGTTGTGGCTATTCTCTAATCAATTAAAAATTATATGGGTTACTAGACATTATTTCTTTTATGCATAAAAATTAACTTGATATGAGAATAATTACAAATTGCATAAATAAAACTACAATATTCATGCATAATCATTCAACGATGGGTCTCATATACTCATTCAAAATAGCATGTATTAATTAGAGCAGAAATAATCAATTCATGCAAATTAAATATGAGCACAGTTATAAATTTGCACAACAATTATCCAAATTGCATATAATTAAACCAAATAAATATTATAGGCATAAAAATTGAGCAAAATTAGACATATTTCCAAATAAATGCCTTAATTCAGAAAATTCTCAAAATATGGCATTTAGCCAAATAGAGCATGTCTATAAACACCAAGGTAGAGATAAAAAAATGCTCTGATACCAACTGATAGCTGAATAACGATTCTACAATGCGGAATAAAAACTTAAAAGAATGGAAAAACTTTAACACCCAAGAAATCATACCTCCGGCCATTGATGCTGCTCACACTCCAAAACCGAACTTTCTGCTATGCTTGAGGCAGTCCCTTCTTTTGTTTTTTGATGTGCTTACATGCGGTGTTGGCTCGATCAAAACCGGTAGTTTGGAAGTCACAGGTTCCAGTCCGACATAACTCACAAATTTAACAACATTTTCTTTAATATAAAAAATCAACTTTTGGCCATGACAAAGTAGAAAACGAGCCAGTTAGCTGATTCACACAATCAACTTTCAATCCTTAGTGAAGCAAAAATTTACAACATCTTTCAGGCATTGCTGAGGCAGATAAAGGCCTTGGGGAGAGAAGCTTCAAAACTACTCTTCACTCATTGGATTGAACAAATGTCCAACGATTTCATAAAGAAGAGAATGTGAGTCTTGTTTGGATTTTCTCAACAAGGATCCTAAATCTAGAGATATTCAGCTCCAACTTCTGAAGCCCAAAAGTCAAGCTTTGCAGTCATGTGTACATGAAAAGACAAAACCAGATGGCATGTGTAAACAGAAAGCACTAAGGAAGATGCCTAAAGATGTCGAAATGGATTTTGATGGATGAAGAATTAAATGAAGAATTTTAACAACGGAGTTTGCTTCGACACTTCCAGCCGTGACACGAAAAGATAGCAAGCAAACAACTCTATAATTACACCATTTTGGAGCCACTGCGTGAGATATCATCATCTGTGTGGCACTTCCAATCTCTGCTCACTCTGATTTGATGGTGTAAGGCTGAAGGGGATTGAGTGAGTGAGCTTGGGGACCAAACATAAGTATTTATAGCCAAGCTTCCATCAAGCTTTAGCTGGTTATGTGTCAAGTGTTCCACAAAACATGGTAGAGAACTATAGTGGGAGTAATGGACCACTCCAGGATCTCCCAACAAGAATTTAATCTACAGCAGTTGGTTTCCGTAATTATTGGAAACAACGGCAGAAGGTGATCGAATCATTGGCAGCCGTTGTGGGAGCTAACATTGTGGACTCATAAAAAAATGTAAGTTGTTTAAATCTTATAAATTAAGTTTTATGATTAAAAAGTTTATTTATTCCTATATATATACTCTATTTAGCATTCAAAAATACAATTTAAACAATGAAAAATAACACATTGTATTTTACACTCTAAAGAAGTTTGCACATGAAAATTTTGATTTTGATCTTTATCGCCTAATGTTAGATCCGTACTTAAGATGGATCTAGGAAATCATTCTTAAGTTAGATCCGTACTTAAGTTGGATCTAGGATATCATTCTTAAGTATGGATCTTTTTACAACCTAGTACGAGGGGATGTGTAAGTATGTCCATTCATTCGTGCCCTTTAAAATAAAAATTATGTTCTAAATAAAAAAATAATGTCGGTTGTAATAAAAAAATGAATATATTATAAAGTAATTAGAAGTACAAAATGAATATGTTGTGAAGTAAATAGAAGTAAAAGATTTAAATAAATATTTGATGATAGAAGGAATAGTTAAATTTAATATGACTAATTTGTTAGAAGATAATTAAAATAAGAAAAGCATTATTTACTCATAGAATATGGAAAGGAGGATTGAATCATGTATCGTAAAAGAAAAATAAGGCTTAAATATTTTGAGAAACAATTTCATATGAGAAATTTGATTAAAATTTTGATCACCTTTATAATTACTCACAAAGATAAGTAAAAATATTGTTCATTTGATAAACAATCCATTGTTTGTATGGAATTTGTGAATTTTTCTGCATTGTATTGTATGTGCTAGGAAACTCTATTCAATGATTATTCTAGTTTTGAAGTTATAGCAAGAATACAGGTTAGAGGCAAGTTTTTTGGGATAATTTTGACAAAGTCACCAAAGCTATTAACTAATCTAATGCAATTAAATTAAATTAATCCAACTAGGCAACAATATCTCTGTTTCTAATTTTAGGATGATGTGATTTGAGCAATTTTGATATGATTCTCCCTGACCCATCATAATGTGTTTTTGAGTCAACGTTTCTAATGAGAAAGAGTCGATCATCATCATGACATTGATGAGAAATATGATCTAGTCTCATTGAATAAATAATTGAGATATGTTGGGGAAAAAGTAAAAAAATGGATTAAAAATCCAATAATGTTTTTTTAATGGAATGGTTAGATCTTTATTATAGAAACTGGATGGCATGGCCAAAAACATTTACATATGAAATTAAAGAATTTTATTTTGTGATCTTTGTTGCTTCAACATTCCATTAGATCCATAACAATGTCTTTCTTCTTCTACCGGTCCTCTGAACTATAATTATGCATTGGTAAATTTCATATATTCTAAAAAATTGACCCAAAAACAAGACATACTTGTAGTACATAGAAAATAGGGAAATTAAATATTCTTTGAAGGCCCAACCTCATCAATTCCATTCAGGATGACTGGTTTTCCTTTACTCACTGCTACACTTGATGCACCACCACCAAAGTGCTCTTTCCGCTCCTCAATATCAAGGTCTATCTTGTTGAACACAAATTCTTGAACATCTGTGAAGAGGTCAAAGCTTTAGAGCTTTTCCCTACTAGATATTAGATTTGCCTCCATCTTTACGATTTTTCTTTCCACCTTTGCCTCAAGTCCTTCAAATTTTTCCTCTATCGGGGTATCCTTCACTTCTCTTTCACTCTCCACAAGGTCCAAAATTAGGGAAAGAAGGTCCATTTGTCCCATCAACAATTTAAAAAAGAAATCCATTATATTTTTTATCACTGCACCAAATCAGGCTCAAAGGATTGGCCCCTTGTCACTGTCATCACCAAACATTCCAAATGTGCACAAATACAAAGTGAACACCAATATAAATGAGAGGAGGATGACCAAAATCTTAGTGAAGCCTTCTTAAATATGCATTCCCCATCCATTCTTCCGAAATTGTGCTCCTTTGTCTCCATTAAGACCAAATCTCCAACAATCTTCAAATTTGTTACATACTTGTCCTTCTCAATGAATGAGACCAACATTCGTTCTAGAGAATTTATGAATAATTGTGGGAAGAATTGTGATGTTCCTTTCTTCATTCATGCACCTAGGTGGGATCTCATAGCGCGCAAGATCATTGTCGTCCACTATGTGTTATCCTTGTCTTACCAATCTTAAAGAATATCATTGAGTATGTGGGATTACCATGTATGAATTCAATTTTATTAAGGACTCCAAGTGGTTTCTCCTAAATTATCATGACAGTTCCTTTGTGCATGCAAAGATTAAATGCCTTTATCTGAAGTTTCAATGGACACCAACTTTGATGGCTCTTTGATCCAAGTTCATTCACTGTGGGTTATAGCCCAGGGGCAAATCCTTTGTCATTTGCATTAATTTTGATGGTTCCTATTTCCAACTCCACCCAGAGGTTAGCCAATCTATATGCCTCTCCATTTAGTTGCCTCAAAACATGAAAGAGAGATTTAAAAACAAAAAATAATTGAAGTTCAATTCCTCTCACCATAGGAGGAAATGCAGAATCTTTAGACGATAGATATTTGGTGATCATTCTAACAACAATCATCAAGTCCCCAAGAATTTCAAACATTCTTATGCCCTTATTCCTAGTAATATCTAGACCTTTCCACAATGCTATAAATGTGGATATGTTGTTTGTAGTTGTGTCTAAACACCAAGTGTATCTTATCTCTTCGTGTTCTTCGGGGAAATATATTACCCCTCCAGCTCATACCGCCCATAAAAAATATAATAACATTAGGTAAAATAAATGTTTAAAAAAATAAAAAGTATTAGAATAAACCCAAGAGACAAGGAGGAAGCAGTTGATGAAAGTGATGGAGGAAGTAGCTAGAGATCTAGTGGATTTTTATGACAATGTGCTACCATTAGAGAAATTTTGAGGTCTAAAACGGGCCTTAAAACAAAAATGTACAATCAAAATAAATTTTATAAGAACTAATAGGATTCAAGATGATGATGTGAATCACAGGGGTGATTCACCATTTTTAGAGTAAAGAAGTAAAAGGATTAATAAATAAATAAATAAACTAATTTTTCGAATCGTATTTTCAACTTATCTCCCTATGGTTTTACTCAAATTTTGAATATAAGCACTCGTTATATGCAAAATTTAATTCCTCATCCGAGGAGTATCTATGTTGCATACTTTCGATGGACCCTGTTACACAACAAATGAGAAATACATGAAAACATATGATTGCAATCACGTTTTTTCGTGTATTTCTATTTTTTTTTAAGGATCCATAAAAATAATGCAACATGACTACTCCTTGGATGAGGTATTAAGTTTTGCATCCAACAAGTTCTCTCACTCGAAATTTGAGTAAAATTGTAGGGAGATAAGTTGAAAATACAACTTGAAAAAGTAGTTTTTCTTTTTCCCACTAAAATTTGATGATGTAATCTAATGTTATTTTATTATTTCTACTATTATTTTATAGTATTCCTTAGGAGACCCATTTTAGACCTGAAAATTTCTCTAATGTGGAAACCAACATTTTTGTCTTAAAAACCTACTATAATTGTAATGTTTCTCCAAATACTTTCTTAATCTTAAATTACAAAATAATCATTTCCTTTTAGATATATACATAATTGTAAAAAAAAGAAAAATTATATTTAATATATTTTCGTAATTTATTGCAACTTGACCTTGCCTTAGATTTTTTTTTAAAATTTTATTCTTCAGTTAGCCATTCTTTCCAACTAGGCTTACCCATTGGAAATAAATATAAGGAGATCATAATATTAACCTTGGTTATATATATATATATATATATATATATATATATATATAATATATATATATATATATATATATATATATAAAATTCTCCATGACTTCAACCATGGTTATATTAAAGGGTTCTTAATATAAATTCATTTTACATTAATCACGTCCTCTAGCAATATGGATACAACTCTATGGTAGGTTTTGATTTATTCACATGGCCCTAGTAAAATGAAAGGTTTATATGTTGTATGGTTATCTCATGGTGTGGGTTAAGTGGTGGTGCTCTAGGATGGGTTGGGTTTTAATTCATTTACGTCGCCATAAGAAAATGGAATTTTTAGATGATGTATGTTGATCTAATGGTATGGGTTAAGTCGTGGTGGTTAGGGTGACCACACACTCTCTAAAACTCACTGTGTAGACCATTTGCCCTTATCTTTCGCAAGGAGATTTCTTTGCAAATTGCCCTCTCTCTCCAAATTTAAGGTAACCACACCCCAAACCCATTCTCGAGACCATTTATGATTGTCTTTTCTAGAAAGAAATTATCATCAAAATTAACCTAATCTAGTTCAATCTTAATTAGAATTCTCAAACTCAACCCAAATACATAACTATTTATCTTATCCATTAATTACATTCTCATTTATATTTTACCAATATTTAGTAAGTATGAAAAGTAAAACATATTATAAGTAAGATTTGAATTCAAAAGAGAATAGTGTTACTTCTCTTTAATCACTTGAATTAAACCCAATTTTCATTGGAGCTTATTCCAAATTCAATTAAACTTTGGCGAGGTTAAAGATAACCTAAATAAAATTTCCCAAATTCAATTAAACTTTGGCGAGATTAAAGATAACCTAAATAAAATTTCCCAAATTCAATTAAATTTTGGCAAATAATATTAAAGATAACCCAAATCCAATTTAATTTCACTTAACCATGTTAAGTACCACAATCATATATATTTATATTTATTAAAAACATTTACATCTATATTTTACATTTTTTCCAACCTTGTAAAACTGAAAAGTAAAACATATTATAAATAAATTTCAATCAAAACGCAATTAGTGTTCCAGGGAATAAAATTATTTTTTTAAACCATTTAAATTAAATGTAATTGATAAAATATTCATTTATATATATTTAAAATATAATATTATATCTTGCAATGCAATATAATATAATATTTATAATGTAATTTTTTATTTATTTTTATATATTTATTATCTAACATTATTTTTTAATATATTTTATTTTAGATTGAGCTTGGAGTATGACATAAAACTGTTTTTTTTGTTAAGAGTTATTTTCCGAACGTAAGGAAATAGGTTAACAATCCAAGACTGAGAGACATTTGGAAGGAGTGAAAGCCTTCCCCCTTTCAACCACCAACTCAGGGTGGATTTCCTTGAATAATAGTGATGAGTCAAATGGTTTTCCTCACTACTCGTTTGACAACTGAGTTATGATAGGTTTTCCCACCATGTTAAAAAATATAGTCATTCCTGATTTATAATAACAACATATCTATCAAGCGTTAAGATGGATCAAATATCTTGAGGTCCAAACCTCTTTTTTTTAGTACAAAACCTAAGGAAATGTTTGCACCTCAAGAGATCTAGTCCATCTGAGCCATTGACAGACTCGGGATTAAGATAACACCATCTTCGTCTTGCAAAGAAAATCACCTAGTATGTTAACTTTACATTATAGACAGACCAAATTCTTCTGATCAAATTAGTAGCTCTGTTCCTTATATTTTGTATTCTACATTTTTTTAATTTAAATATTAACTAAAACATATGAAACTAACATTACATTAATAATTTTTTTTATGTATTTATGTTAAATGCTTACAAGCATTACACCACTATAATATCACCTCTATATTAGACTCTAAACTGCCTCTTGATATAATAATACTCTTTATATGGAACAAAGTTAATGAGATATTATAAATAATGTAATTATGTTACTGTCAAAGTATCCTTAATGTATATAAAGCAATGAGAAGGGGTGGGGCTTTATTTTATGCGGATTCAATGTATTCCTAAAATTATTCAAGATACTTTATTCAATTACTTGAAATAGAAATAGTGTTATAATTAATTAAAATTTGGGGTTTTATTTTATGAGGATTCAATGTATTCCTAAAATTATTCAAGATACTTTATTCAATTACTTGAAATAGAAATAGTGTTATAATTAATTAAAATTTAGGTTTTTTTAAGAATGAAAATGAAATATGTATAAGTTTTTAGTTAAAAATGAAAATCATATTTTATAAAAGTTTATAAAAACTATGAACTAAGATATATGATTTCCCCTACATCCTTGATTGACAGATCCTGACCATGGAATTTATTTGATGGTGTTACCTAAGGTGATCCAATAATATCTGGCACGGAGTAATACTCCAAATAGATGTACAAACCATTTTCTCATTAAAATGGGTTTAGGAAAAAGTACCAATAATTATGCAGAACTTATGGCCCTCAAACTTCTTATGATCTTTGTTGTTGGAAAAAATATTCTCTCTCTACATGTTTTTTAGGACTCCTAGTCGATTATCAACTGGATAGATTGTTCATACAAATGTCACAACCAAAAGATTCAACCTTTGGTGGATGAAATTATTCACTTACATTATGATCTCACTTCTTTCTCAACTTCACATGTATACAGGGAGCTGTACTATAAACACCCTCTTTAAAGAGAGTATTCTAATGGATCATGAAACATGGATGATTATGTGGACAAGCTCATGATTATGTGGACAAGCTCATGAATACTACCATAAGCATTAAGACAGGATCACAACACATTAATCATTTTACTGTGGTTATTATTTTTCTTTATCAACACATTTATTGTGCACTGTTTCTACAAATATTTTTCTTGTTTATCTTCTATTGACATACATACAAATTCTTTTTTATAGCACTATTTTAGTAAACACATTTTTTTATAAAGCATGTCTACCGCACTTTTAACAAAATCCATACAAATATCTTTATCAAGGGAATAGATACTTTACATGTATAAACAAAATGCAATTTTATTTTATTTGATAATAAAATTAAGTTTTTTCTAGATACTTTACATGTATAAACAAAATGCAATTTTATTTTATTTGATAATAAAATTAAGTTTTTTTTGATGAAAAAATAACCAGCAATATTTTAGCAAACACATTTTTTTATAAAAGCATGTCTACACACTTTTAACAAAATCCATACAAATATCTTGAGAACAAAATCCATATAAATATCTTTATCAAGGGAATACATACTTGACATGTATAAACAAAATGCAAATTTTTTTTATTAGTCCCTGCCCTTCGGGCTGGCAGGGACTATAGTAATCGGTTTTAACCGATAGCATTAGTTCGGCACAGAAATCCACAGAAATCCATAAACATATTTCACGTTAAACCAAAGTTTGCCGATATATTTTATTAAATTTTATGTTTCCCGATACAGGCAGCCAATGGATGGAACGATCGTCTTATTTGGCCTCATTACGAGGTATAACTTAGGAAAATTTTACAAAATCATTTCGCTAATTGGTACAGGTTTGAATTAATGCTATCCCGAAATTGGTACAGGTTTGAAGTAATGCTATCTTCGGGATAGCATTAGTTCGTTAACATTAAATGTTAACTGGGTTACATTAAGGATATCGCTTAGCCTAGGTTACGTTATGTCCCTCCACACCTCCACACCTGCCATCTGCCATACATGCATGCCTACGCCACCAACTTTCTTCTTATACTCCCCAAGGTGCGGGGTGCTTGTTCAACCTGGTCGATCGGCTCTGCGGCATCTACAAACGGAGCAGCTATCACCACGCCTGCGTTTGCCAGACTGGTAATCTTCCCAGCTTTATCTTTTCATCGTTCATGGTTATTTTTGAAATATTCACCTGAACTGTCAAATATGTAATGCATACAGATATTATTATTTTACGGTGTCAATTTGTGTATTCAGAATTTACAGGTACAAGAAACATTTGACCAAACCCAGAATTTACAGGTACAAGAAACATTTGAACAAACCCAGACTTGAAACGTACCTGCTCTGTCCTCTCTGTCCTGGGGCTTATATGTACGATCCTGCCGCTATCTGCTGTGGCATGACCGCTGAGGTAAATCTGCAAAAAATATTTCTAAAGTTGATTTGATTTCGATGGAAACATTATTAACTATAATTATTGATCGTAGGATATTACATTCCAGAGCTGGCTTCAAAAATTTTACAGCACAAAAATTTGTCGCAGGCATCATTTATCAATTTCAGAGGAATAATGGTGAGTTCAATTCACACACTTGTGACTTTCAGAAAATATCATCCATCTGAAATCAAAATACATAAAAAGGGAATCCAACATATAAGTTATTTTCTATCCATGAGCATCTGAAGTTTTCGCATATAAAACTTGCAAACTCTACAGAAAGTCATCTTACTAAATTCTAAAATATGGAAACTTCGTTACACAATCAATCTGAAGCCCGCACATTCAATTTATGCAGGTTGGAAATGGCGTAATGAATGATGATACTATTACTTCATACCTACAACCCATGGACCACCAGAAAGACGAGGTCAGCAATTCTCTGAATCTATTTTAAGTTGCCGGAGGCCATGATAATGGTCATCCCCTTGTCGCTTCTCGCCTGCTCTTCAGTCGGAAGAATCCCCTGTTCTCTGTTTCATTTAAATTCATGGAAAATAGTTAATAATCTGTCTTGTCAAAACAATATTATTTATTTCTAATTGCTAATTGGGAGCTTAATAGAGTTTTCAGTGGAATTGATTTGCTGTTCTCAGGCATAGAGTATTTGTTCCAAAGAAACATAGCACTGTTATAACTATCGCAATTGTTACCTTCAGGCAAGCGAATGGCCGGGAAACATTGCAGTTATCAGGAATTGCTAAGAACATTAAATGTTTAAAGTGATTCAAATGATTTAAATTTTTTGAGTCCTTCTGGCATATCAAACCAACAAATAAGTAAATATAAGGGCTTCCATATACGAACAAAGATCCTTGAATGGTTCTGAGTTGAAGCTTTAAATAAAGGCCCTGACTCAGCTTTCAAAATACACAACCATTTTCACAGTAAGCAAGGAAAATCAAACTAGAGAACTTAAAACCGTAACCTAAGAAAGATATAAATCTTCGTATACATGCATGACCGGGTAAAGATTTACCTATTTCCGCATCTGCGACTGGCAAGGAAATTGAGGGGCGATACTGAATTAAGCCACAGAACTTCTTACATTCCAAGCTTATGTCCATACACCTTCAAATGACTACAAAACTTTAGTTTAACAGACTACACAGAGTGCACTGATAGAAACTTTGGAGCATTAAATCCTAAAATTCCTCGAATTCGAGGGATCTTTAAACGCCACAAATCCTTACTTCTTTTTCTCCGTTTTGTGACGAACAAGAATCGCTGCCCCGAATGCCCCACGGCCAATCTGTTCCATTATCTCCTACTGTTCCATTCTTGACTCCATTGCTCCTCAGATCCAGCTCTCTACTCTCCAAGCTTACCAATATTCCTTAATATCTAGATACCTAACCTTTCTTTCTCTTGTTCTGAGCAGCGTTCCGTTTGCAAAGAATGAACAATTATCCACAGCTGCTACAAGTTACCGGCCCTAACGAAAGCGCGTAAAGTACAGAGGCTCGACCTTCCCGTCTCGCTGGTCGTCAGGTTAAATGGCCAAATGCGGGCGTTGTCAGACATTTGAAATACACAGCTTTACCTTGACAGAGATAAGACAGCCATATCTAGACACCTAACCTTTCTTTCTCTTGTTCTGAGCAGCGTTCCGTTTGCAAAGAATGAACAATTATCCACAGCTGCTACAAGTTACCAGCCCTAACGAAAGCGCGTAAAGTACAGAGGCTCGACCTTCCCGTCTCGCTGGTCGCCAGGTTAAATGGCCAAATGCGGGCGTTGTCAGACATTTGAAATACACAGCTTTACCTTGACAGAGATAAGACAGCCATATCTAGACACCTAACCTTTCTTTCTCTTGTTCTGAGCAGCGTTCCGTTTGCAAAGAATGAACAATTATCCACAGCTGCTACAAGTTACCGGCCCTAACGAAAGCGCGTAAAGTACAGAGGCTCGACCTTCCCGTCTCGCTGGTCGCCAGGTTAAATGGCCAAATGCGGGCGTTGTCAGACATTTGAAATACACAGCTTTACCTTGACAGAGATAAGACAGCCATATCTAGACACCTAACCTTTCTTTCTCTTGTTCTGAGCAGCGTTCCGTTTGCAAAGAATGAACAATTATCCACAGCTGCTACAAGTTACCGGCCCTAACGAAAGCGCGTAAAGTACAGAGGCTCGACCTTCCCGTCTCGCTGGTCGCCAGGTTAAATGGCCAAATGCGGGCGTTGTCAGACATTTGAAATACACAGCTTTACCTTGACAGAGATAAGACAGCCATTCTTGAAACAGCGAGAGAGATTACCAACTAGAAGGGCGAACGCCGGTTAGCAGCTGCAACCAATTCCTCCGAGATCAGGCCTTCTGTAAGCCTCAAGTTGTTTTCGAATGGCATTAGCTAAGCGTGCTCGACCGCTAAACAGCGATGCCTGGTTTCCTCCGCCACGTTTCGCTCATGCACATACTCAAAAAGGAAATGAAATACGGAAACTTCTTCCTGCCGTTTCAATGTGAATTTGATGATGTAATCGAAATACCAAACCCAGGTCTTCAACAACGCAACCGCATCATTACTTTTGCATGAATTATGCCACGTCATTATTTTCCCATGAGAATTTCAAAACTCGGGTCTTTAACAAGCTGGCAACCACGTCATTACTTTTACTAGATGTATGTCACGTCAATGCTTTTCCCATAAATATACTGGGGCATAAATATACTGGGGCGTTTGTGCGGTAACATATAGAGATACACGTTGATATGGTTGAAAACAATAGGCATCAGAACTTAATTATTCATTTGGATAAGGATGACAGACCACCTCGCAAAAAATACCAAACCCAGGTCTTCAACAACGCAACCGCATCATTACTTTTGCATGAATTATGCCACGTCATTATTTTTCCATGAGAATTTCAACCCCAGAAGACTAAAAGCAGAGTAATCGTATGCATTCCCGTACAGCCTCGAATGGATTTCAATCTGTTTACTATCGTAAAGAAAAGATGCTATAGATTCCATGGACCCAGCGATGGCCGTCACTCGAATGCGATTCTGGTTTTTCTTGACCAATTTCGAGATGATCTCTGCAGCCGCTCTTCGAATCTCCTGCTCCTGATGGTTCCTCCAATTCAGTATCTCGATCAGCCTCTCCACCACATCTCGCATGGTTCCGATCGCCCGCAAAGTCTCCTCTGCAAACTGATCTTTATTCGCAAGAACGGACAGGACTCGAGCGTCCGTCAGTTGTAACAATTCTACTATTGTTTGTAGGTCAAACGTTTATTTCTGAAAATAGATGATCCAAGGCTGTCAATGTTTGCTTGTTGCATTGACCAAATGTAAAAATAAACATAGCGAAAGATGGTGCAGTTATGCAGCGTTACGTGCATGCGTAAGCGAGGAATATAACGACCTCAAACGATGCATAATGGGTCACATGAATTACTATTTACAAGAGATACTTATAAATACAACAGGACTCGAGCGCCCGTCAGTTGTAACAATTCTACTATTGTTTGTAGGTCAAACGTTTATTTCTGAAAATAGATGATCCAAGGCTGTCAATGTTTGCTTGTTGCATTGACCAAATGTAAAAATAAACATAGCGAAAGATGGTGCAGTTATGCAGCGTTACGTGCATGCGTAAGCGAGGAATATAACGACCTCAAACGATGCATAATGGGTCACATGAATTACTATTTACAAGAGATACTTATAAATACAAAAGCCTTAAAGTTCATTTCAATTTTTTACTTCAACCTGTTCTCCCTGAGCTATTCTCAACTATTTTCGGAACTTTTTTTACATGCTGTTGACAGGGCAGGGACTAGCTGCCCCCTAGCCCTCCTTGTTTGATAATAAAATTAAGTTTTTCCCTGATGAAAAATTTAAGAACCAAGATGTTTTATAAAAGTTTAATAAAGTTCACGAATAATAAGTACTTAGTTTAAATACTTGTCAACAATAGTAAGAATAAAGTTTTAAAAATAATATATATGTGTCTCTAGGGTGATGCAAAACCTGCATAATCAAAACATAAATTAATTAAATAAAAACCTATTTATAATATTTATAATTGATTAATTAAATAAGAAAATAAATTTGGAAATAATACTTATTTTAGTAAAGAGTTAAAATTGGTTTGTTGAGTAGTTGAGATATTTTCTCAACAAACAATTTCTTAATTTTAAAGATTGTTAGATCTGATAAAAACTATATATACTTATTGTAATTGTGTGATTATTGTGTAATAGTAATTTTTTTCCAATTTCGTTCTTGGTGTTATAGCTAGTAACTCTGGGTTTGGTGTTAGAGTTGGTACCTCTTAGTTTACTCCTGACAGGACGACCCAGGAAAATGTGAGAGGTCGTGAATTGATTCTCATTGATTCAAGTTGTTGCCCCGAAGTCATCTCACAGGAGGGCCCCCTTCTCGTAGTTTCACCTCAGCACGCTTTTTTTGGGTCATACTCTCGAAAGATAACGTAGAATCACCGGAAAATGGATCATTATTGGCCATGTTAAGATGTTGGTTGTGTGTATTGGTTTTTCGAATAGAGAGCCTGTATTGTTGTGGCGAATTTTCTTGGCTCTAAGTCAAATAGATGAGCAACAAAACATAATAATTTTTTTACTTCAGAATACTGAGCAGTTTGGAGCTCGGAGGTACCAAAAATCCCTGCGATGGTCAAGATTACTCCAAGTTTACCGCAAGAATGACGGTGTTTGGTTGGTTAGGATATCAACTACAAATGGAGTAAATTGGATTGTCGTTCAAATTTCTCTTCAAGTGGAATATAGAAACAAATAGTATTCTCTGCATAAATGAATATGGGACCTGATGAATAGGCTTCTTTTAAAGTTCACATCACTAGCGAAAAAAATTCCAGAAGTCGGGGGTGGATCCTACTCCACAACAAGCATATTTAGAGTACAATGTTAGGAGAAGTTTTCACATAAACAATTAAGAGGAAGACTTCCCAATCATCTGCATCAAAACTATGTTTTTGGTTGGAGGGAGAAAGCCAGTTTACCAGGTAAAAGTATAATTACATAGTCGTTGTTTATTTTAAATATGGAGAAAAAAATCAAACTTATATATGTGAAAATTCAAATTAATTTGATGCATAAAAACTTATGGAGCTTATTAAAAGGACTAGAACCTGCACCCCAAGATCCAAAACTATTAGTTGAATGGAAGAAATGGGAAGAAAGAGTTAACTCTATTATAGGATCATCTTTTTCAGATTCACAATTTTACCTTATAGACTTAGGAAAGTGCTCTTTACAAATATGGGAACACTTAAGCAAGATATTTGGGGAAAATACTTTGAATGAAAAATTCTCTTTGAAATTGCAGTTATTCAAACTCAAAATGAATAATGGGGTATCATTGTCTATACAAATAAATAATCTAAAATCACTCATGAGGCATTTGGAGGAAATCAAGGTAAAAACAGAAGAAGAAAATGCTAAGGCTATTTTGTTAAATAACTTATCTTCAAATTATGATAATGTTATTTTCACCTTAAGTGGATTTTCCTCTCGATCATTAGATGAAATGGTTGCAGCACTCTTAGCATAAGAGAAGAGGATGAAATTAGGTAACATAGAGGACAAACTTTCCTCGTCTACTGCCCTGTTGGTGCTCATAACCCTAACTGCTGTTATGATCCTTCGTGGATTAGAGATATACTTAATAAGAAAAAAGAAATAAACACAATAAGAAGAGGACAACTCACATGATGAGATGCCATTATTCTCAAAAGGAAGATTCAATAAAAAAGGAACTCAATAGAATGTTTTTATTGTTGAAAACATGAACACACAACATTCACTTGTAAAACTTGTGCCATAGATCTCTTAAATGGAAAATTGAAGGAATCGGTCAACATAGCTACCATTGAAGACTTTCCATAAGCCAACATTGAGGCCTTCTCATATTGTGACAATGATAATGAATTTAATATAGAGCCTCTCATGCTTTTCTAAAACAGATATCAACGATAGTATTAGTTTGGTGATATCAATATGTGTATGTGCGTGTGAAGAAAGGTAGTTAGATGTTATCAATATGTGTATGTGCATGTGAAGAAAGGTCAGTTGCACAATTGACTATTGGATATGCTTTGCACTTATACAAGTTACCTATATAACTATAAGTGTGTATTTTGGTGCATACTACTAGTTTGAAACTTGTCTATAGAGATATTTAATATCTAGGCTATTCCTCGAGGTAGGCAAGAAATGTCAATTTTGCAAAGTTCATAAACAATGGTAGGTATGTTTCAAATGGAGATTAAGTGGTAGCTCATGTGGTGGTGAAAAAGAGAAATGCTTGCAAGATCCAAGAGTGAACATAATTTCTTATGAATACCATATTAGACTAATATGATTTATATGTAATTTGTGACTCAAGTAATAACGTAAGCGTTAAGGGGAGAACTTGGAAATGACACTTTAGAAAATAGTTAGAATTCGTTTGTTAATCAATTGGATTGTTGAGATATTTCTCAACAACCAATCTCCCAGTTTAGAAATTATTAGATTTGATCAACATTATATATGCTTAATGTAATTGTGTGATTATTGTGTAATAAAAAATGCTTTATTCTGTATGCATTTTGAATTTCTTTTTAACAATAGTGTGAATCATTTATTTAAATATTATAAAAATATTAATTTTTATTATATAATATTATATGACAAAAAATTATATTTAAAAAGATAAAGTAATTAAATAAAAATAATTATAATATTTATAATAAACTAATAAACTAATTAACTGAGAAAACATTATAATTATAGAACTTGGAGTAGAATCAAATATTCTTGTAGTGAAAACTTAAAGAAAGGGTTTGTTATATATATATATATATATAATATATTCATGTTAAGTATGGGAAAGAATTGCACATCCTTTTCACCTTTAACAACACACTAATAAAATATTAATCATAATTTTTTTCTTTATATAATATATGCATATTCTCTCTTATATTGATTTTTTTTCGTTATTAATATAATTTTTTAATGTTACATGTCATCTCCATATTAAGTATTGAAATTAAATTAGAAAGCCCCTATTAAACACATATAATATGTAAAGTATATATATATATATATATATATATATATTATATATATAATATATCCTTCATCTTGAGTAACACCATCATCAGAAATTGTTGTTTCCATTTACTTATATATATATACATAATTTGTTTCTCTTGCTCTCTTTATCTCTCTACATAGATTTACATTTACATTGGATATTTGTTTTATCAACAAATTTTTTAAAATGTTACATGTCATTTCCATATTAAGTATTCGAGGAATTGCAAATCTCCCTAAAACTTGAATTAAAAAGTAATTAAACGTAAAATGAAGTATACATCTCCTTCACACTAAATAATATCACTAGTATAATTTTATATACGAAAGTTTAATAACACTAGCATCGATCCGTTTTAACCCCACATCTATTAATGGTAGATAAGAATCAAATCTCTTGATGTGCCAACCTCTTTTAGAATACAAAACTTTACACAAAATTAATTACACATCCTTTTCACATTGAACTATAATAACACAAACATAGATTCATGTAGTGAACTTTAATAACACCAACAATCAAATATTGAAGTGCAAACATCTTTTAGAATACAAAAATTGAAAAAAACTTTGCACTATACTCTTACACTTCATAGATTTAATCTCTCTACATATAAAATGATATTAACATTGAGTTTTCTTATTATAATATTTTTTTAAATATTATATGCCAATCTCATATTAATTGTTCAAGAATTACAAATCTCCCTCATCCCTTAAATTATAAAATTACTTAAAAATAAAATAATAAAAACATCTCCTTAGACTATCGTGACCAATCTTATACTCATGCTTACATGACCCAGATCTCCATCTCACGGCCTTGCATCATGAACTGATTATTAATGTATTTTCCTTACAACCATAACTACCATCCTCTTGTACATCTTCACACATTCTAGATTATTTTTCTTCAGGAAACCACCCTGTCTCCATTAATGCCTCTAGCCATGACTCCATTTTACTGTGTTCATCCTCTCATTCTTGACACTCTTCCCAGCCATGTAATTTTTCTTTCTATGCTCCCATAGCCATTTTTTTCCTTGCTTCGTTTTCTAGCACCTCGGCATCCCAAACTAAAACAGTGGTCTGGGAAAGGGACCGTGTCTGCCATGGTGGTAGAGGGAGAGGAATTGGCTGAATTCCCTCAGCTCTTATTCTGGAAGAACATCGACACCTCTATGATACAGATATCTCAGAGCACATCAAGTGAGAATTTACTATCATGGAAGTGACATAGAGATGCAGGCCGGGAAACAAACTTTCGGTGATTTTATGCCTTCTCGCTGACCACCTCTGGACCCAAGAAAGTGAAATAAATAAGGAATCATGAAGAATCGCCGAGTCTAATTCCCACACCAACCACATTCATACTTCTCTTCACCATCTCTCTCACGACCATGGTCTGAATTTCCCTCTACATATTCGTTCATCATCCTCACTCAGCCCCTTTAACTCACACTTAGTCCAACAATACTCTCTATCACCCTCGACCATCTATGCTGACAATTTGCATTACTCTCCAACTCATGGGCCCATAAACACTCCAATTCCATCCCCTAATGCTTAGTCATTTGGCAAGAATATGACACCTCGACGTCCCATCCTCTATGGTTGTTATATCATAGAGGAACTCCTATGAAGATGGCCCTTATGGCACCATAAATAACGATGAAGTGGAGCCAAGCAACGAGCAACCAGTTCCTACCAATTCATGAGGCACTCACTAGGGATGAATAGGCTTCCTATATTTGTATGTTATGCCTCGATCTTCTATTCTTTTTTAATGGTTAATGTCTAGGAAGTTGTAGCCACAGTCACCTCTGCAAGATATTTGCTCAGTTTATTTATGTTATGTTTATCATGTATCATGTATAAAATTTATTACATCTAATGGATCACCTGGTTTCCACTTCTGGGGAAGATGGTCCCAATGGAACCTTCAAGTCATGAATTCTCATGTGTCTCTGCTTGTACCTTTTTTACCAATTTTTTTTTGTTAATATAATATAAATTCTTTGTCTACTTTCTATATATATATATAAAGTATAAGTATAAGTATAAGTATAAGGATAATTTTATTTTGATTACTTTATTTTTTTCCATAAATTTGATATAAAATGATTTTTTTAACCAAGGAAAAATCGTAATTTTCATTATATAAAATATTGAAAATTACATGTTCTAGATGTTGCTAAAAGAGCATATGTCAAAATTGGTGGCGTTTCCACTCACTGTATAGAGTCTATGAAGCTACTGTTACATGACTGCCACTAATAAGGTGAAATATAATAAATATACACTATCATAGGTCTATGAAATCACACAAAATAACAAAATGACAAAACATGGAGTTCCATCTATGAACTGAGTAGATTCAGGTAGCTGCTTCCCCCTAGGCATAATGATCTATGAAAGGGTTGTGGAAATACTAAGAGAAGTCTTGTCCATTCTATTCTTGAATCATCCAATAACCAATAGGTTGTTACGCTACTTCCTTGGAAAGGTTATTGGAAACCTAGTTCCTCTCTATATAGATATGATGACAAGATATATAGTCAAATTGAGATTTTAAAGTAATAATTTCATCTAGCAAATTCTTTAATGTGTGCACATGACATTCAGATTGATGATTGAACTAATTAATGATAAGTTTATAATCGCCAAAGATCTATAGTTTTTGGCATCCTTTCTCAAGGGAAAAAATAAGAAGTTTGAGGTTGTTAAGTTTTGAAAATTTATTAGTGCCTCTCCCTAAACCCATATTCATCTTGAAGTAACGGTCATCACTAATAATAAAAATTGCTCCACTGCCACATCTATCTTGCTAAGTTGATCCATCAAAATAAGCCCAAGGAAATGTCTTGCCGATGGTTTCTGCATATATGTTCTTGTGTTGTTATTTTAGATCTTCTTCCAGAATCATATTGTATAAAGCAGCAACGTTCGTACATGAGGGATGTGAGTTGGAGGCCTTTTCTTGAAAGACGAGTTTGTTTCTTCCTATCCAAATACTCCAACAAACCAATAGGGGCAGGTTTCGAAGTTTTGTAGGATGGGCTTGCTACCACCAGGATTCCCAGACATCTCGTAAAGTATCTCCCTGCCACCTGATATTGATAGCCATCAATCGATATATCTGATTCCATATTTGGATAGTTGTAGGGCATTGCAAAAGTAAATGATTTATTGTTCTACATTGTTCCTCGATAAAATACACCATTACACATTGAACTATTTTATTTATAACCAATACTAAAATATTTTTTTGGTTATCGATATATTTTTTCTAAATGTCACATTTCAAGTGAATATAGAATGAATCACACATCTCATTCATACTAAATTAAAATATCAATAGTATTTTTTAAATGTTAGGTGAAGGGATTGCACATCTCCATATTAAATGTAGAAAGCAATTATAAATGGAATTAGAATTTCTTTACTTCAATTACTTTATCTCTCTATGTAAAAGTTATGTAAAATTAAGGTGGAAGTTGAAGTATTTTTTTGATAGACCATATTAAAGATATTTTTATTATCACTATTTTTAAATTTGTCAAAGTAATTTAGATTTAACATCATATGACAACATCTCTCCCATACTAAACTACAGAGAACCCTTCTTTTTAGATGCCAATTCCATAAAATGAGTAATGAACACATCTCCTTTGCATTAAAAATAGAAAGCAACTGTAGAAGAAATTAGAAGTTTTTTTTTTTTTTTAACTTTCAATCACTTTATCTCTATACAAATTTAGTGTAAAATTATGATAGAAATTGAAATAAAATATTTTAACAAAAGTAAAATATTTTTAGTTTTTTTGATACGGCCACCATATTAATATAACCCTAAATATTTGAACAAGTTATAGACACTATAACATCTCCTCAATTGAGTTATGAAATGTTTCTAAAAAGTCACAAGAAAAAAAGTCAACCCTTTAGGGTATAGAAATTGGGAACCTGAGTTTCTCACTCCCAGGGGCATAGATCTCAGCGGTTAGAGCCTGAGTGTCGTAGGGTTCGAGTCCCGCCATGTCCATAGGGTGGGACAGTCCAAGGAGAGTCAAAGGGAGTGAGATCCCTGGTGTCACGCCCCCAGGCCAACAGTAGTCTTTCAATCGCTCTTGGCGAGGTGCGGCACCGACGAACACTTTCTTTTCACTAGTACTTATGTTCGTGGACTACGCCTAACCACTTATTTCTACTTAGTTTTTGTTTCTCAACCAAGTATTATTTCTTTATCCTTTATACCAATGAACACCTATACACATTCATTATCAACAACAATTATAAATGATGAATACAATTGCACAGTATAAAGGGAGGGGCAACTCCCTGAACAATAAGTCTGCCCGACAATATATTATACAATAGTTTACAAAGCTTTACAAATATACTTGGAAACCCCAAGTTTCATACTTAGCCAAATTTACAATCCAAGGCAAAACTCGGTTGCCTAGCTCGTCGGCAACTCCGCATGGTCGCCGCACAACTCACCAACGCTTCGTTCACCTTGTCGCACGATCGTGTTGTTTGCCCAACTCAGGCGCACCTCCAAGTCGCCACACACGGGCACCTCCACCCGAGACACACCTCCGTCCACAATCTCAACACTTCACCAAGTCACTGTGCACACTTGCACGACGGGCGGGTGCTAACCCGAGTCACCAAGACACTCGTGCCAAGTCGTCGCACAAACCGGGTGCTCCTCCGTTTCACCGTTGGGCACCTTCGCACAAATCGGGCGCCACACACTCGTGCACGCCCTCACCCAACCACCAGGTGCTCCTGCCCGCACCCTTCACCCACAACCAAGATAAGCGAGTCTATCGTGCAACCAAGCCCAGGAATGGGCGCATCTATAACCTGCGCCTTCCTCCTTAGATCTGTGCACTAGAAATGCGCCTTAACTCCTTACAGCGAAGATTGTTGAGCGAGTGATTTCTTGCCAAATGCCATCCACGCACTTGTAACTTATACCAAACGTAGGGCGAGGTTGCAGCTTGCCTAGTCGACCTCCCCACGCCCACACTTCATCGTAAACGCCCTTAACTTCAAGTCGGCCTTTGTCTTCAAGTGTGGTCGGCCTCCATAATGTTAACACCATGCCACCACGCATATAAAATCGTCCTTTCTCCCTTCCTTGTGCGCATTATAACACATAACCATCGCACATGAAGTCATGAGATGCTCTTCCATCGTTCGTTCAGGTTCAACCGCGTGCCCTCCGCGGTCGCACTTCGGGCGGAGCTGCAAGTCATTACATCCTCCTCCACCTGAAGTCGTTGTCGTCCTCGACAACATACCATCCTGGTAGCCATCCACCAAGATCAAGATTTTCATATTTGAACAGTCTCATCCATGATGTCAACTCCTCCACATACTGCAAACATCCCTACAACATATGTAGAACTACCATCTCCACCATGCGTCGTCCCTTCGTAGACTGCCTGTCAAGATACTCCACCTGATATGGACATCTGTCTGCACAAATATCAACTCATGCTGATCCAACTCATGCCGACACACCTCTGCACACTGGTACCCCTCATGACTCAAACTAGTTGGGTAGCTAATCAAACTATATGCCCAAACCACAAGAATGCACATCCTTATGCCACCATAAGTCTTTCCCTAACTTCTGCTACATCTCGGACTCATCAAGAATCTGTCCAATCCCCATGCTCAAGGCCATGGAATCTCCATCCCATCTGCAACATGTTCAAACCATGGCCTTGTTGCACAAGAGTGTACAACCTCTCCATTGGCTCATACATCTCCATGTCACAACAGCATCTGCACAACATCCTTTGCTTCGGCATTCCCCATAGAATGTTCCTAAATGACACATCTACACATGCTCCTGCACAATGTCCCTGCATAACTGTCATGCTCCATGTCTCCAACCTGATGTCCATGACTCTAGTTGTCCATGATTTCCAACCCATGTAGACTCCATCCCAACATTTGGCCATCTGCATCCAAGTCGGCAAGCTGTCATAAAGAAGCCTCCTGCCAAGGCCCCTTGCTAAGTTGATGTGGTTCCTCCCTATCAAGGCCTCCACACCAACCCATTTCCAAGGTGGTCTATAGAGAAAGGAGGGCCAGGAAGTTTCCTCCCCGACTCTCATCCACCCATGTATAAGATTGATGTTGTGTCCTCAAGTATCTATGCACAGCTTCAATCTCCTCACATGTACACCCAAGCTCTCCAAGCTTGGCTTTTGTCAACTAAAAGTCATATATGCCCATAGCATACCTGCAAAAATCCACTATAACAGCAGGATCTCTACCTCCATAATCCTCATCAACCTCTGCCTCTCAAGTAGTACTCGGACTCCCTTCTTTTGCAACTCCATTGTGAAGATCATCAGTAGAAGATGTCTATGTCAAGTGCTCCAAGGTTCGTGAGATTTCCCTCTCACTTACTTCATTCTTTCTCGCTCTTGCAACAAAGTCAATCAGCTTCCCTTCCTTCGTTGCTTAAGTCATACTCCCAAGTCCTCTTTGCTCCACATCCTCATGCTTCGCATTCAGATCTTTGGGATACAAAGTCATAGAATTCATGCTCGGTCTATACCCCAAGCAACTCCTTCTATTCATTGGCACCATCATGGTTCTTCCCTCATCTGTGATCAAGAGAATGTCTCGGTCCACCATTGGTATGGCTTGTGCAAGCCTCATGAAATCTTGCCCCAGCACCATAGAATGATCATCCATGTCCACGATCCTCAAGTCCAACTTTCCAAACCACGATCCCACTCTCACCTCGGTGTCTTCCATCACACCAATAACAACTTTCATGGTAGAGTTGACTGCTTTGAAAGCACTCCATTCCCTCTCCATCTTTGCTTTCTTCCCAAAAGACTTTGCTGCTTTCTTGCTTAAGAATATATGAGTAGCTCCCGTATCTACCAAGGCTGCAAATCTCTTTCCCTTCACGGTCACTTGCACAAAACTCAGCTTCAAGGAATCACCTCCTTCTGTCCGCTTTATCTTGTGTCTCACATCAGCAACCTTCTTCAAGAATTCGGCCTCAGAAGTGTCAATTGGCTTGTGCTCCAACTTGACATTCCTCCTAAGGTACTTCACTTTCTTGCTTGGCTCTTCTAAGCAACTCGATCCTAGTCTAGCTTGATTCCCTTCAAGCTTGTCCTCCATTGCATTCTCCTCAAGTGCACCAACCAAGTGTCCATTGACTACTTCCATAGAACTAAGCTTTTGAACATCCTCTAGATTTTCTCGGTAGTGAGTTCCCAGCCTGTCAATGTAGTCAAGCTCTTCTTGCTCAATTACAACGATCTTCTTACCAAGAAGCTTCTTCTTTATCTCTTCCTCAATTTTCTTGATTTCGACTTCCACCATGGCACTTTTCTTCCTTAATCGGACTCTTTCATCCAAGAGCTCTTGAAGACCAAGACCACTTCGTCGAAGTTCCTCATCAAGTTCCTTGAGTTCACCATCTGTCGTACTCCCGCATTGGCTTTTGAGTTCTTCAAGTTCCTTAGTTCCGAACAGCTTTCCCGAATCTTTATGTTCTTAGCCTTCACCAAAACCTAGTTAGAACTCCATCGACTCATTTGTTCCAACACTTTGTACCGGAAGACTTCACCTGCATCATGGCTAGATTCACTTGTTGAAGGTTCATCCACCATCTTTGCCTTTCAGCCTTCTACAAGTTCCCTGCAAAGCATGAACCAGCTGTTGTTCCACTTGTATGTGAAACAGCTTCCTTCAACTGCAAGTACCTGTCACCAACTTCCAAGTGTAATCACACCTGCACTTCGTTACGAGAAACCCTGCTAAGCGCTAGCTCCAACCGAGCTCTGATACCACCTGTCATGCCCCCAGGCCAGCGTTAGTCTTTCAACCGCTCTTGGTGAGGTGCGGCACCACCGAACACTTTCTTTTCCCCAGTACTTATGTTCATGGACTACGCCTAACCACTTATTTCTACTTAGTTTGTGTTTTTCAACCAAGTATTATTTCTTTATCCTTTATACCAATGAACACCCATACACATTCATTATCAACAACAATTATAAATGATGAACACAATTGCACAGTATAAAGGGAGGGGCAACTCCTTGAACAATGAGTCTGCCCATCAATATATTATACAACAGTTTACAAAGCCTTACAAGTATACTTGGAAACCCCAAGTTTCATACTTAGCCAAATTTATAATCCAAGGCAAAACTCGGTTGCCTAGCTCATCGACACCTCTGCACGGTCGCCGCACGACTCACCAACGCTTCGTTCACCTTGTCACATGATTGTGTTGTTTGCCCAACTTGGGCGCGCCTCCAAGTCGCCACACACAGGCGCCTCCACCCAAGGCACACCTCCGTCCACAATCTCAACACTTCACCAAGTCACCATGCACACTTGCACGACGGGTGGGCGCTCACCCGAGTCACCAAGACACCCGTGCCAAGTCATCGCACAAACCGGGCACTCCTCCGTTTCATCGTCGGGCACCTTCGCACAAACCAGGCGCCACACACTGGTGCACGCCCTTACCCAACCACCGGGCGCTCCTTCCCGCACCCTTCACCTAGAACCGAGATAAGTGAGTCTATCGTGCAACCAAGCCCAAGAATGGGCGCATCTATAACCTGCACCTTCCTCCTTAGATTTGCGCACTAGAACTGCGCCTTAACTCCTTAGAGCGAAGATTGTTGAGCGAGTGATTGCTTGCCAAATGCCATCCATGCACTTGCAACTTATACCAAACATAGGGTGAGGTAGTGGCTTGCCCAGCCGACCTCCCCACGCCCACACTTCATCGTAAACGCCCTTAACTCAAGTTGGCGTTTGTCTTCAAGTGTGGTCGGCCTCCATAATGTTAACACCATGCCACCACGCATATAAACTCGTCCTCGCTTCCTTCCTTGTGCGCATTATAACACATAACCATTGCACATGAAGTCGTGAGTTTATCTTCCATCGTTCGTTCAGGTTCAACTGCGCGCCCTCCGCGGTTGCACTTCGGGCGGAGCTGTAGATCGTTACACCTGGCTTGCCTGTTCCTGAAACACAGGCCAGCCAGTGCTTCCTTTGGCCATATCACCTTCGAGACTGGGCTGATCAGGCCCCAAGGCCCACGTGATCTTGGGACTCATGTGGTAACTTTTACCATTGGCAAGCCTGCTCTCAGCCCTAACCAGATGGATAGCCTCAGTAGTGAGGTTGAGAGTCATGTCTGCCCCTCAGGCCCCTTGGTTTAATAGTAGTCGTGTGACACCACACTGAATGAGGCCAGTAGAAATAGCCTTGGCTCCCTAACGTCAGCCCTTCAAAAGTATTAACAGTATTAGCGAGCTCCCAAGACAGTTTACCGCATTTGGACAGCCGTGAGGCTGAGAGTCATGTCAATCTCCCTCGGCCCCACACGAACCTTGACCTCGAGATAACACCATCTTCGTCTCGAAAAGAAAATCACCTGTCTCATCATCGTTCGCACCACTAAATTATTAAACGAATCAACATCTTTACCCACAAAATAATTACACCCTGTGTTCGATGGAAAGATGTGAGCGTTGGTGGTTAATAATATATCATCTTAAAAGTTTCTCATTTAGTTGGGTTAGTTTAAATATTTTATATTTTCCTATCTTTTCATAATATATATATATATATATATATATTAATTTTTCTTATAAAAAATTCATGACATGTGAAAACATTATTTTTCATTATTCAAAATACATTTGGTAATGTATAAATCAATTAATAATAACCACGAAAACGCTAAAGCTTGATCTCTATAGATTTTACAGCTCGAGTTCAATGGACCATTGTAACGTTGGCCATTAGAGAAGTATCACCTCAAAAGTACTCATTCTACTTGGGAAATTCCGTGAAATAATTTTGGGTCAAATCCCTAGTTTTCGTCATTCGAAATAAATATTTAAATATATTAACAAATTGGTAATTATGAAAAATCATAACTTACTCGAACTAAATAAATTTAACAACTCTATTATTCGAACAATTTTTTATCTATTTCTAGCGATACTTTTGAAAAATATATCCAAAATAATAAATACATAAAACTTTTGGAGTACACTATTCCACTTCGTATATTTTATGATGATGTTAATGAAAAAGTATTTTATAAACCTTCTTTTTAATATATTTTATAATAAATGTGATTATTTATATTATAATATATTTATTATTAGGTTTATATATATTATATATATATATATATATATATATATATATATATATAATATTTAAATAATAATAAACCATTAATCAATTAATTTTTTAACCAAGTGATATATAAAAACGAAAGCTTAGGGTTATTTTAATTGGTTGATGGGTTAAAATACTTTTGTTAATGAGAGATTAGGGGTTAAATTTTCTAGACACTTTTGGGGTAGACTCCACAAGAAGTGATCCCTTTGTGTAGATTTTCTTGGTACACATATTTTGTAGTCACTCCTCATTAGTGAACCACACATTGTTTGTATTTTGTTTTTTTAAGTATAGTTTTGGTTAGTCTCATTTACTATTGATTTAGTAAACATAGTGGTCACCAATAAATCATATCAAAATTATAGCCTTGGTTAGTCCCATTTACTATTAATTTAGTAAACATAGTGGTAACAAATAAATCATATAAGTAAAATAAAGTGATAAGCTCTCTGGTGCTTAAGCACAAAAAAGAATCCTCCATTACAATCATGAAGGAAATTTACTCTCTTTTATTTTATTTTACATTTTATTTTATTTTATTTTATATTTCTTCATAAGAAAAAACTAATTCCCCATATATATTTTAATTAATCTATTTTATAAGAAACACTAATTTCTTGTGTATATATAAACTACAAAGTAATTAATATATCTAAAATATTAATTAAATAAATAAAATTAATTAATATTACTATTATAATTAATATATAATGTTATGGAGAGATGGAATCCATGTAGGGACAAGGGCTTCAGGCATCACATTTCGCTTTAGTGTTGCCTAGAGGGCTATGGCATGGTCTTTTTTATGGTGGTCTCACTATGGAAAAGAGGTGCAACTCCGTGCGTTTTGTTGAATGCACAGAGTGGGACTCATTTGGTTCAGCATGCATGAGGAAAGAGTGTCTTTCTATAGCTTTTCGACTCAGGTATCAGTTCCCAGAGCTAGACTTTTTTATGTTGCTTTTGATGTCGATGAAATGGAAATTTTTGACATGAGTAGACTCGCAATGGGACTAAAATTTGATCGCTTGAAATATCCTTGGTCTTCCTTGTTTCAGTATTGGAGAGTGAGCATTTCAGGGCCAAGATATTTATCTTTTCGCTTCTTTGTTTGGCCATTTTCTGTGCACTCCTTTTTATGCGTGACAAGATCAGAGATGACTTGTGCTTTCAAAAAGGTTTTTGAACAAGGTTTGTGTTCCACGACTATAGAGTGTGTGGGAATAAAAGGGTTTAATGAATGCGTCTGAGAGAAGGATGCTTACAAAGTGTTCAATAAAATTTCAAAGCAAGAAATCCACCAGGGTTATGAAAAAGCATGTAAAGTGTTTGACGTAATTCCCCAACAAAGAAGGTTTCCTTGGGTTGACATCTATTCCCCATGGAGCTTGGCTACTGGATGGGATCTGGCCAATAATGGTATTAGGGACTTAGATATTCAAAATTCTCAATTTTTTATAGGTCCTTGTCTGGAAACTCCTTTTGCATCATGATCAAAGAAATAGGTGATGTAAAATTGCTTGAAAAAACATTGAGAAGATGATAGGGACCCTTGTGAGAGCGATGAGGCTCATCTACAAAGGGAGACAATTGATGACAACAAAAGGCCTAAAGAGATTATGGCATAAAGAATGACACCATTATCTCACTTCATGCTAGTGGGGCATCCTTTGCTTCAAAGTCCATGTCTTTTAAGGACCTGAAACCATATATTAGTTCAGGTCAAGCATTTTTGGTGGATCACTCTTTGGATGCTCCAACATTAGAAATGAATGAGATCATTAATAAGAAAAAGACGACAAATGTATGATTTCTTGGAGGTAAGGCAGTAGAATCAGTCGATCTCTTTAGGCCGGTTAGGTTGCTTGCTTGTAGGTTAGCGAGTCATGTTTCTTCCCGTGATTAACTCTTGGTTCAGTGAGAAAAATCATATAAACTATGCCATATTTAATTTATATAACTAAATTGAAATTAACAAACCTTATAAACAATAAATTACAATCAAAACCTTTAATATATATAGATAAACATTTCAATTATTTAATTATATTTCAATAATAAACTTCTCAATTATTTATTAAAAAAAACAAATTTCTTTCCTTCAACTTTTGACATCGACAAATGCAAAAACTATTACTCTGTATTTCTATGGTATAAAATTTGTGCCTATTAATCACATTTGTAAGTTGAACCAATACAACATAATATAACATTTCATTTCATTGATTCAAACAATTTGATTATTTATAAAGAACAATTCGATACTCAATTTTACTAAACTTATGTGTAGATTATAAAATTTAGAATTAATGATATAACTTCAACCATCAGCAATATTTCATATATAGATTTATATTTTTATAATTTTGAAAGTAAATTTAAAATTATTTTTAAAATTGTTAATTGATGTGAAATTTTATCAAAAATTGAAAAATCCAAAATTCCAATCATAATGTCTATGAAAAAGATCAATAATTAAAAACTCAATCCAATAGTCAAAACATACTATTAAATTTTTATAGAATTAAAAATAATAATAATAATAGTTTATAAATTTAAAAATATTTTAATATATTGTGTTATTTTCCAAAATCATTGGATTCATGTTTTATTGGAATTAAAACCAACCGTAATTCATTATCAACAATATATCCATGAGTCAATCAATCAGAACTCAATAAGATTAATAAATAAGAGTTATAGTTAGGATGAGAAACAACTGACATTCAATTATAGCTAAACAAAAAGATTTCATTTATAGTTAAACAAAAAGATTTCATGTTTTATTGGAATTAAAACCAACAACAATTATCAACAATATATCCATGTCTGAATAAGACAGAACTCAATAAGGTTAATAAATAAAAATTAAAGTTGGGATAATAAAAAGATAATTCATACAATTTACAAAATACAATTTGCTAAAAATGTAATTATTAATTCAATTATATAATTAATAAAAGTGATTAATGATACCGAAAATTATTAGTGAGTTTATAATCAATAATTAATTTAATAAAGAAACTTTAATTATTTTAAATCTCAAAAAAAACTTAGAAATTAGTTAACATAATTTATAATAATATATTAAATTCATAAACATTAAAAAACTTGCAATATCTTAACAAATTATTTCTTAAATTACTTAATTTAAAAAAAAAAAATCTATCATTAAACCTCATTTTTGAATTAATAATAAAATTAAATTATCAGGCACAATAATAAAATAATTTATAATCAATATTAATTATTATTCATTTTAATCATTCAATTACGCTAAACATAAAAACAATTCATACAACTTTTAAATACAATTTGCCAAAAATTAATAATTATATAAAAAGTTATTAATGAGTTTATAATCACTAATAGATACTTTGGTATTAAATTAATATTTATTTTCATCATTCAATAAAAACAAAGAAATATTGGTTGGAAATTTTTAATTATCTAGAAATTGAAACTAAAAAACTAAACAAAATCATTATAAATAAAATAAAAATATATTATAACTAAAAATGAATTATATCATTATAATACTAACTTTTATTTATTAATTTTATTGAGTTCTAACTTATTCACTCATATATTTATTTCTGATAATTCCTGATAATGAATAATATAAATTCCAATAAAACATAAATACATAACTCCAAAAAAATAACACTGCACAAAAACTTCAAATCAATAATATTTTAATATCTCAAAACCTACCATTAAATTCAAATTATTTTATTACACTTCAATATTATCTTAAATTATTTATTTGTTCACTCTTAATTAATCAACTCACTTAAGTAGTCCCATTATATGGTATTCTGTATCCATCCCATGCTCTAATGCATTACGATTCGCTACTTTGATAGTATGCTGCACGATCTAAAAGTATTCAAATACTTGAAATTCAATCATTCTGAAACGAAAATTACTACAAAACGCTTCAATTCATAAACTCTCTTCATATAAATAAATAATTCTGTCAAATTACTTATTATTAATTAAAAAACCTTCATTCTGTAAAAACTGTTACTAACTTATCTTATTACTAACTTACTCCAAAACAGTTGATATATCGAAGGAATATGTAATGACATTAATGGTGTTTCCTTTTCCCTTCACTCATTGATTTCATCGGAGACTTTTGGTATTGGAGGATGACCATTATGGTCTGGAGAGGGCGCAGAAGGAGGTACAGCACCCTTTAGCAGGGGTACTGAATATCCTACTTCATCAACTACCGCTACTTCATCAACTACTTCTGTTACAGCAGATGTGGTCCCTGGAACTTCAACTATCACCATTAACATTAAAATCCAAGCTGCTACCATTACTGTTTTATTACCCATTATTACTCCTCTCCTCTCCTCAACGTTGCCCCGCCGCTGCTGCTGCTGCTTGATATTATTAAGCCTACTCGATGCAGTTCGAATACGGTTTACTTAGGGAAGATCTGCATCTATTTAAAACGTTTCTCTTTTCCTTACTAGTTTACAACTGAAAAGAAGGAAAGGAAAGGCCTTAAAAATTAGAGAGCCAACAGATCACTGGTATGTTTAGAATGTTTCTTTCTTCCTTACGCACTAAAAATTGGGTAAAAAAGCTGCAAAAAGCCAGTGAAATCATATCTTCAAAAAAACAGGAAAGTCAGCTTAAAAAAACCAATGAAAGCAGATCATTAGAGAAAAGCAGTCGAATCGAGAGAGTTATTCCAGGATATATTTTTGGGAAGGTGTATCACTTCTTAATAGAATGGGAAGGTGTATCACTTCTTAATAGAATTGTTAATAAAATTTAGTAAGTAAATAATTTGTTTCCCTGATATATTAAATTTTTTTGTTTAATAAATGATATTTAGAACTTAATTTGGATTATTTTGGGTGGTTGGGTTGAGTGGTTGTTGATTTTTTCTATTTAGCTCAAATTTTGATAAGTGACATGATGAATTGTATTTCTTGATAAATATTGTTGTAATAGTTTTTTTGCCTATGAATATCGTTGTATTGGTTTAGTGGTTTATGAACTCTTAAGTGAGTATACATGTGGGTTGGCTTGGTACTAGTCACTCTAACCCTCGGGCTTATAGGGAAGCTGGTTTTTTCCGAGGAAAAAAAATAAAAGAGATTTAGAAAGCGTATTGCAATTAATTAAAAATAGAAAGAAATAAAATTCAAATAGGGGAAAAGGTTGTTTAATTGTTTTTCATTTAAATTACTAATTTTAGGCATTTAAAATTTTATGATGCTTATCCATAGTTCAACATTGAGAACTAATTTTTGTTATTTATTATTATTATTTAAATTTATTTATTTGTAAGGTGATTGGTTGAAGTCTTATTATGGGTTGTTTAGTATCTTCTATTCTATTAGTTACTAATTTTTTGTTTTTTATATTTCCATTTTCAATAAAATGAGAGTTTTTTTATAAGTGTTTTCAATTGAGATGACATATTATTATATAAAAATATATATATATATATATATATATATATTATATATATATATATATATAATATATATAATAATAAAACAATATTAGTTTAAATGATATTCAACAATATAATATTTGATTACTTGTTTTAGTTTTGCCATGAAATCTTCTTCTTTATTATTTTTACTTTAATCAAGTTATATTTAAATTAAGTGACATGTACTAAGCTACTATATAATAATATCAAAATCTAATTTACAATGATAATTATTCTTGTAAATTTGATAAGATTTAAATCTCTTTTTTATAGAGATTATATTTTTTTATATATTTAATTGTATTAAATTTAATCATTTATTATGTGTTTTTTAATTAATTTTAACAAAAAAAATTAAATTTTTTTATTGAGATGAGATGCTCATTCTAACCCCTAGTATGAGGTGGATATGTAAGTTTGTTTTACGACCCAATATGAGGGGGAAGTGTAATTCCATCTATTTGTTTGTCCATTTAATGAGCCAAGAGGCTCATTCTATAGCTATGAGGGGATATGTAAGTATGTTTCTCCGTAACTCCCCTTTAAAATAAAAATAAAAATAATGGTCTAAAGAGAAAACAAATGTTGGCTATAATAAACAAAATGAATATGTTGTAAAGTAATTAGAAGTAAAAAAAAAACATGCAAGTAAAATGTTTAAATCTTATACTTTTCAAAAGTTTTTCAACAAAATATTTAAATAAACTATTTGAAGATTTACATTAACTAATTTATGTGGATATCAACTTCATATATATCTATATACAGGAGAAAAAATTTGTTAAAATAAAATATTTTAATGTGGTATATAAAAAAATATTCAATGTGGGTTATCAATAAACTATTTTTATAGAAATTAATATTGACATATACTTAAAAGCATATTAATAAAAATAAATCATTTTAATTTGAGTGATAAAATGTATTTATGTACCTATTATGTAAAATATTTTAATGTAAATTACTTATATATTATATATCATTTTAAAAAATTATGTATATATCATGAAAAAATTAAGCTTTTTATTGTTAAAAAGTTTATTTGTTCCTATATATACTTTATTTAACATTCAAAAATATAATTTAAACAATGAAAATTAACACGTTGTATTTTGTACTCTAAAGAAGTATGCACGTGAAGAAATTTGATGGTTTTTCTAGGCTTCCTATCAATTGAGTTTTTCTAAGTTTAAAAAAAATTATATCATAGTATCTAGTTTACCACTGTTTGGTACATTGCCTTGGAATCTCCACAAGAGTTGAGGAACTCGAATTCTTTTCATGCACTAGCTATTTTGAGATAATTGATCAATTAGCTAATTGATATAGGAAAGGAGTCATGTACTAACTACTACTGCATGTACTAGCTACCATGTGGCTCTTTTATGATAATATCAATATCTAATTTACAATGGTACTTATTCATATAAATTTAATAAGATTTAAATCTTTTTTTTTAATGAGTTCAATCCCCTTTTAAACATTTAATGAATAAATAATGTTTTTCTTTTTTACTTAATTTTTTAAAGAAATATAACTTTTTATATATTTAATTATATTAAATTTAATCATTTATTGTGGTGTTTTTTAAAATAATTTTGATAAAAAAAAAATACTTTTAAAAAATTATTGTGCTAGAGGCTCATTCTACACCCAAGTATGAGTTATGTGTAACTATTTGTCTATTTATTGGGTCGATAGTCCATTGAAAATAAAAATAAATTATGTTCTAAATAGAAAAATAATGTTGACTATAATGTCGACTATAATTAAAAAAAAATGAACAAAAGATTTAAACTTTCTACTTTTCAAAAATATTTCACAAAAGATTTAAATAAACTATTGAAATCTATGTCAACTTCATATATAGCTATCTATAGAAATTTTTTTTGTTAAAACAAAATTTTAATGTTGTATATAATAAAATCATTCAATGTGGGTATTAATAAAATATTTTAATATTAATTAATATTGGCATATACTAAAAAATATATATTAATAATAAAGAAACCATTTTAATTTGCCCTGATAAAATGTTTGATGTACATGTTATGTAAAATATTTTATTTTAGTCCTATATAAACTCTATATAGGATTCAAAAATACAATTTAAACAATGAAAAATTACACACTGTACTTTGCACTCTAAAGAAGTTTGCATGTGAATAAATTTGATACCTCTCCACACGTGTTAGATATGTACTTAAGATATGTATATGTATATGTATATGTGTATATGTGTGTGTGTGTGTGTGGATCAACGATCTTATATTAAGTCACCAAAACATTACAATTGATAGGCATGTAAATCATTTCCCTCCCGACCTCACTCCTACCGAATTTGTCACACTCCTACCGAATTTGTCAGGTAAGAGAGCAATACAAACCAAAATTTACATAATAACCATAAAAAAAATTCCCATAGAGCCTAGAACACACAGAGAACGAAATACAACCCACCGTCATCATGGGACATGAGGAAGTGTTGGTGCGTGACCAACACCAGGCGCATTTGGAGGTTTAGGATCCTCGTGAAACTCTAGGTGAGCAAGTCCAGCCTCGATATGATCAAGACATTCATTTGTGTGCCTTTGGCTCCTTCTAAGCAAAGTCAAGTAGTCGAGGATGTTCCACTAATTTTATTGCATGTAATTCATAAATTTTATCAATTCATTTTGGTGCTAATGTCGCTGCCTCCCCAAGTCATCCAAAATTCCAATGATATTATGCATATGTAGATCCAATGAGTCCATGAACGCTGGAAAGTCTAAATGACCAAGAGAAGGGACTCAGTCATGAGCCCATTTTCCTTCGAATTTCGCCTCGACACCCTCAACATTGTTTGCATCCCCTTCATGACCATCATGGCTCGTTGGTTGGCCACGAGATCCCAAACCTCACTGAGCCCACCCTCATTGCCTAAGAATTTTAACAAAAGACATAGACCACTCAGACTTAGGTATGGCTATTACCCAAATGTGCTAGATTATCACAATTGCCTAGTTTCCCAATACCTCAATAGGAATGTCTTGCCTTAAAAACCCCAAGGTCACATATACCTCTTGCCTTAAAAACCAGGAACACCTTTTGATGACATTTCCCCAAGCGAAGGAGGAAGAGAAACTCCAAAAACATAAACACCCCCTCGCCCCCCATAACTCCAAGCTCCAGACTTCCATCCCAGAGTGACCAGGGTTCACAAACACTCCATAATTCCCACTAACATCTAGACAATTCCTGGAAATCTCCACAATTTCCAAGGGAGAGTGGACAAATTTGAAAAGCACTAACCCTCATCCAAGCTTCTTGCAGGAATAATTCTCTGAAATCCAGTGATCAAAGAATGAGGACATACTAGGAAGGCGTGAAAAGTACTGAAGTCACCTTGTCATTAGTTACCAATGAGCCAAACCATCGAAATTCCCTCCCACACTAGAACTAACCAATAACAGGACAAATTACAGTGGACCCTCGCTCTAGGATCCTAAACCCTTCGAATTGGATTCCCAATGGAGCTTTGCTACAGACCCTATTAGTCAACTGAAGACGTAGATGTAAAGTTTACCATAGTGAAGAGCATGCACAGGTTGGAAGTTTTTTCATTCTCAATGTTGTTCTCACCACCTTTACAGTCACCCATAACTCAAAACCAACATTGAAAGAGCCAAACTGCCATCCAATTTTTGTACCAAATGACGAGCATCTTGAAAATTTGAACCATCCACTGACAGTTTTCCTTGGCATCTCCCATGTATCTTATATTTGTCATATGGGAGGGCCCTTTCCACTCCCTTCCCCAAAAATCAAATAATTCTCCCCCACCCCCATTTGGGTCTCCTTATCATTGTTTATAATACCCCTTAATTGATCAATCCAATTGGAGGAAAATGAGGATGGCCAACTCTATAAGATCGAAAGGAATTGGTCTTGACTCCCCTAATTCATGAGCACATGTGTTGCCTTATTCCTTGATCTCATCAAGTGAGATGTGATAACATAAGGAGAGGAAAGCACCAGGAATTGGATTTGATGGACCAGAGGATCCAAGTGCCAGCGCTTTATGACTTTATGCATTGGCTAGTCATTGAGAATTTTATGAACCATCGTGATTGCCAATTGCAAATCTCTATCAATATGAAGCTTAGAAAAACCCTACTCGTGGGCAATAACCAAACCTCGTTGTAAAGTTATAATCTTTGCCATTTCATTGCTTGTATTACCATAATACCCAACATAGAAATGAAGGGGTATGCCCCTATTGTCCCTAAATAGTCTACCATACCCCGTCGACCTCGAATTTACTTTAGAAGCTTCATCAAAATTCGATTTTACAAAACATTGAGAGGGGAAGGAAAAACCTGAAAGGGACTTCCCTATGTTAGGGTCCTATAATAATAGGATTCATAATTTTGAATTGGCTATAATTAGTCTTGTAATATTGTACATACTTTTGCTTTTTGCAAAATATTTTCCATATTAAAAATTAAAAAATGTAAAGAGGGTATGTCCTAAAATAAATATCAAAGGACAAAAAGAATAAGAAAAGTGAAAAAAAGTGAAAAAATATGAATCTCAAACAAAAACAGATCATGAAAGTGTGCAAGTCTAAGTGCCACTACCTTTTTACTTTACTGTGCAAAATAAGGGTTGTGTGCAGCTTGTCATAAATGCCACAACCCATGATAGTCAAACTATTTAATCTTGACTAGTTCATGCTTTAAATTTCATGTTTATAGATAGAGAATAAGGATCTAGCCAAACTGTTTAATCTTGGTAGATCAATAGTTAGGTAGAGAAATAAAAATGTGCTCATAAGCTTAATATGAGCCATTGGAAGATATAAGGTTAGAATTAGATAGTTTGCTTTTCAAAAGAAAAAGGAAAGAAAGGGTCTGCTAGCTCCAATGCATCCAATAAAGTGAAGAAAAAAATGTTAGGGTAAGTAAAGGGTAAGTAGAAGAAAGGTTGCAGAAGTACAAAGTTGATTGAAGCATAAGCACATTTATCATGCTTAGCCCTATGTTTTAGTATGCAGGAGCAGTTATGAAAGTGAAAGGATGTTCACAAGTTGATTTGGTTAACTTCGCCTCATTTCATTTCACCCCCACTACATACTTACTAATTTCCCCATTATCCCATCATTTCTTAAGAAAATACCCTTTTCCCCTCATTTTGATCCTTACTCCTTGGTTTCACACATTTCCTTAGCAAATTACCCTTCAAAGGTCATTTTCCTATCCAAAAGCCCTTTGCCCTAGTTTGAAACACATTTCCCAGTGAAAAATCACTTTCCCCCTTATTAATTTCCTTGAAAACCCATAAAAACCCATAAAACCCCCCTTATCCTAACTTTTATTCCCCCTCTGCTTTATCTAATTAAACTCCGCCATACATGTTTTTCCCGACAAAACCCTTTTAACCCATAAAACCCTTTATCCTAAGTTTTGTCTGCCCCCCCCCCCCGCTTTATTTTAATTAACTCCACAAATTCACATTTTCCCGATATAAAACCTTTTAACCCACCCCCTTGGTGTGGTTAACAAATCCCCGCCATATTAAACCTTGGTCCCACTTTATTAAACCCACTTATATTAACCCCCATTTATTCATTAATTAATTACAATTAAGTGTAATTAATCCCCCCGGGACCCACAAATCTCTGCCCGATTTCCCTCAGTGCAGCTTCACCGCGTAATAGTCGTTAGATCTTTCACCCCCAGATTTGATGGCGCACATCCATATCACGCGCTCCCAACGTCCGACCTTTACTAGCCTGAGAGCACGTGAGATTCGTGGTTTTGCTCGGGCCCCTTTTGGTTACGTGGAAGCTTTATCTTAATTTGCGTGCTCTCAAGGAAATACCGCCCGATGGCAAAAAGCGGTGCGATGAACCTTAATACTGCCTCCCTGCATAGGCTGAAACCATTCACTTTCACGTTATCAAATTCTCCGCTAATTCTAGTCGTTACCCGTTAAAATGCTGAAGACCCTCGTTTTCACTCTTTTCGCTCATTTTTCACTAGAAAGTTGCATTAGCCATTTGTTCCACCCTAAGCCTCTGTAACCATTTTCACCATGGATTACCTCTCGAACACGCTTCAGACTCTGTCCACAGTTCTTTCCAATTCAAATACAGCCTTCGGTCACCTCCTCTTAGACCTGGATTTTATTAACGAATTGTTTTATTTTGCAGGTGATTAGCTGGCTAGAAGCTTGGATAAACATTTTTCATACTAGTTCCAAAACCTGTTTACTCTAAGATTCGCAAGGAAAATGTATTCAAAGGGCTTAGTTCATAAGAAAAACACAATTATCATAAAGCAGGAAGAAATCATTTACACAGAGGCAGTAATGGTTAAAACAAAGATAAAATCATTTTCACTAGCACAACAAAACATTCTTACAAACCACTCTCCAAGAAACATTTTGTATTTTACGTGTCTTTTAGTAGAAATCATTAAAACACAAAAGCATGAAAGAGTGAGTAAGATTTACAATGAAAGGTAAAAGTAAAAGTACGTGACAGAGCATTCATAGTAAAAGACTAAAGAAATTAGACAGATAAAGAAAAATAGTTGAAGAAAAAACAGATGTAAGTGTATCAGATGAAAGGTCATAAGTAAAATATGACATCCATCGTGAAGACCAAACAACCAAACAACTTAATGGGAAAAAGGTCAGAGACTAAAAGACAGCAAAACCTAAATAACAGGGACAGCAAACAACAGTTCAATAGTTGTCTCTATTTTCTTGAATGAAGATATTTCTTTTTCCTAGATTAGTTCTCAATGCAGTTTGAGGTACTTTGTAAATTGTTTTTGTATAAATACTTCATAATTCAATGTATTGAGTGTGGATTGTTATACATTTATAGAGTTATTTTGATCTTAAACCTAAGGGTTATTGTACCAATTGTCAATTCAATAGACTGGAGCAAGTAATAAAAAGATTGCACTAGAGGATTCATGAGATGAGCTATTGCAGTGAAGTATCTTCTTTGTCTGATTTTGTTATCTTCTTATGTGTTTCATAAACTTAATTGTTTTCTAAATTTGAATGAATTAACTGGAAAATTAACTCATAATTTGTTTAAGTGCACTCTATTTTGTACAGTTAGGCATTTATATGTTTTCCTCTAACATTCGGATTTGAGAACCCTTAATTTCTCTCCCATCCCGATTGACCTATTTCACTTCTCTTCATGATCCAGCCTAGGGAACCTTTAATTGCTCCCTGGATTCGATTGGAAACCATTTCACCATCAAGTCTTTGAGATCTATAGTAACTCCTCTATCTTTCCCTGTAGAAATTGTTTTTAGAGCTTTATCCAGTCTTGTTTGTCTGATATTTGACCCCATAGCCCAGTGGTAAACGATAACCCTTTTCGTCTAAGCAGGTGATCCCACCACCCAAATTCAAATAAAAAACCCAAGCACAACCATAACTAGCCTAAAATCCAATAACTAAACAAAGTTAAATCATAAATAGAGAGCCCTCTCTGAGATTATGAAGGCTAGGCCCTGATCTCCAAAAGTGGTTTGTGGTTACCTCTATCATTTCTTTTTTTGACAACTTAGAAGAAATTTTGGAGTGATAACATCATTGTCAACCATATTGGGGAACTTCGATCCTCAATCTGATAAAACTTTAAGGAAGCCTTAAATTTAATCTTAAGCCCCTTAAGGTCATTTTTATAAGTTGTTTTTGAAAAATTTCATAAAAAACAATTAAAAAGTTATAATTTTGGCTCCTAAGAAGACTCACTATACCAGGGCAAATCCAAATCCAAACCCTCCTACTATAGTTGATGACCTAGACAGAATTTTAAGAAAACCAAAAAGCGTAGAAACTCAAGCAAGTAGTAGCTAGTTAGTCAAAGAAAATTCACTCCCTGAGGAGTTTTCAACTTTAGAGGAAATTCCTTTTGATTTTTCATTTGACCACTCATTATTTAGAACTAAATTTGAGAATGCAATCCATGAAATAGTGTTAGACCCTGAGTTTATTCAACTCATTGAATAAAAAAGGTTGATTATCCATCCAGATTTAGATAAATTTGTCTTGGAGACTTTTGACAAGTTAGAAGCTTTGACCTCCACATTGATAAGCAATATAGATGATGCTTACCTTCAACAATCTGTTGAACTAGCTGCCCTTATTGCTACTACCTCTGAAATTTCTACACAATCTTCAATCATTGTAAATACACCTTCATTTACCACTACCTCACCTATAGCAACCATCACAGCCCATTCCCCTAAACCAGTTATTCATCAACCATCCTCACCATCATCTAATTCATCTCCATCTAGTTCAAGCCCTTCCTCAACTACCAGCACTTTACCCCCTAGTCAAACTAGAATCCAAGCCATGGCAGACCGATATGCACCTCTGGTTTTACCTACACAACTCCGTGCCATGCCCCAAGATTATCAAAGAAAAATCTTTTTGTTTCATTCTACTGGTTAGTACACTACCCAACAACATGTGAACAAAATGACTGACTATTTTGAGTTGCATGAGATATATGAATCAGATGCCCAAATGAGGTTGTTTGCCCAAACATTAACCGGGGATGTTAAGAAATGATTCAAAGCCTTACTTGCTGCCCATATTGTAGACTTAGCTGCTTTTCATAGATTATTCATTAATAGATGGGAAAGAAAGGAAAACCCTCTACAAATACTTTCTGAATATGATAACATTAGAAGAGCTCCTAATGCGTCAGTTCAGGATTACTGTACTAGGTTCAATAGCATCTACAATGCAATCCTAGCCAATATTAAGCCTCCACCTGACCTAGCATTGATCAAATTTCCTGATGGTTTTGACACTGACATGTCATACTAGTTAAGGGAAATAAACCCTCAAACATTGGAACAAATGCAAAGAAATTTTGTTAGTGTAGAGGCCAACCTATTAGCCAAGAAATCCAGAATAAGAAATGAAAAGAGAGTTGTAATTAAAGAAGAAACTTCCACTTCTGGTGGAAAAATAGATAATTTAGCCAAGAGTGTAGAAAGAATAACGGATAGATTAGAAAACATGGAAAGAAGAACACAGTGGGAGAATCAGCAACCACCCCCAATAAGAAACCCCAACTTTAGGAAGAATCCTAATGTTGGAAAGAATGTTATACCAGGCTAGCAGATTAGGCCTCCCTTCCCGGAGAACTATGTTGAGGGTTCAGAGAACCATGAAGAAGAGGATGACACCCAGGTAAACTTGTTAGGAATAAATAATGAAGATGTTTTTTTCTGACTCAAGAAGAATAGGAGTTGTACATGCTACAAAAATTGCAATTACAATCTGATGAGTCCTTTGACTTTAAACAGGGTTATGAGTCAGCTATATATGAGGTTCATAAATAGTATAGCTTAAGAAGTAAAAAGAACAATGAAGCTCCCACTAAAATATCAATCCAGACCCAAACTAAAAAGATAATAGAATCTCTTGTCACTAAGGTTTTACAAATCCTTCCTAGGGGAACACCAGATACTTCTACCCCAAAAATTGTAGATATAACCTCCACTGAAACGCAAACTGAAACAATCACTCAAAACATTCCAAACAAGAGAAATCAAAGAAAAACTACTAAAACACGGACTGAATTGCCTAGTACTAAGAAACAAGATAAAAACACACAAACTACATTTGTTAAGGAAGACCTCATCCAAACAAACAATGCTCAACTACCTTTCAACCTCAAAACTGAAATAGAAAAATTGAAGATATCAGCTCCCTTGACCGAGTTAGTAAAGAATGAATCCTATAGAACACAGATAACTGAAACTTTAAATATAGGAGGGGGAGAAGATGTTGTTAATTTGAATGATGATCAACCTAAAGTATTATTTGGACCTGAGGCCAATGGTACTCATCAGCAAGGGGGAGTCCCTCCTTTCTACATTAGCCTAAACATTCATGACAAAATATTACATAATTCTATGTTAGACTTAGGAGCATCCCATAACTTGATGCCAAAAGCAATCATGGAGAGACTAAACTTAGACATTACCAGACCATATAAGGACTTGTTTTCCTTTAACTCTAGCAAAGTTAAGTGCCTTGGTTTGATTAAGGATTTATGTGTAACTCTAGTCGAGTGCCCAACAAAGAGTATTTTGATGGACATAGTAGTTGCAGACATCCCACCCAAATATGGAATGCTTCTATCTCACTCATGGGGAGAAAAATTGCAAGGATCCTTGCAGTTAGATATGTCTTACGCCACCATATCTGTTTTTGGCCCACAAAAGAAACTATATAGAGAGACCTTGATGAAATACATGGTGAGTAGTGAAGAAAAACCACAAAACTTCCCTATATATTATGTGCATTCTATATGGAGTCTTTCATCTTGTACAATTCAGACCATGACAAAAAGGAAATCACAGCTAAAGAACTGAAATACAAAACAGCTGACAGTGAAAACATTTTTCATGAATCACTTTGGCATTTAGACTTTGATGGATTTGTGAATAGGTTAGGGGCTAGTGTAGGAGTGTGGATCCATAATATGGAGAATAATCATTCTGAAGGACGTGCATTTAGATTAAACTTCAAGTGTACAAATAACATGGTAGAGCATGAAGCTCTGATCTTAGGATTAAAAATGGTTAGAAAACTTGGAGCCAAGAGAGTTTCTATACTTGGAGACTCATAATTGATTATTAAACAAATTAATGGTGAATACTTTGTAAACAATCCTAGACTTATTCAATATAGGGAGATTGTCCTAGATTTGATTAAAGACCTCCTAGAAACAGACTTTGCTACCATTCCTAAAAAACAAAATATGGAAGCCCACGATCTTGCCACTTTTGCTAGTACCTGGAAATTGCCCTTTCAGCCCAATCATCAGTACACTACAGAAGTGAGACATAGGCCTGTCATACCAGACAATTTAAAGTATTGGCAGATTTTCTCCTAGGATTCTCAGATTTATGACTTCATGAATGTTGAAGGTGAGTTTCAGAATTGTAAAATAGGTATAGATTGTACAGTAGAAAAATGACATATATAGTGACATAGATGTAAATATTTTAGATATAATAGGTAAACCCACTAATTTCACTAAATTAGAAATAGATAACTTAGAAAATGTAGAAATAGAGGAAATAATGAATTATGAACCTGAAATTCATAATCTTAAAAATAATTTTTTGCCTAAGGGAATAGTCCCCTTAGAAGATTTGTTTGATTACAACGATGTAGCTAGGAAATTGAAACTAGAGCCTTTGAGAGCAGATATAGAATAATGTAACATAGGAATTGAGGAAAAACCAAAAATCATTAAATTATCAAAAACCTTACCTCTAGAGGAAAAGGTAAAATACATAAATCTGTTTAAAGAGTTCCAAGATGTTTTTACCTAGAGCTATGAAGACCTAAAATCTTATGACACCAGCGTAATTCAACACAAAATGCCTCTCAAAGAGGATCATAGGCCTTTTAAATAGAAACTTAAGAGAATTAATCCAGTTCTTATGCCATCTATTGAGAAAGAAGTTAAAAGAATGTATGATGCCCAAATCATATCCCCCATTAGATATTCAGATTGGATTTCAAACTTAGTCACTACTAGGAAGAAAGCTAGAGAAATCAACTTTGTGTTGATTTCAGAAATTTAAACAAGGTCTTATTAAAAGACAACTATCCTCTACCAAAAATGGACCATATCCTTCAGAGAGTAGTAGGCTTATCTAGAATTTCACTGCTTTATAGATTTTCTGGATATAACCAGATCTTAGTTTAGCCAGAGGACCAAGCCAAAACTGCTTTTACTACTCCTTGGGGTACCTTCATGTATTTGAAGATGCCTTTTGGATTAATGAATGCATGAGCAACACTTCAAAGAGCTATGGATATAGCTTTTGCCAAGGAGATCCATGATTTCTTAGTAATATACCAAGATGACATCACTGTCTTTTCTAAATTTGATAATGAACACCTAGATCACCTAAGAAGAGTTTTCACCAAATGCAAGAAATTTGGGATTTCTTTAAATCCCAAAAAGACACTCTTTGGTCTAGAAGAAGGAAAGCTGTTGGGACATATCATATCTAAAGATGGAATTAGAATATATCCTGCTAGAATAGAGGCCATTTTAACCATCACCCATCCTAGAAACATCAAAGAATTGCAGTCATTTTTAGGCAAAATTAATTTTCTTGGGAGATTCATTTCAAATTTAGCAGAATTAATTAGAGAACTAAATAACATGTTAAGAAAAGATTCAACACTTAAATGGATAGTGGAGGCAAAGCAGTCCTTTGAAGCCATCAAGGAAGCTCTAACCAAAACTTCGGTCCTTATAAGTCCCGATTTTCAGAAACATTTTATAATTTTTTCTTTTGCTTCAGAACACACCATTGCAGCAGTCTTGTTGCAAAAGAATGACCAAGGATATGAACAACCAATTGCATTTTTCAGTAAATCCTTAAGAGATGCCACACTCAAATACAACATTATGGAAAAACAAGCATTAGCTTTAGTAAATGATATCAAAGATTTCAGAGTCTATATTTTGTATTCTCACATTATTGCTTATGTTCCAAATACACTAGTTAAGGACATTTTGACACAAAATGGGAATGAAGGGAAAAGAGGCAAATGGATTGCCACTATATTGGAATATGACATAGAAATAAAGCCTATTAAACTTATCAAAGGCCAAGGTTTAGCCGAAATCATGGTTGAATCGAACTGTCGGGCCCTAGATATTAATTTCATTGGTGCCCTTGATGATTAGGAAGAGATGGCAACTCCATAGATCAGTGAACCTTTTATAGATTCACCTTGGTATGCAGATATCATATTTGTATTACTAAACTTACAAGCTCCTCCTGGTTTAATAAGAACTAAATCTAGATTTTTGAAAATGAAGTCGTTAAGATATTGTATCATAGATAATGATTTGTTTTGGAAAGACATTAGTGGTATTCTGTTGAATTGTTTACTGAAAGATGGAGCTGATAAAATTATGCAAGAATTTCATGCAGGGGATTGTGGAGGACACTTGTATTGGAAGACTATTGCTAACAAAATTCGAAGGGCTGGTTTCTAATGGCCCACTCTTTTTGTAGATGCTAAAAAACACGTGACCTCCTGTCATAAGTGACAGATATTTGAGGGAAAGAGAAATTCACCCTTGCCTCTTAAACCAATCTCCACAGAAATACCATTTCAACAATAGGGTTTAGACTTCATTGGAGAAATACACCCAACCTCCTCAGCCCAACATTAGTGGATTTTGACAGCCACTGATTATTTTACCAAATGGATAGAAGCCATCCCTTCTAGACAAGCCACAGACACTGCCATTATCTCTTTCCTAGAAAATAATATCCTATCAAGATTTGGATGCCCCCAAAAGCTCATTACTGATAATGCAATTACCTTAAAATCCAAGAGAATGATAGACTTTTGTAACAAATGCCACATCACCCTTGGCCACTCCACAGCCTATTAACCTCAAGGTAATGGAATTGCAAAATCCTCTAACAAAAGCCTAGTCAATATCATTAAGAAATTACTGGAAGACAACAAAAAGACATGGAACAAAAAGTTAGTCAATACCTTATGGGTAGATAGACTAACTACCAAGAAGTCCATTGGCACATCTCCCTATCAGTTAGTATATGGGATGGATGTTGTTTTTCCATCCTCTTTGGGAGTGCCAGTGTTGAAGATCATCCAAGAGTTGTAGGTAGAACCAAATGATATCTAGAGAAGGATAAATCAGGCCATACACTTGCAGCAGACCAGAGAAGAAGTATATGTAAAATCACAGGTAATCCAGGACCAAATCAAAAAGGTATTTGATAAAAGGACCAAAGATGATGATTTTTACATAGGTGATAAAGTTCTTAAGTGGGATTCAAGAAGAGAAGACAAAGGCAAACATTGCAAATTTGACTTCTTATGGCAAGGGCCTTATGTCATTTATGGTTACAGGGGTAACAATGCCTTTTTCTTGAGAGAGATAGATGGATTAGATCTACCAGGAGGACCTGTCAATGGTAGATTGTTGAAGCATTACTTTTCTAGTGATTAACAATAGTTCATTTTACTTTGATCATTGTACATAACATTTCAGAATTTAGATTGGATTGGATGGTGATCTTTTGAAGTTGAAGCCTGGAGAGAAGGCCCTGAGCTTTGAAGGTTTCACCATCATAAGTATGAATAAGGCAGAAACCACAGAAGAACAGTTTACAGGGTAACTGCAATCACAATTCAAAGGCTACTAATCTTAAACTTCTTGACATTTCACCAGGAAATGCCATCCCCATGTGGAGCCACTGTTAGGGTCCTATAATAATAGGATTGATAATTTTAAATTGGCTATAATTAGTCTTGTAATATTGTACATACTTTTGCTTTCTGCAAAATGTTTTTCATATTAAAAATTAAAAAATGTAGAGTATGTCCTAAAAGAAATATCAAAGGACAAAAAGAATAAGAAAAGTGAAAAAATATGAACCCCAAACAAAAACAGATCATGAAAGTGTGCAAGTCTAAGTGCCACTACCTTTTTACTTTACTGTGCAACATAATGGTTGTGTGCAGCTTGTCATAAATGCCACAACCCATGATAGTCAAACTGTTTAATCTTGACTAGTTCATGCTTTAAATTTCATGTTTATAGATAGAGAATAAGGATCTAGCCAAACTATTTAATCTTGGTAGATCAATAGTTAGGTAGAGAAATAAAAATGTGCTCATAAGCTTAATCTGAGCCATTGGAAGATATAAGGTTAGAATTAGATAGTTTTCTTTTCAAAGAAAAAGGAAAGAAAGGGTCTGCTAGCTTAAATGCACCCAATAAAGTGAAGAAAAAAAGTTAGGGTAAGTAAAGGGTAAGTAGAAGAAAGGTTGCAGAAGTACAAAGTTGATTGAATCATAAGCACATTTATCATGCTTAATCCTATGTTTCAATGTGTAGGAGTAGTTATGAAAGTGAAAGGATATTCACAAGTTGATTTGGTTAACGTCCCCTCATTTCATTTCACCCCCCACTACATATTTACTAATTTCCCCATCATCCCATCATTTCTTAAGAAAATACCCTTTTCCCTTCATTTTGATCCTTACCCCTTGGTTTCACACATTTCCCTAGCAAAATACCCTTCAAAGGTCATTTTCCTACCCAAAACCCCTTTTCCCTAGTGTGAAACCCATTTCCCTTTGAAAAATCACTTTCCCCTTTATTAATTTCCTTATAAACCCATAAAAACCCATATAACCCCCCTTATGCTAACTTTTATTCCCCCCTCTACTTTATCTAATTAAACTCCACCATACATGTTTTTCCCGAGAAAACCCTTTTTACCCATAAAACCCTTTATCCTAAGTTTTGTCTCACCTCCGCTTTATTTTAATTAACTCCACAAATTCACATTTTCCCAATATAAAAACTTTTAACCCACCCCCTTGGTGTGGTTAACAAACCCCTGCTATATTAAACCTTTGTCCCACTTTATTAAACCCACTTATATTTAACCCCCATTTATTCATTAATTAATTATAGTTAAGTGTAATTAATCCCCTCGGGCCCCGCAAATCTTTGCCCGATTGCCCTTCGTGCAGCTTCACCGCACGATAGCCGTTAGATCTTTCACTCCTAGATCTGGTGGTGTGCATCCATATGGTGCGCTACCGACGTCCAACATTTACTAGCTCGAGAGCATGCATGATTCATGGTTTTACTTGGGCCCCTTTTGGTTACTTGGTAGCTTTATGTTAACTCACGTGCTCTCAAGGAAATACCGCCCAAGGGCCAAAAGTGGTGTGATGACCCTTAATACCGCCTCCTCGCATAGGCTGAAACCATTCACTGTTCACATTATCAAATTCCGTGCCAATTCTAGCCATTACTCGCTAAAATGCTAAAGACCCTTGTTTTCACTCTTTTCGCTCATTTTTTCATTAGAAAGCTGCCTTAGCCATTTGCGCCACCGTGAGCCTCTACAACCGATTTTCACCATGGATTACCTCCCGAACACGCTCTGAACTCCATCCATAGTTTTTCCCAATTCAAATACATCCTCTGGTCACCTCCTCTTAGACCTGGATTTTATTAACTTATTGTTTTATTTTGTAAGTGATTAGAAGGCCAAAAGCTTGGATAAAAAATTTTCATGCTAGTTCCAAAACCTGTTTACTCCAAGATTCACAAGGAAAATGTATTCAAAGGGCTTAATTCAGAAGAAAAACACAATTATCATAAAGCAGGAAGAAATCATTTACACAGACGCAGTAATGGTTAAAACAGAGATAAAATCATTTTCACCAGCACATAAAAACATTCTTACAAACCACTCTCCAAGAAACATTTTGTATTTTACATGTGTCTTCTAGTAAAAATCATTTTTACTCAAAACACAGAAGCATGAAAGAGTGAGTAAGATTTAAAGTGAAAGGTAAAAGTAAAAGTAGGTGACAGAGCATTCATAGTAAAAGACTAAACATAGGAGAGAGATAAACAAATATAGTTGAAAAGCAAACAGATGAAAGTGTATCAGATGAAAGGTCATAAGTAAAATATGACATCCATCGTGAAGACCAAACAGCCAAGTAGCTTAAAGGGCAAAAGATTAGAGACTAAAAGACAGCAGAACCTAAATAACAAGGACAACAAACATAAGTTCAATAGTTGTCTCTATCTTCTTGCATGAAGATATTTCTTTTTGCTAGATTAGTTCTCAATGCAGTTTGTGATACTTTGTAAATTCTTTTTGTATAAATACTTCATAATTTGAAGTATTGAGTGTGGATTGCTATACATTTGTAGAGTTATTTTGATCTTAAACTTAAGGGTTATTGTACCAACTATCAAGTCAATAGATTGGAGCAAGTAATAAAAAGATTGCACTAGAGGATTCATGAGATGAGCTATTGCAGTGAAGTATCTTCTCTGTCTGATTTTGTTACCTTCTTATGTGTTTCATAAACTTAATTGTTTTCTAAATTTGAATGAATTAACTGGAAATTTAACTCAGAATTTGTTAAGTACACTTTGTTTTTCATTGTTAGTCATTTATATGCTTTCCTTTGATATCCATATTTGAGAACCCTTAATTGTTCTCCCATCCCGGTTGACCACTTTCACTTCTCTTCATGATCCGGCCTAGGAACCCTTAATTTCTCCCTAGATCCGATTGGAAACCATTTCACCATCAAGTCTTTGAGATCTCTTGTAACTCCTTTATCTTTCCCTGTAGACACTATTTTTAGAGCTTAATCTAGTCTTGTTTGTCTGAAATTTGACCCCATAGCCTAGTGGTAAAGGACAACCCTTTTCATCTAAGTAAGTGATCCCACCACCCAAATTCAAATCAAAAACCCAAGCACAATCATAACTAGCCTAAAATACAATAACTAAACAAAGTTAAATCATAAAGAGAGAGCCCTCTCTAAGATTAGGAAGGCTAGGTCCTAATCTCCAAAAGTGGTTTGTGGTTACCTCTATCATTTCTTTTTCTAACAACTTAGAGGAAATTTTGTAGTGATAGCACCTTAGGACACACAACTATCATGTTGTACTAGGAGATATAATTTTTTTGAGATCTTCAAGGCATTCAAGATTTGAGACTCTACCCCTTCTACCTTCTAGTCCTCATCAACCCACTTCTCCAAGAGAATTGATTCCTTATAATTCGTTCTCATTCTCTGCCACACCTCATCCTGGGTGTTCCTATAATTCTTAAAAATGATCCTATTATGCTCCTTCCAAACATTCCATAGCAAGATACCTTGGTTTAATACCCAATCTGTATTCACAATTGGGTTTTTGAAAATAATTGTTCACCAAAATTCAAAGGTTTCCTAAAAACTATTATAGGATCTATCAAGGTAACCAAATAGGTATCTGATCTAGGCCCATATAATTTCCATTCATATGCAAGTGTTGATTAAATGTTCCATGATCTCCTCATGATCTTGAAAAATTGGGAAACATGATGGACCTTCAAATCCTTTACGCCACAGGAGATCCTAAATAAGAAGTCTATGGTGTCCAATCAGCTAGAGGAAGCATGCGACCTTCGGCCACAACCACCCCCCCCCCCCCTAAATTTTCACCAATACACTTCCTTGGGGAGATCAATGTGATTATCCTTAAGGTTGGAGGATTCCTTTATAGTGAGCATACCTTGAGTTTGATGTCTCCATCTCAGCCTTCCCCCATTCCATGCCACCTAGGTTTTCCTTTCCTTTAAGATTTCTTCTAGGTTTTTCCATTCATGTTGGTCATTGTCTTGGTTCCAATCATCTTGATTCTTCCATGTTGTCCACTGCTCCTAAGTAGTAGTGACCTTCCAAAGATATTCTATGACTACCACCCTTGTCCTTGTAGCATTCTCTTTAATACTTATAAGCTCCTCGTAATTCTCCAGGCATGGAAATTGTTACCAGGATTCTTCCCAAAACCTGGTTGTTCCCCTATTCTTGATCTCCCAAAAGATGTGATATTTGATTAACATTATTTATGCCATTGAAAAATTCAAAATCGATGACCCCACCAGGAAGTCTTGATGCTTGGCTATCTCTTCTTGCTCCATCATTGGACAATATTTCCTTTGCCATATTTTTTTCCATAATTTCATGCCTCCTTGAAGCCAGCAACACCATAATTTAGCACCCATGACTTTGATGAGAATTTAAATATCTTTCAAACTAGGCCCACTTCTCTTTTTAGCATGCAAACCTTCTCCCAAGCAACTAAAGTCCACTTTCTAGATTGTTGGTCCCCTTACCACAAAAAAATTGAAAGCTTGAGACAATGTCTTTAGGCACAACTTTTGGAGTAGGGAGGAGTGACAATGGGTAAACCATAAAAGCTTGTAGCACTTCCTTTAGCAAGATAAGGTGACTAGGGGGATCTAATGCTTTGAACATTTGGTTTGATAGCTTTTATGATATATTTTCTTTGATCTCAGACCATAGGAAGACCTTTAAAGAGCTAACCACAAGGGGGATGCCAAGGTACTTGGCTGGTAAAGTTTTTAGTTGATACCCCATGATTTTTGTTAGGTTCCTTTGAACCATCGTGTTCGTGTTGAATAAGTACATGCATCATTCACTCTATTAATCAAGGCAATTGAGGCTTCTTGAAACACTCTTGAAAATTTGAACATATCTGGTACAATTACCTTATTTCCTAGATCGATGGTTCCCCAAATAACATAATTTTATCCACAGATGACTGATGTGATATAGGCAATTCTTTTCCCCATAATCTCGGGGCCCTTAATAATACCTTAGTTAATTGTCTCTTTAATATATCGGCCTAGACCTTCACATCCAGAATGAAGAGAAATGGGGACAGTGGATCACCTTGTTAGAGACCTTGTGAGACCCTAAAGGTTCATGATGGGGAGCCATTAATCATAGAGGAGAAAAAAGGATAGGATATGGGGGATCAAATCCAACAAATACACGTTGGATAAAACCCATAGGCAGTCATAATACTAAGAATATACTCCCAATTTAGTTTATAATAAGCTTTGTAGATATCCATCTTAATCACCATTCCTGAATTTCTACTCCTCTTTATTGAGTGAACAACTTCATGGGTAGTGATAACTCCTTATAGGATTTTCAACCCTTTCATGAAACCAGATTGCTCTAGATCATTGAGGTGTTTTAGCAGTGGTTTGGGCCTCTTAATTATGACTGAAGAAATTATATTATGTATCACATTGTATAGAACAATGTGTCTAAAGCCACTAGCTTCCTTGGATTGATTAGTTTTGGGAATCAAAGTGAAGGTAGTGTTCAAACCAGACCACACCTATTGGGATCTTTATGGTTCCTTTACTAAAACATCCACATATTGACCAATAAATGTTGAAGAAAAATGTAGCTAGGTTAGGTATTTACAAATGTAATTTTGATCTCTGTACTTGTCAAGAAAAATAAATATTACTTTTGTAAATAAAATGAATGATTTTCTTGCTCATTTCATAGGTCTAGAAAAGTAAAAAAGTCAAATTCAAATATACAGATCTCTTCTTGAGCCTTCATGTAATGCATATGGGTCAACAGAATGTCTAAGAACATCCCTCCAAGACCAACACAATCCTCTTGAAGACAAGCAAGAAAAACAATGAAAAACACAGTCACGTTGGCGACCAAAATGAATTTAAATAAAAGTCATGTCAGCTTGCAAAGGAGACACATAAGTTCACTTGGTAATGTCAGTTTGATATGGAGACAAAACATCTATAAATAGGTAGTTAAAGTCGCTACAAAGGTGTAGAAGATAATCTTGCATATCTCTAAAGAAGCTCGGATGGGTACAGGGTCTGCAACCTTGCATACTTTAAAGGAATACACTCTTTGATGGATGCAGTAAGGATACTATCTCTTCACATCTAAAACATCGCAAGAAATATCAGTCTCCTCCTTAGTACATGTTTCGATGCATTGCTAATGCAGTCGACTCCTTGGTGGAAAGAGATTATACAGATCTCATTGCTGTGATAAATGCAATCACAAGTGTCTACACCCTCGGCAAGAAGGACCTATATCAAACTCTGCCTTGACTTACATATATCATAGACACAGTCACTATCTTGATGATCACTATCTCACAGTCTTGGTGTATTCAAAATGAAGATGATATTTGTGATGTATGTAATGATGTAGCAATAGTAAAGATCATAGTTATGATGAGTCTCTCAATGGAAGCACGGTAATATTCTCAGTGATGTTGCTGTAGTAATTAATGTCTCCGTAGTGCAGTGATGATGATGATATCAAAAGTATAAAGAAGAGGATCGGTGTCTTGGTCTTGGAGTGGAACAGTTAGACAAGGGTCATGGTCTTAATGTTCGTCAATTGGAATCTCTATAAGAATAATTTTGTGTGGGTTTTTCTCTTTGAGAGAGAGAGGTTTTGGCCTTGGTAGAAAGCCAACATCTTGTGTTCTTGTCTCTTTGTTATGATAGCTATTTAATTAACTAAAAAAGACACACTAACGTTAAAGAATATGCTAATAAGCTAAACATCAATAGCTATCATGCTAAGAAGAATCTCATGAAATCAATGCCCTAGATTCTTCAACAATAAATGGATAACATACCTTGAAGAATTCAGTGGTGAACCCATTTGGTCCTTGGATTTGTCGTTGGTCATTTCTTTGACCACTTCCTCCACCTCAGAGAATGAAATATCCCTCATGAGTGCAACATTTTGTTCTTGGTTGACCAGTTTGGGGATGTGTTTGGTAATTTTGGATATGGCTCGCCCACATTTCCTAAGCATTGTAGCAAAATCCATAGACCACTCGGACCTAGGTATGGCTATTACCCAAACATGAGGGACTATTGCAATTTCCTAGTTTCCCAATACCTCAACAGGAACGCTTCCGGGCACTACCCAATCACCCCCAAGGTCGTAGATACCTCTCACCTAAAAACCAAGAACACCTTTTGATGACATTTCCCCAAGCAAAGGAGGGAGAGAGACTCCAAAAATAGAAAGACCCCCCCCCGCCCCACCCCCCCCCCCATAAATCCAAGCTCCAGACCCGCACCCCAAAACTACTAGGGTTCAAAAACACTCCATAATTCCCACTAACATCTAGTTAATTCCTGAAAATTTCCACAATTTCCAATGGAGAGTGGACCGAATTGAAAAAAAACCAACCCTCACCCAAGCTTCTTACATTCTTTGAATTCCAGTGATCAATGAAGGAGGACATACCAGGAAGGCATCAAAATTACCAAAGCCATCCTGTCATTGGTTACGAATGAGCCAAACAAGTGAAGCGCCCTCCTACACTAGAACTAGCCAGCATCAAGACAAATTTTAGTGGACCCTCACTCTAGGATCACAAACCCTTCGAATTGGTTTCCAAATGGATCTTTTTTGCATACCCTGTTAGTCAGCTAAATATGTAGACACAAATATTACCAGACTAAAGAGCATGCACAAGTTTGTGCCCTGTGCATATTCAATGTTGTTCTCACCACCTTTATAGTCGCCCATAACCTAAAACCAACATTTATGGAGCCAAAATTCCATCCATTTTTTGTACCAAATGATGAGCATCTCAAAAATTCGGAGCATCATCAACAACTGTCCTTGGCATCTCACATGTATCTTCCATTTTTCATATGGGAGGTTCCATTCCACTCCCTCACCCACAAACCAAATTGCACTCCTCCACCCCCATTGGGGCCTCCTTATTGTTGTCTATGATGCTCCTTAATTGATCCATCCAACTCAAGGAGATCGAAAGGAATTGGTCTTGACTCCCCCATTTCATGAGTATATATGTTGCCATATTCCCTGATATCATCAAGTGATATGTGATAACATAAGGAGAGGAAAGCACTAGGGATTGGATTTGATGGACCAAAAGATCTAGGTGCTAGCTCTTTTTTACTTTCTTCGTGCCATTAAGCACTTTCTAAACCACTATGACTGCCAATTGTGAATCTTTGTCAATCTGAAGCTTAGAAAAACCCTCCTTGCAATCCAGAATCAAAACTCACTCTAGAGCTGTAAACTTTGCCATGTTATTTCTTGTATTACTACAGTACCCACCATAGAAATGAAGGGGTATTCCTTTTTCATCACTAAATAGTCAACCATACCCCGATGACCCTGAATTTCCTTTAGAAGCTTCATCGAAATTCAATTTTACAAAACATTGAGGGGGGATTGAAAAAGCTAAAAGGTACTTCACTAGGCCACACAACTATCATGTTGGACTAGGAGCTACCAAATTTTGTGACATTTCCATGGAATTAAATATTTGAGCCTCCACCCCTTTTACCTTCCAATCCTCATCCACCCACTTCTCTGAGAGAATTGAGTCCTTATAATTTGTTCTCATTCTCTGCCACACCTTTTCCTCAGTGATCCTACAATTATTTAAAATGATCCTATTATGCTCCTTCCAAACATTCCATAGAAAAAACCTGGGGCTAATGCCCAATCCTTGTTCACAATTGGCTTTTTGAAAATATTTGTTCGCCATAATTGAAAGGTTTCCCAAATACGATTATGGGATATATCAAGCTAAACCAATAGGGATCCGATCTAGGTCCAAATAATTTCCATTCGAAGGAAAGTGTTATGTAAATGATACATGCCCTCCTCTTTCTCTTGACAGATTGGGTCTTGTGAATTAGAAGTTTACCATTAATTAGTCAATGTAGCAATATTTCAATCCTCCAACGGAGTAAATCTTATAGTGTAGAAATTATATCCGAATTAGAATTTTCCATGATATCCTTATTGTTTTCTACAATGCTCCTTAATTGATCCATCCAATTGGAGGATAAATATGATGGCCAACTCTAAGAGATTGAAAGGGATTGGTCCTGTCTCCCCCAATTCATGATCAGATCCATTGCCTTATTCCATGATCTCATCAAGTGAGATGTGATAACATAAGGAAAATAAAGCACCAGTGATTGGATTTGATGGACCAAAATATCCAGGTACCATCTATTTATGACTTTCTATGTTGGTGAGCCATTGAACATTTTATGAACCACCGTGATTTCTAATTATTAGTCTATGTCAATTTGAAGCTTATAAAAACCATCCTCGTAGTCCATAATGAAACCTCACTTTAGAGCTATAAACTTTGCCACATTATTGCTTGTATTACCACAATACCCAACATAGAAATGAAGGGTTGTGCCTCTTTCGTCCCTACATAGTCCACCATACCCCATCGACCCTAAATTTCCTATAGAAGCTTCATCAAAATTCAATTTTACAAAACATTGAGAGGGGGGGGGGGGGGGTGGCTGAAAGGGACTTCCTTAGGCCACACAACTATCATGCTAGACTAGGAGATACCAAAATTTGTGATATTTCTAGGGCATTCAATATTTGAGCCTCCATACCTTCTACCTTCTAGTTCTCATCCACCCACTTCTTTGAGAGAATTGATTCCTCATAATTTGTTCTCATTCTCTACCACACCTTGTCCTCATTGTTCCTACAGTTCTTAAAAATGATCCTATTGTGCTCCTTCATAACATTTGATATCAAGAAACTTGGAGCTGACACCTAGGCCATGTTCACAATTAGGTTTTTGAAAAGAGTTTCTCACCACAATTGAAAGGTTTCCCAAAGACTATTATTGGATCTATCAAAGGTAACCAAATAGGGCTCTAATATGGGTCTATAGAATTTCCATTCAGAGGCAAGTGTTGTGTATATGTTCTACACTCTCCTCTTTCTCTTGATAGATTGGGAAACATGATGGCCCTTCAATTCTTTATATCCTAAGTAAGAAGTCGATGGCATCTAATCAGCTAGAGGAAGCATGTGACCTTCAACCACAAACTCCCCCCCCCCGCCGCATGGCATCTAATAAGCTAGAGGAAGCATGTGACCTTCAACCACAACTCCCCCAACACCCCACCCCCCGCCCCAAATTTTCGCCAGTACACTTCATTAGGTCATGGCCTTAGTGATTACTTATAAGGTTGTAGGCTTCCTCTATACTGAACATACCATAAGTTTGATGTCCCCATTTCATTCAGTCCCCATCCCATGCCACCTGGATTTTCCTTTCCTTTAGGATTTCTTCCACGGTTTTCCATTTTTGTTGCGAGTTGTCTTGGTTCCAATCATCCTGTTTATTCTATGATATCCACTGCTCTTGAGTAGCAGTGACCTTCCAAAAATATACTATGACTGCCACCCATTTCCTTGTAATGTTCTCTTTAATACTTCTCATCTCCTCGTAGTTCTCCAGCCGTGGAAATTGTTGTCAAGATTCTTCCAAAAACTTGGTCGTGCCCCCATTCCTGATATCCCAAGGCATGCGATCTTTGATTAACATCCTTTGTGCCATTTCAAAATTCCAAATTGATGATCCCACCAGGAAGAACTAATTCTTTGCTATCTTTGCTTGCTCCATCACCATGCAATATTTCCTCTACCATATTTTTTTACATAATTTTGGGCCTCCGTAAACCCAACACCACCATAATTTAGCACCCATGACTTTGATGAGAATTTCAAGATCTCTCAACCCTAGGCCAACTCCTCTTTTTAGCATGCAGACCTTCTCCCAAGAAACTAAAGTCGACTTTCTAGATTGTTGGTCCCCTTGCCACACAAAATTTCGAAAGCTTGAGATAATGTTATTATATACAACTTTTGGAGCAGGGAACATCGACAATGGATAAATTAGAAGATCTTGTATAAATTCTTTTAGCAGGATAAGGAAACTCAGTAGATTTAATTCTTTGAACATTTGGTTGGATAGCCTCTAGGATAAATTTTCCTTGATCTCATACCATAGGGATACATTTAAAGAGCTGGCCACTGGGGGGTGCCAAGGTACTTGGCTCGTAAAGTTCTTATTTGATACCCCATGATTAATGCTAGGTTCCTTTGAACCAGCATGTTCATGTTGAAGAAGTACATGCATAATTTCTCTCCATTAATCAGGGTAACCGAGGCTTCTTGAAACACTCTTGAAAATCTAAAAGTATCTAGTCCAGTTCCCTTATCCCTTGGATCCATGGTTCCCCAAATAATATAATTTCATCCACATATTATTGATGTGATATAGGTAGGTATTTCCCTCATAATCTCAACCCCTTAATAATACCCTGCTTGATTTTTTCTTTGATATATCTGCCTAGACCTTCAATGGCCAAGATGGAGAGAAATGGGGATAGTGGATCAACTTCTCAAAGGCCTTATGAGACCCTAAAGCTCTGTAATGGCAAGACATTAATCAAAATGGAAATGGGGAAGGATATGAGGGATCAAATCTAGCAAATAAACTCTAGAGGAAACCCATAGCCGGCTAGAATACTAAGCAAATACTCCCAATTTAGTTTATACCATGCTTTGGAGAGACCCATCTTGATCACCATGCTTGGATTTTACTCCTATTTAAGGATTGAACAACTTAATGGGTAGTGATAACTCCTTCCAAGATTTGGTTCCCTTTGCTAAAACTTGATTTCTATGGATCGATGAGGTGTTTTAATAGTAGTTTGAGCCTCTTAGCTATGACCGAAGAAATGATATTGTATATCACATTGCATAGAACAATGAGCCTAAAGCCACTAGCCTCCCTAGATTCATTATTTTTAGGAATCAGAGTGAGGAAGGTAGTGTTCAAAACATACCACAACTATTGGGATCTTCATGACTCCTCTACTACAACATGCACCTCTTCACCAATAAATGGCCAACATACCTTGAATAATTTGGTGGTGAATCCATTTGGTCCCGGGGCTTTCTTGTTGCGCATCTCTTTTGTCGCTTTCTCCAACTCAGAGAAGGAAATATCCCTCATGAGTGCTACACTTATTTCTTGGTTGACTAGTTTGGTGATGTGTTTAGTAATTCTACATATGGCTTCACCTTTATCCCCATGATCCTCATAGAGGAGATCATTATAGAATTATAATAGCACCTCCTCTATTTCTTCATGCTCAATAAGTCATGTGCCATTATTGAAATTTAGGCAGTGAATGTCATTGTGGTGTCAATTCTTAACCATGGCTTTGTGGAAGAAGGAGGTATTTTTACCTTCCAAGAGCCATTACATTCTTCATTTATGCTGCCATAAACACTCATATTGACGACAAGATTCCAATGCATGGAGAACATTTATTTCTTCTTCTATCAAAGCTTTCGTCTACCCTTCCTGGATAATGGATGCTTGGATAAATTTGATTTGTACCTCCAACTTTAAGTTTCCTATAAATATGTCACCAAATTCTAGTTGATTCCATTATTTAATGTGTAGGTTTAATTATTTTAGCTTGAGTTGCATAGTATGCATTTAGTTATGTACTCAAAATTGGATTTCATTCCACAATTCTTCTAGTTTAGATAGAAAGTCCTGATTCCGTAGCCAAAATCTCTCAAAACATAATGACCTGTTATGTGGTGTCATTTTTATCTTAATCTCCAATCTAATAGGCTAGTGGTCAAACCCGAAATTAGGTAGGATCGTCACTTCTATAAATGAGCCCCTTACAAGTAGGTCCTTAGTCAAGAAGAAACAATCTAACCAAAATGCATTTGGTGTTTTCCACCTCGACAATTAGTCCAAGTATAGATACCATTAACCGTTCCCACATCCACTATTCTAAATTCCTAGATCAAATCCTAAATAAGAGTGCCATTGAATCCAGATGTAAAATATTGCCCTTTTTCTCCTCCATACTCATCAGATTAAAATCTCTACCAAGGATCCAACCCTCTCCCCAAAATCGTTGATGCATAACTTGCAACTCATTCAAAAACCACTCACTTCCACGAGGAGTTGAGGGGCCATAAACTTTTGAAAGTTGGATCCATTCTCTTGATCCAAGGCATCTAAAGCACACTAACAAAATGTTTGAACTAGTCATTCATCAAAAGAAACCTACTAGGGGTCCCATAACACTGCTATTCCTCTTGCACTACCTTGGCAGTTTATGGGCAGAGATTCACACCCACTCGAGCACCGAGTCATGATCGCTTCAAGTATGGAGCTGGGAAGTTTTGTTTCTCGATGTAAAACTATCTCAAGTTTCTCTTTTGCAATTTTCAACCTCATATATCTCAGATTACCTTTACTATTGAGGTTGTGGATATTCCAGGAGACAATATTCATGATTCAACTATAGATGGCTTGAGTAAATGCTTTGTAATCTTATTAATATGCCGGGAGTTCAGGAGGAATTCTCTCGCTTCCCTTAAAACCTCTCGTGTTGCCTTGAACCCTCTTTTCTTGCAGTAGTTAGTGGTTTTTTCTTTGTATTTTTGCATCTAAGATGGCCATTATTTTCTAAGCTCATAGTGGATGAACTTCCTTAAGGAATTGGATTATACTATTGTTATTTTCCATACAGATGAATAAAATGGTATAATTGTTCTGCTCGGATCTCCTGTCTCTCGCTCGTGCCCATATATGCAATAATTCTAGAAAAGTCTTCTCATCAACATTTATATTATCCTAACAATCCTCTACCCCTAGTATGGAGGATGCATTTACAAGTAACTCCTTTAGATTATATTTGTCACATGGTTCCCTTGTGGATTTTCATGTCGACAACCTACCTCACCTATCTAGACCTCAACCTCCACTAGGTGATCTTTAAAAGGACTATCATCAATCATATCTATTTCCTTCAGGAGCTCTTCCAATGTGAGAATCATGAATGGGTTTACATCTATAAGTCCCTTGGGCATAACTTATTTCTTCTCTGGTGTTGGTTTCTCTTGTTGTTGTTGTTGATTTGTGATTCCTCTTCTATGAGAAACCCTTCGAGTTCTTTTGATCCCTTATCACTTGCTACTTAGAAATCGTTAGAGGATACTCTTTTATCATATTCCTTTGATCATGACAATGGGGCATTTCAATGGCACATGCTCATAATATAACGCTTGGGTCCAAATCTCATCCTGATACTCTAGATCTATTGACTCTAGTAGGGGCTATGAGATGCTCATGTAGATGTAGATCTAAGCATAGGACACATGTCTCATTTGTTTCATAATCTCTCATATTTTCACAATGTCCCCAATAGTGTTCCCAATTCACTCTAAGATGTCAAGTTCCCAAAAATTATGAGGGAGGGAAAAGAGGTGATCGTAGATTGGTTTTGTAAGGAATTGCTCCTCCATATTATAACATTCTTCCCAAAATATCAGTAATAGACCCACATTGTTCATGAAGTAAGGTCCATTCTCAAAGACCCACTTTATATAAGCCAGATCTTCAAAAATAACAACAAAGAAACCCTTGGATTGCGATCTTAGCTCGATTGCACCCTAGGGTTTCCACTTTATTTGGATCCATTCTAAAATAACATGTTCTTTGGTCCAAATACCCATGAAATTGCAGATCATCATATGATCTGTGATGAATCTTCAGGATTGTTCTAACCTATAACTTGGAATCAGGAATTTAGGGTTTGAGGTGGCCTTTGGAAGACATCTACCTTTCAAGCAGGCTTTCCATTAAGCCCCAAAATAGGATTATCTATGTTTCCTCCTTGTCCTCTAGAATATATTTTAGCTCCACCAGGCTTTGCGGTCATGCCTTTGACTGCATTTATGTAGAAGGGGTTTTCCTTGCTCCCTATGAGGGAACTCATAGGACTAATCAGATGGTTATGTGTGAGATGGGGCACTTGGATTTGTTAGAATAATGCCATGAAGAACCTTCCATCCATTATTGCTCAGGCAAAAACCTACAGAAAACCTTAACGCATATAGCTAAGCATACATGAAGATAATTATTATTATTGTTTTATATTAATTTAACGATAATATTTCTTTAAATGCAAAATAGATATTATGAAATATAGTTTGAATATTGTTTAGGGTAGAATACTTATCCAGAAGTACATATTTAACTATAATAGTTGTCTCTTGAGAAGGTAATTTTCCATATATAATGTACCAAGTTATAACTAAATGGTTACTCATAACCAACCTCACACCTACTATTTACAGTGTTAAATTACTAAGATTTTCTAAAACTGAAGTTATTGTACCCATTGGGTTCTTATCTGTTTGTAATTTTGTCTATTTTATGTTCTAGTTTGGGATAATGCCTTAGCTTCTTAATAGACATGGGTTCTTATCTATTTGTATGTTTTTCTATTTTGTGTTTTGGTTTGGTAGAATGCCTTAGCTTCTTGATAGACATACCCTAGAGGTTCTAATTGAATAGTAATTTGTACACTTTGATTTAAATGAAATAACAAGTATGTGATTTTTATCGTGGAAAAAAATAATGTCAAATTATTATTAATCGCAACCAACTTGCCATGTTCCTAAACTGTAATTTAAATTGATCCATAACTGACTCATTATGGATTGTTATGATACTCATAACCAACCTATGATATCATACTTTATTTTGTTGAAATGTAATTTAAATTGATTCATGGAAATTTTTTGAATACATTAAAAGAAAAAATTATATATAATTTTGAAATGGGAAATAAAGGAAATATCATGGGACGAAAGAGTTTATCACTTGTGCAATCCTAAGTAGATTGGAGATGAAAAACACTTTGTCTTAGATTGTCCATCTTATACTCACATTTGATCTAATTTTCATATATATGTGTGTGTATATGCATATAATATTTATTTATTATTATTATTATTTTCAATTTTGTAATGTTATTTTCTCTTCTCTTTTTCTTCTCATTTCAATTTAGTTACTATTATTTTTTACAAAATAAAAAAAATTATACAAAACAATATTTCATATTAACCAATATAGATAAATATCTATTTATTAATATATTATTTTATTTTTTCATTAATCATATTTTTTTTAATTGATTAGTTATAATTTTTAATAATAATATAACTAATCTTAAACCATAATTTATTTATATTAAATACCATAATATTAGTTTATTAAAAATATATTAATAATTAAATAATATATATAATTTAGAATATAAAATGAAATTAATATAACATATATATATATATATATATATATATATATATATATATATATATATATATAGGAGAGAGAGAGAGAGAGAGAGAGAGAGAGAGAGAGAGAGAGAGATTCCATTTAAAACTTAGATTTCAATTTCACATTGTATGCACAAAATATATAAACTTTACAGAGTTAAGTAGGACTTGCATCAAGGGGAATCATGAGGACTTAATAGTCCAAAAAAGCATAATAGATGTTAACATTATTAAAAAACTAAGAATGTTTGTATTCCAAAAAAATATAACTTCTAGGATCACCTATTAATAGAAAATATAAATGTTTTGAAAAATATAAACATCATAAAACTAAAAGGTTGTAAAAAAAGAGTTTTTCTCTAAGGGGTCATGGAGTTACCTCTTCCTTACAGTGATCAAACTTATGTAGGCTAGTAGTATAAGCTAGGTTGGATGAAGGTGGAAGCAATTATTTAGGAATCAAAATGGACTTCTCTTGGAAACCCTTCAACACTCTTAAACCTTGATGCACATCTACATGTTCATCTCCATTTACAACATGTTTAATAGAAACTTGGATGTCAAATACCCCCTCGACAAAAGCCTCGAATTTTCCCTCAAAAATAGAGAGTTGATGTCACAGATTTGCAATCTGAGACCACTCTGGGGAGATGTCTTAAGCAACCACAGTTTTCATAGTCTGGTAAATTTTCCAATTGGAAATACCTTTTCTCGTGATTCCTAAAGTACTTTGGGTCCTAGACCTAACCATAAGCCTCCATGAAAATCCTTCCCATATCAGTGCCCCACCATAATTGTTGAACATCCATATTTACATCTTTAATGTCGACCTTTCCCTCCACTAGGAGTCAATATAGGAACTAACTTCGTAAATAACCTATATCTAATTTCACATGGGTTGCATAACTTTTTCTAGAACCAAAGTTTTAGTTATGCCTTGAGAGGTTGGGGATGTCCTTTTACCTTTTCTAATTCATCAGAATGTGGGCGCCATTAATGTTAGACCCCCAACAAGTAAAAAAACCTAATTTCTAGATCATCATGGTTGCCAAAAAACCAACATCTAAGTCTTATCCCCTAAAACCTATGAGAGCAAGATGCAGATTCTAGAACCAAATGAACCATAGAAATAGAAAAATCATAAAAACATTCAAAGAGAAGAGTTGTAGAGGCATGGCTTGAAATAGGATGCTTACCAATCAGGTGATAAACCCAAATATTTTGTCCACCCTCGGAGATGATGACACATTCATAGTTTTTTTATCACATGATGCCAAAACCATAATAGAAATCGATTGGGGGTTTGTTCCCCATGCCACCTACTAGGAAGTAGATTGATTTGGCTTCCTCTTTCACATAGGCCATCAATGGTTGTCATCCACATGCTCAGGGATAGAGGCGGAGTTGTATTGCAATTATAGTAAATGTGATGGTCAAGGATATTCATACTATTTAAGCCCCTCAACCACGATGAACACCTACCTTGGCATCTATGCCTTCCATACACCTAGTCCCATCCACCACCTCACCATTCATCTCATGCACCGTGTCATGTCCTATGTGTAACACCCCATCAAGGAAATTTATATATATATATATATATATATATATATATATATATATATGAAAATTAGATCGAAAAGTCAGAGGTCAACTATGATTGTAATGTTACTCCAAATTTACATGTTCTTAATCTTAAATTACAAAACCATTTTTTTAAACATATATACATGATTGTAAGAGAAAATAATTGTATTAAATATATGTCATAGTTTATCCACAAATTGACCTCGATAAAGCTTAAATATAAGGTGATCATAGAATTAAACTTGGTTATATATATAACACATATTTTTTTTATTCCCCATCACTCCAGTAATGGTTATATTACAGTGTTCTTAATATAAATTTATTTTACGTTAATCATGTGGCATGGAAACATGTCTATAGCTCTATGGTATGGTTTAATTCATTCACATGGCCCTAGGAAAATGAATGATTCATATGTTGTATGTTTATCTCACGGTGGTGGTTAATGTAACTACCCACCGCCCACCCTAAACCCACTCTTTAGAACATTTGCGGTTCTCTATATGGAAAGGATGTTGCTCTAGAACTTGATAGGGTTTGAGGCGATTTTCTTTTAGAGTTATGGTGTCATCATGTTTGAAATCAATCCACTCTCACAAACATGCTACTTGATTCTTTCATCATTGCATAGTAACGATCTCCTTACAAGATTTACTACCTACATGGTTGAAGCATGGAATTTTCTACCTGTGTGGTTGAAGCATTACAGGTAACACTATTATGACAAAGGGAAAAACATTTCTCTTCGGAGTTTACTTGCTTACTGTTGTTCCAGCTTATATAATTTTACACTTATTTTCATTGCAAGTTACCTCACATACTTTCTAGTGAGAACTCTTGGAGAATTGTAAAATAAATTATTCTCATCATATCTACCAATTTCATTCCTTCCGAGGAGAGGGTATTAATCCTTCTCAGGGTTCGATTTTACCTTAAGTCACTTAAGTTGTTTTAGGGTTGTTCTTACATTTATTTGAGATGGTTTTTCCTGTTGGCATTATGGTGTTCATGGTTGCAACTAGTTGATATTGGAATTGGCTTCATGATGGTAGTTAGCTCATGTTGGCATTGATGTCAACCTTGTTTAGCATAGTTGATGTGTTGATTCCTTCCCTTTGGTATGGTTTCATTTTGTTGAGTTAACATTGATTTGAACCTTTTGATGATGTAGGATGATGGCAGTGACTGGTGATTTCTCATGTGTCAGTGGTATTAACACGTTGAGGACTATAGAAGATTAGGTCATCATTCTTGTGTTCCTGTTCATGAATTATTGTAGCAGTGTGTTGACCTTATGATGATGTTGGAGATGTTCTTAAGTGTGTTACAGAGGTGGTGCAACTTGTGCAGGTGCTTGAGGAGAGTAGAGGACATGTTGGAAGGCAAGTCAATCCTTGTTTGCTAGCTTCTAGGTCAACTTGACAGTGGAACTTGGGAGACATGTGTGGCTTATTTTCAGAGGTGTCACAAGAATTAGAATAGGTTTGGAGGTGAGTTCAGATGTTGTAGAAGGTGATCCAACAAGAGGCAGAGGTTCTAGTCAGATTTTTTTTTATGTTTTTTATTATGCTCTGCTCCAAGTGCACCCATAAAATCTTGTGTGTATGGTTAAAAGGCTCCAACCACATGAAGACAAGCCTCTACATGCAGTTACATCCAGGATCAACCAATTTTGTGTGTATGGTTTATCTTATTCACAAACAATTCTCTGGATTCCTCATGCACATTGGATGTATTTCGACTTATATTTTCCTAGAAGCTTCTATATTAATTGGTTAAGGTAAAAATTGGTAAAATAAGTTCTCTAGTGGGTGTGAACACCTTTAGTGCACAAGTAGTGTTGATAGTAGTTAGATTTCATCAACTTTGTGCACTCTTGATCCCAGTCCAATAGTGCAATTTTCCCTCTATGTTTTATATTCTTCATTTTGGATTTGTTAGATGGTTGGTTCATGTAGTAGATTGAGTGAGAACATTGAAGAAGTTGCAGAATTCTTTGACCTACTTATGAGAAAAGATAGTGTGTGCAAGTGTTACAGATGGAAGTGAAGTGAGAAGAACGAATGGCTAAAGTTGAATACCGAAGCAGAACATCAGATTTCATATAATTTTTGTAGTTTTTGTAGCAGAGGTTGTTTGGAGAACAATAACTTTGAGGAAAATGCAAATGTTTGAGCATGGTTTGAGTAGAGGGTCTATTGCATGAATTGACAATTGTTTTGCAGGTGTTGCTAGTGCATATGGAAGAATGCCATATTATTTTTTTATGTTGCTGATATGCACAAGGTTTGATGTATTTGTTGATTGTTATAGTTCTTTTTTGATAGAGTTATGTATAACTGAGAGTATGGATGCTAGTTGGTTTTGGTTATGAGTGTTTTTGTTGTTAATTTGATGATATTGTCTTGTTGTTGGAGATTATATTATAGAGTTAAGTCTAGTTTAGCAGAGAGTCTTGGATCCAGTGTGAAAATATATGAAACATGGTTCACATAAAGTAGAGGAGCAATGGCTTCATGAGAGTGGAGCAGTGATTTCGAAGCTTCAACAAAAGTAACAATTTCTCCATCCAATGACAATTTGATAGTCCAATCAAAGTTTGGTGAGGACGGTTGATTGTGGTGCCTTTTAACGGATGGTAGTCTGTAGATTTGTGTGAGAACAAAGTCTTATGAGTTGATCAGTAAAATTGAGTCTCCTAGTTGATTAGTGTTGGCCTATTTTATTTGAGGTCGATTCTCCAGGTTGATGGGAGTTAGCTATCTATGTAAAAGACAAATTTCTTGACATAATAGAGATTTAGAGCAGCGCAGTAGCAACAAGGGTGGTTTTTCTCCCGGAAGGGTTTCCACCAGAAATCTTGTGCCTCGTGTGATGATGATTTTTGTGGTTGTGGTTTGATGGTTTTATTTTACTTCATGATGCTTATATGTTTACATGTTTTTCGTTCACTGGATTATGACATATGTGAAGCTGCTAACAAGTGTTTGATTCAGTGAAGTAAATAAAAGGAAAAAATTGTGAATAAGTCACACTATTGATTCACCCCCACCCCACCCTTCTTAGTAGTGCTCAAGGTTTCCAACATTTCCTTCATTTATTCCTTTCAAAAGGTTGGTTGTCCTACAAATTCCCCAAGCATAGTAAATTTTTTATTGTATTAGGGATTTCTAATTAAAGTTTTCTTAAAAGTACGTTGATTTCCCCAAAATCACTCAGTTCTCACTCTTATAAATTTTATATTGTGAACAAGTGGTAGAACATGATTAAGAGTGAGGTATGTATACAGGGAGCTACTATTTCATAGTATTATACTTTTTTATTTTCTAGTTGAAATACGGTTTTCCTAACTCGTATACATATTTCCTCTAATGTAGTCTTCTAATGGTTGTCGCAGGCTTGTGTCGCCTTCTCTCATGCTTCTTCTATATTTTGTAGCTTGACAACCAACCCTTTACTAGATACTACAATTACCTAACCTTATATTTTCCTTATGCAAGTTATACTTTGTCTTATATTAGAGATAGATGCATACTTTGCATAGTCGTGACCATGATTATAGCTACTTCTTTTCAATTTCCAATTTGTTAAAAGAAAATCCCTATTGTGTGCACTTGTATTTTTTTTCCCTTTAAGGTTTATTTGAGTTAGTAAGAAAAATTTTATCCCATGAAGTTTTGTACATTAACTATGCAACAATGCTAGAAATAGATGGCCTTAGTTATCATTATTCTAATGTTTCTAGGTGATTTCACTAAAACTGTAGAAAATTGAAATACATAAGAATAATTTTATTTTTTTGGAAAGTTCGTGTCTCCATACCAAGGAGTTTTTCATCCTTATTTTATCTAGCTACATAATTGTTTTCAACTATTTCTTCTATTTTTACCTAGTTTCTAGGTTTAAGGACTTTCAAGTTTTTTCTAAAGGAGTTGTCCCTTGGAAAGGACCGTAAGTTGGTTGAGGGATAACTTGGGCACTTGATACAGTGTTATTCCATAACTCCACTAACCCTACCAGATATATATATATATCTTAGTTATTTAATGTACATATATTTATATACTTAAACTTCCATGAATACCCATCAAAACCATAGTCACCATTTTTTTGTAAGGCTCCTTCCTCATGGAACTAATTAACACAAAATTAATCACTACCTATTACCACCAGGCAGTTACATTCAGTGACATTTACAGGATTAAAAGAAACAATCCTTATCATTTATATTTTTAACACAAAGTAATAGATAGACAATACTTATCTAGATTCTTGAAAACATAATAGAAGTTGCCACACTCCTCCCACACGTTGAACTGCAGTATTTTTAGTTCCTCCGAGATCTAGACTCTTTCCCTGTAAAGAAATTAGTCATAAATATTTCACAATTTCACCTCCTCAAGCCCAAGCAACATCTTGCCAATTCTGGCTAAATTCTCTATCAACTTAGGTCCAATATTTATCTCCCACCGGTACCTTGTCCTTAAAATAAATTTTCCTTTATCTCCTGCAATCTTCTTTTTATATCAAATTTTCATCATGACTTCTATCTCCAGTCATGAGCATCCTTTTTCAAGGAAAACAATCCCCTTTTTTAACATCGAGGATTTCTCATTTTTTGTGTTTATGTCCTTTCTTGTACCATAATTGATTCTAACTATTTCTTGATTGTTGGGAGTTTAACTACTCACATGGTGGCTCCTCTTTTATTTTCAAATAAACAAATAAGTGAAATAATATTTATTCATAACAATATATTAACATTTACATTTATCAGCCAACTTTAATCTTGGCCCCACAACCAGTTTTGTTGGGATATAGCAATTACAATTAATAATATTTGCAAACATAATTACGCCATGTGTATCACATCTCCCCACCCCCCTTTGAAATAACATTATCCTTAGTGTTCCTTATCACTTTTGAAAATGAAGGAAATTATTCTTGCATTTTTCTTTCATTTCCTAGGTAGCCTCCTCAGGGATGAAAGGCTTTCAAAGCACCTAACCTAGTGATGGTTTGATTCTAGGGTAAAAATCACTCCTATTTTCAAATTCGTACTCAAATTTAGCATGTATTCACACATGCTAAGAAAATGCTGTCAATTTTCATTCATGCACCCAAAAAGGGTCTGAAATATTAATATTAGGAACATCATCAATATTAATTAACAACAATAAATTATTTTTTATATTTATCCAATGGACATTCTAGATAACATGAAATCCATTAAATGACTTCACTACACAATCTCAAACATGAGAATTACCAATTCCACTTTCATACCATTCATAGAATGATTATATTATTTTTAAGGATTAATCGCTTACCTTTCCACTCATGGTGGCTCACAACTAATGATCTATCACATCAAACACCATCGTGATTTCACAATATCAAATACATTAGCGAAGCATCATTAAAATTTAGGACAACTTCCTTTCCACGCCACTTTCATGGTTTTCATATCGTTTTCTTTTTCATTTAAGTGGACTCAATCATGTCTATTTTAATTATTTTTCCATTTTATGTTGTTCTCTTCCACCATTTATTTTATACATAGGGCTTGATGAAAATTTTGCATCTCAGGCTGGGTTTCTTATTTAGCTCTTCTTCTGAATCTCTTTTTCCTTTTCCTTACTCACACCTAACAAACCATCAAGACCAAACCACAAAAGACAAAGAAAAAAGAAATAACCATATCAATAACAAGGAAAAAACAAGAAGTAGCATGGCCAAGCTTAAAGTCAAAAAAATACAACAAGAAAATTTCATCAACAATTCATGCAAAACATATTCCTCCCCACACACCTTACTCGTGAAATTCTCACAACTCACTTCTTGGAGTTTTTTCTTTCCTCTCTACACTACATATTATTGATCATGGTGTTTGGAGGTTATATGTTCTTTCTTCTGTGCAACAACTATGGGGTCTTACCACCTTGCACTCATATGCATGTCAGTTGTCTCAACACACATCATGTCAGTATAATTGTCTTAACATAATCATTATCTTCTGTAATTTCATAAGCACATATTCATATCATACATCTAATCAACCATTTAACAATATGTCAAATGTTCCTATGATAAAAGAGTCATAATGAATATTATTAGAATACTTATCTAGAGATCCATTGATTGGTAACAAATTTCACTTACCATGTTAGAAAAGCACGCATGTCAATAGGCATAATTGTCACTTGTGCCAATCTCCCACCAGCACCCTTTTTTTCAAAATCTTGATTTCTTAATATTACATACAACAATTTAATTGACTATCCACCTATTCTTGGTCACATTTTTATCATTATCCATTATTAATCTTCTAATTCATGTTAGGACAATAAAATCCTTGGAGTCTTATCCATGCGCATCCATTATTATATGCACCTAATATCTCATTATTTGATATCTTTTTAGTGAGTATCCATCTTTTTACTACTTCATCCTTTATATATATATATATATATATATATATATATATATATATATAGTTATGCTTATATTGTCATTCATTAGCTTATGGTATATTTTCAAAGGTTTTTTTTTAAAATACATCGACTATCAAAAGTTAGGCTAAGAGATTCCCCCTCATAGTTATGGCTACATCATCTAGCCATAAACATTTTGCAATTCTACTAGGTTGTTCTAGGGAATCTAGATGGCATCGTTCCTATGTATCCTACCATTTCGCCCAATCAGAATGTTCTTGACATTTTTTATTCTATATGAATTTAATTCTTTTTTGTTGTGAAATTGTTATAAAATAGGCCAATTAATGAAACCTACCAGAAACCCATAATACAAGTTTGTAACCTCATAAAGATCTGATGCCCACCACATCCTTCAAGTATATGTCAATCAAGGGTTACATTGAACTTTTTAGGGTCCATGGAAATCCATTCTCAGTTAATTTACATATTTCCAATATCAACTCTGGTCATGATTAGTTCACACTTACTAAATTTGGCGTAAGGTCGATATTTTCTTGAGTATTTGCAACTCCATTCTTAAGTGTTTTCATGCTTATCTAGTGTATTGGAGTAACCAATATACCATTATCTTGTTATGTTTAAATTAAAAGTCTTACATGATTCACTCACTTTTCTATTTTTGAGACTAATTTTCTTTCAATCATGATAGATTATGATATTCTATCTTAACTTACCAACATTCTCATGGCTTTGAACAAGAGCTTTAATGAATAATTCTTCCACACCCTACAATTATGTATCTTTTCATGCTTCCTTTTCTTTTAAAAGTCTTAGAAGACATACTTTTTGCCACAATTCTTAGTTCATTCTTATGTAACTTTTCCAGGAAATCATCTGTTGCTTTGTCACATACTCTATGATTCAAGAAATTTAGGATATTGGAAAATTGGCAGGGAAAATTTTAAGGGTGAAAATTTATTTTAAAGTATAGAAACATTGGCGAATCTCACTAGTACATAATATGCAATTTATAAAATATTTGGCAATGTTTTTGTAAAAGTATTCAAATTTCTAATAATTTTGTATAGTCTCTATATAAAATTTTGGCGATTTTTAAGGTAAAGTAATTTTATACTATAAAATTTCGGCGAACAATTTAAAAAAAAAATGGAAATTCATGAATCTTTTTTTTGAAAAAAGCAAGGAAAATTAGCCCACTTGCCAATATTAGCCCCTAGAATTTTGCCTGAAAATTGGTCTCTATGATTCCTTAATCAAGGAGATAAAAAAATTTATTTTTAATTTCCTAAAAGCCAACAATGCTAGGAAAATTATTACAACAAAAAGAAAAGCATTATGGTTTCAAATAATTTCATATAAAAATAATTCTTATCACAATCTCCATTCTTGATGGTTCTTCCTAGAATTCTTAATATTCTACAACTATAATAGGTTTTCAGTTATTTTCCCACAAGGAGACCTTCTGGTTAAGAACTTTTCTTAATTAATTAATTCTTTAATTCTTCTACAGGTATTGTCAATCACGAAACTCAAGACCTACTCATGCCAACCATGGCAGTTTATTTACAGCCATTTATTACAACAATTGGCATACTCATACCTCCATGCATAACTAATTCTTTCTTTACCACATATTAACGACCTGCTTATAGGATTTACTACCTACATGGTTGAAGCATTACATGTAGCACTGCTCTGACGAAGGAAAAATAATTCTCTTCAGGGTTTACGTGCTTATTTTCATTCCTTCCTCTCTAATTTTGCACTTCTTTTCATAGCAGGTTACCTCACATAATTTCCAGCGAGAACTTTTGGATAATTTTAAGAGAAATTATTCTCATCTAATCTACTTGTGTCATTATTTTCGATGAGAGGGTATTAATCATGTTTGGGGTTCAATGTTACGTCAGCCACTTAAGTTGTTTTAGGGTTGTTATTACATTTATTCAAGAGGAATTTTCCTTCATTGCTCCCTTCTAAAAGGTCGGTCATCCCGCAAGTCCCCCTAGCAGGGTAAGGGTTTTACTATATTAGGGTTTCCCACTTAATGTTTTCTTAAAGGTACTATGTTTTTCCCAAAATCGCTCGGCTCTCATTCTTATAAAATTCATATTGTGAACAAGAGGTAGGACTTGGTGAAGAGTGAGGTATCTATACAAGTAACTATTTTGTCATGGTGTTATAATTTTCTCTTTTCTTGGTTTTTCTTGACCTCACATATCTTCTAAAGTTCTTATCCTTATAGCTAACCTTTTACTAGGTACTACATTTATCTAACCTTATCTTCGCCTTATGTAGGTTATATGTTTTCTTATATGGGAGATAGATGCAAACTCTGCACAGTCATGATCATGATTATAACTACTTTAAATTTCTAGTTTGTTAAAAGAAATTCCTTACTGGGTCGGCTTGTATCGTTTTCCTTCATGGTTTATTCAAGTCAGTAAGGAAGCTTTTATCCCCTGAAATTCCTTACTTTAATGATACAACAATACTAGCCATAGATTACCTTAGTTCTCATTATTCTAGTGTTTCTAGGTGGTTTCACTAGAATTGTAGAAAATTAAGAATGATAATATTTCTTTGGAAAGTTCATGTCTCCATACCAAGGAGTTTGTTGCGCTTATTTTATCTAGCTGAAAATTTGTTTTCCACTATTTCTTTTGGATTTATATTCATGATTAGTTTTCATTTTACAAAACTTCTTCTAAGTGGATTTTTTGAAATATATATTCTCTAAGAGAAAATTTAACCTATACATGTTACCATCTTGGTTTAGAATGGCCACTCTTTGTAATTAATTAAACCTATTAAAGGAAAAACATAAATTGGAACCTATCTTTACATGTAAACAATGTATATTTATTTTAATACCTTTATGTTCGAGTAGAATTTATGGGGTTTTCTTTCAGTTGTTCTTATAAGGAACTAGAATTGTCAATGTTATTTTTTTTCTGTAGCATTATCAATCTTTTGTTAGCATAGTCGTTTATTTTACTAATTCATAGTCTTTATTCATGTAATTACATTGTAAATTTTCTATTTGGTTACATATACTTAAATACATGTACATATTCATATCAATATAGTTATACTTAATTTATGGATAGTTCTAATGTATTGAAAAATAAAATCCCAAACTCTTAGTTTCTGACTTTTCGGACTTTCAAGTTTTTCTGAAGGATATGTGTGTGTGTGTGTGTGTGTGTGTGTGTGTGTGTATGTATGTATACGTTAGTTATTTAACATACATATATGTATATATATACATTTTCTTGAATACCCATCAGAACCATAGTCATAGAATTTTTGTATGGCTCATTCCTCATAGAAGTAATTAACACAGACTTAACCACTTCCTGTTACCACAATACATTTACATTCAACAACATTTATAGTATTAAATGAAACAATACTTATCATACATATTCTTAACACAAGGTAACAAATACATAATTATTATCTAAATTCCTAAAAACAAATAGAAGTTCCCACTTTCCTCCCAACCGTTGAACCACTATCTCTACAATTCCCCTTGAGCTCTAGACTCCTTCCTTGTCAAGAAATCAATTAGCAATATTTCATAGTTTCAAGCCCAAGTAGTGTCCTTCTAATTCTGGATAAATTCTTTATTAAATCAAGGTCAATATTTATCTCCCACTAATACCTTATCCTTAAAATCATATTGCCTCTATCTCCTACAATATCATTTCTATATCATCTTTTCCTCATGACGTTTATCTCCATCCATGAACATTTTTTTTAGGGAAACCCATCCCCTTTTTTAACATGAAGGATTTTTTTTTGTTTTTTTTTGGTCCTTTTATGGACCATAATTGATTCTAATTGTTTCCTAGTAGTTGGGAGTCTAACTACTAATGTGGTAGCTCCTCTTGTATTTTCAAATTAAAAAATAAGTGAAATACTATTTATTTATAATAATATAATAACATTTACATCTATCATACAACTTTTATCTTGACCTCAGCCAATTCCTTTGCAATATTTACAATTAATAATATTTGCAAACACAATTTCACATTGGGTATCACAAGAATTCAGGGCCATGGGCCTGAAGGAATCCCTGTGAATACTGGTACATTTTTTATGTCACATATAGTTAGGATTATGGTTTAAGAGATAAAGTTAGCGATTGGAAATAAGCAATATGTTACATCCAATGATGATGCTTCTTCTCTTGTTTCTTGTAATGACACATGGGGTGTTGAGGATTCCTTGGGTCCTTGGGTTTAAACATTATTAAAGCACCCATGAATATGTTGGGACAAACCTAAAAGAAGCATCAAGTTCTCATGGATTTAGGCCAAAACCAAACAAATAAAACGTTGAGAAGTGTAGCAAGAAAATCTCAATTTGACTTTGCCTTGGTCAAATTCAGAAAAATTGAATTTCCATGTCAACAAACAACTTGGAGGAAGTTAACTTGTGTGAAATGGCTCTTGTCACTCAATTAGCTCAGTAAATTTGAGATAGAGGGATTGGAATTTAGTTAAGAAGGTGTGATTGCTAAATTTTAGTAATCCAGGTGAGTTATTTCTAGTTGTGTTTAGTTAAACTAGTTCTAACAATTAATGGAACTAGTGGAAGGTCAGATGTGCAGTGAGACAATAGTCTAACTCAATGATCATCCAAATAACTGATTAATCAACTCAAAATAGCTAGTGCATGCAAGGAATTTGAGTTCCTTAGCTGTGGTAGAGATTCCAAGGCAATGTAACAAGTAGTTGTAAACTAGTTTGAGTGTACACGTGTTGCATGTAGTCAAATGATTAATCCTTGGGAATTATGCAATCAATTCGTGGAAAACTCATAAAAAATAGGGGCTAATTCCTCAGGATTTGTGCAAGGAAATAGGGGCTCAAGCAGAGGAAGAAATTGACTAATTTTGGGTTAGAGCTTCTCATTGAGCAAAGAGATAGGTTATACACTTGTAGGTTGTGCTTAGAGTAGGCAAGCAATTTCAATACATTCTCTATTAATCTAATTAATGCAAAGAGGCTTGAGGGGTTTTTCCCAATTGGGTTACCCTAGAAAAATACTATGCATGTGTGGTTTTTCTTATTGCATGTTTGTGAATTTTGTTCTAAATTGTGAATTAAATTCCACATTTCAGTAGAGTAAAATTGTGTCTCTTGATTTTAAATTAAACTTCTTGAGAAGTTTCAATTCTATCACCATATTTCTACATGGTATCATAGTAGTACTCACATTAGAATAGGAATTTCAAATTTTTTCCTGAGGAGGTTTGAATTTTTAGCTTCAGTGTATTAGGATCTCTTTACAATTGGGAGAATGACCTTCAACAGGCTGAAATTAGAGTATGCCTTGGAAGGTGGCTCAAATTTCATTGCGTGTAAGGATCACATGAAGGTGGTTCTTAATGACAATGGATTGTTGGAATATGTGAGGAGAAACATTCCAAAACTAGGATCAATTGATGTTGAGAACCTAGCCCAATGCAAGAAAGATGTAGCCAAGGCGAGTAGAATAATCTTGGAGGGAGTGTGAGACCATATTGTCTCAAATATCCATGGGAAAGAAAATCCCTTCATAATGTGGAAGGCACTGAAAAAAATATTCAAGAACAACAATGACCATAGAAAATTGGCCCTCAAAGACAAACTTTGAAATATCAAGATGTAGAAGAATGACACTATTTTGCAGTATCTCACTAGATTTACACAAGTTCAGGATGAGCTTGGAGGGATTGCTGTGAATGTTGCAAAAGATGACTTGGTGTGCCTAACTCTTCTACACCTTCCGAAAACTAGCATAACTACCATGACTCAGTGAAAGAGAAGGAGAAACTACTGAATTGGGAACACTTGTGATCTGATTTGGTAGAAGAAGAGATCATGCAGAATACTAGAGATGGAACCTCATCCAAGGGAGAGGATGAAGAAAATTTTGCATTGGCTGGAAAGGGAAGGAAGGGAAATGAGAAGAAATCTCAAACCAAACCAGAATCTAGCCAAGGGGGAAGAAGAAAGATGTGTCCAAAATAAAATGCTTCAATTGTCATGAATTCAAGCACTATGCTACAAAGTTCCACAAAGGTCTAGAAAGAAGAACTCAGAAGAAGAAGCAGGTGAATCTTTGGCTTCACAATTTGAGCTTTAATTCACCCTTATCACATGCATGGCTAGAAATATGATGGTAAGTGTGTGATACTTGGACTCAGGTGCCTCATTCCACATGTTAGGGTGTAGAGAGTTTTTCAGTGACTTGGAGGAGAAAGATCTCCATATGCATATTGAGCTTGGGGATGACGAAAGGTACAGTGCTACGAATATTGGTACAGTAACCTTTAAGAGGGAGTTGGATCCCCTCTTTGCCTCAATAATCTCATGTTTGTACTAGGACTAAAGAAGAACCTCATCTTTATAATAGTTTTGGACGATCGTGGTTATGATGTAATCTTCAGCAAAGGGAAATCATTCCTGAGATACATAGCCACTGGAGAGGTGAAATAGATCGGGGTTTGTATAAAGAACTTGTATAAAATTGAGGTGGAATATTATGTTGCATTAAGAATTAAGGCAAAGAAAGTGCATAGTCACGATGTCAGTGAGCTCTAGCATAGGAGGTTGGTCCATTTACACCACGGTGCCTTAAAAATTATGCAACAAATAACCACTGGCCTACTTAAAGGAGCACTTGAGCAACAAGATGTCTGCAAGGGTTGTACTTGGGGAAGTATGTGAAATCCACATTCCATGATTGAGACATGTAGTCTTGGGAAGATTCCACTATGATGTTTGTGGTCCTTTCTTGACAACCTACACTGCCAGAAATAAATATTTTGTAATTTTTGTTAATGATTTCTCAAGGAAGTGCTAGATCTTCTTCATGCAGAAGAAGGATGTGACATTCTCAAAGTTTGTAGAATTCAAGGCACTAGTTATGAAAGAGACCAGCAAGAAGGTGAAGGTTCTCAGGAGTGACAATGGAGGTGAGTATGTTTCGAATGACTTCAAGGATTTATGTGTGAAAGAAGGCATTCAAAGAGATATGACAACACCCCACAACCCACAGCTGAATGGGGTAGCTCAGAGAAAGAATCATATCATTGTGGGAGTTGTGAGAGCTATGCTACATGACCAAGGCTTGCCACTGCAATTGTGGGTAGAGGCATGTAACACAGTAGTCTACTTGCAGAGAAGGAGTCCTCATTTGATTCTTGGTATGATTACACTGGCCTGAGAGGTTTTCTTAGGGAGAAAGCTAGATGTGTCTCACTTTAGAAATTTTGGAGCCTCTGTTTACTTCCATGTCTCCAAAGATTCAAGGAAGAATCTTGAGTTGATAATGGAGTTGGGAGTTTTTGTGGGTTACACTAAAACTCCACAAAATTACCATGTGTACTTACCTTCCCTTAGAATGAAAGATGTGTGAAGGGATGTAAAATTTGATGAGGAGAAAGCGATATGGTGTTCTCTTGAGAGGGAGCTTTAGATCGCACCAGAAGAGGAGCTTTTAGCTCCAAAGGAGGAGCCTTAGGAGGAGTCTCAAGAAGTTGTGGAGAAACCACAAATGGAGGATTAGAGAGGAGGTAGAGTGGAGACATCCAATCAAGTAGAACCATCCAGAGAAGGTAGAAAAAGAACTAGGGAGAATGTCGGAGTTCCTTCAAATTTATGCAGACAAAGGAGGTCACCTGAGAGCTACTCTAGCTACATGTATCTAATGACTGAGTGTGCAGAGACTGAGCCATCCTCTTTTGAGGAAGTAGTAGATCACCCTGTTTAGGTTGATGTAATGGTGGAAGAATACGAATCCATCATGAAGAAAAGTGTTTGGGAATTGGTCCCAAGGATGAAAGATAAATCAATTGTCGGTTTGAGATGGATCTTCAAGGTTAAGAATGCAACATATGGAAGCATAAAGAAGTATAAGGTCATATTTGTGGCCAAAGGATTCCCTCAAGTTGAGGGAATTGACTGTGAGGAAACCTTTGCTCCTATAGAAAGGTATTCATCCATTAGATCAATTCTTGCACTGGCTACATAAATCAGGTGGAATATCCATTAGTCTTAGCTACATCAGACTTCACGAAAACCTTTATTATGGAATGTGATGCCTCAGGAAATGGAATTGGTGTTGTTATAATGCAAGAATAAAGACACATTGCTTTCGAAAGTCATCCAATCAAAGGAAAGTATCTACATAAAGCTATTTATGAGAAGGAAATGTTGGAAATACTACATGCACTTAAGAAATGGTGACCCTTCCTAATGGGAAGACACTTCAAGGTAAAAACAGATCATGATAGTCTTAAATACCTTTTAGAACAAAGATTTTCTTCAGAAGAGTAGAAAAAATGGGTCACAAATATGTTGGGCTATGACTTTGAAATCATATACAAAAAAGGGAAGCAAAATGTTGTGGTAGATGCACTCTCAAGAAAGGATGAGGATGTAGAAGCATTTCTTTGTGCCATTTCTATTATCCAATCAGATTGGATAAATAAAGCAAGGGATGAATGGAAGAATGACGAGGAAGTGTGGGCACTCATTCAAAAGATACAACAAGATCCCAATACATCTGATACATTTAGCTGGAAAAATGATTCGTTATGGTACAAGGATCGGTTATACCTATGTAAGAATTCCCAACTCAAACAAAAGATTCTTAGGGAATTGCACACCTCTCCCTTAGGAGGGCACCCAAGATTTCTAAAAACCTACCACAGGGTTAAGAAGGATTTTTTTTTTTTCAGATGACCTTAAATCGGATATTCAAAAGCTTGTGGAGAAATGTTTGGTTTGCCAAAAAAATAAAGTTGAAACAATTAAGATCCCAGGACTATTACAACCTTTGTCGATTCCAAGCCAACGTTGGGAGGAGGTTTCAATGGATTTTATCATAGTTTTACCCAAGTCAAAAGGAAAGAGTGTTATCATGGTGGTAGTTGACAGACTTACCAAGTATGCACATTTTTGTGCATTATCTCATCCATTTAAAGCGAGTACAATTTCTACTGCATTTATGGAAACGATTCAAAAGCTACATGGAAACCCAAAGATTATTGTAAGTGACAGAGATCCCATTTTCACTGGAAATTTTTGGACAGAATTATTTTCTTGTCTTGGTACTCAGTTAGCTCATAGCTCATTTTATCATTCTCAATTTGATGGGAAAACTGAGATAGTAAACAAATGTTTGGAAGGATATCCATTACTTTGTATTTGATAAACAAACACAATGGGTCACATGGTTTCCTCTAGATGAATGGTGGTATAACACTTCCTTCCATACTGCAGCAAAAAAGACCCCATTTATGGCACTTTATGGATATCATCCACCATCCATCACATCATATTTTAGAGAAAATTCTAAGGTTCAAGCAGTGGAAGATCACATTGAGCATCAACAACAAGTTCTCCAACTCTTAAAGGATAACCTCACCTTGGCGCAGAATAGAATGAAAGAGCAGGCAGATCAACATCGTAGTGAAAGAAGTTTTGATGTAGGTGATTGGGTATTCCTACGGCTACAACCCTATAAACAAATGTCCCTCAAGCAAGCTAAGAAGGAAAATAAATTATCACCAAAGTATTATGGTTTGTACAAGGTGTTGCAAAAGATAGGTATTGTGGCATACAAATTGGAGCTTCCTGTAGCTTCCTGAGTGCACCCAGTTTTCCATGTTTCATGCTTAAAGAAGGTTATAGCTGACAAGGTTCCAGTTCAAACAATATTTCTAGAACTTGATGAGGAAGGAAAAATCATATTGGAACCTGAAGCAGTCAAAGAAACAAGAACTTGACAGCTACTAAATCGATCAATTTTAGATTATCTCATCAAGTGGAAGAACTTACCCGTTGAAGATTCCACATGGGAGGATGAGAATTTTATACAGAAGCATCTAGAACTACTCAAAAATTGAGGACAACACTTTTTTGAAGGAGAGGGGCATGTTAGGTCCCTATAATACTAGTGATTCCCCAATTACTATTGTCATTGTATCCCTTATTGTTATTATTGTGCCCCATAGAATCCCACTATTGTTATTTTTGTGCCTTTATATTATTATTGTCAAGTTATCTTGGTTATGTTGTGACCCCTTAGACTCCTATATATAGAAAGGAGGTTTTGCATTTGTGTCATCCAAGAATTGTTCATCTGTGTAATGTAAAGGAGGTTGTCCCCTCAAAGAGGCTGAATTCTAAGGCATTGATCTATATTTTCTATCTTTTCTCGAGCTGGTATCATAACAATTTTTTTTTTCAATGGTGTTATTGAGGAGGAATTGTACATCGAGAAACTATAAGGTTTTAATACATTTCACCAGGAGTATCATGTGTGCAGACTTGAACAATCATTGTACGATATCGAACAGGCACCCTAAGCTTGGTACACCAAGAACAACAATTATCTTAATAGTTTTGGCTTCACCAAAAGTGAAGCGGTTGCGAACCTCTATCATATTTTTGTAGAAGGTAGATTTCTTATCATTGTTTTATAGGTTGATGACTTACTATTAACAATTAATGAGAAGATGATCATCTCTTAGAAGGAGGACCTTGCAAGGGAATTTGAGATGAATGACATGGGTCTCATGCACTACTTCTTTGGGCTAGAAGTATGTCAAGGAAATGGGGAATTGTTTGTGTCTCAAGGCAAGTATGTCAACAAGATACTACAAATATTTCACATGGAGAGTTGTAAGCCCATGGAGGCACCTCTAGCAACCAATTGGAGGAAGAAGAATGCCACTTCAGGTGAAGAAGTTGATGCTACCATTTACCAACAACTACTAGGTTCACTGATGTATCTTGTGACTACACGACTAGATATGTGTTATGCAGTCAACCAACTGAGCCAAGCTATGGTCAGGCTGACCAAATTGTATTGGAAGGAAGCAAAGCATGTCTTACGGTACCTCAGAGGCACTTCCCAGTATGGATTATGGTACAAATGGACAAACAGAGTGAAGATGTGTGGCTTCACAAATGCGTATTAGGAAGGGATTCCATCTTATCAAAAGAGTAAATTAGGTGGAATTTTTAGTGTGGGGTCCACAGCGGTTTCTTCGTAAAGAAGGAAGAATATTTCTTTGGTGCTCAACTAGGTAGAAGCATAATACATGGATGCAAGTCAAGAAGCATGTGATACAATCTGGATGAGAAGGATAATCGTGGGACTGTTTGGTCAGATGATGGATCCAACTATGATCGATTATGATAATCAGAGTTGCATTAATATCTCTAAGAATCTTTTATTTTAGGATCAATCCAAGCATATAGATATTCAATATCATCATTTACGGGACTATGTGCAAAGGAGGATAATATTGCTATAATACATTCCAACAGAGGAACAAGAAGCTAACATCTTGATAAATGCTTTGTCAATAGGGAAGTTCGAATTCCATAGGTGCAAGATAGGAGTGACTGATAATCCCTTTCTTGCTAAGAGGGAGTGTTGAGAAGTGTAGCAAGAATGTCTCAATTTTACATTGCCTTGGTCAAATTGAGAAAATTCAAATTTCCACATCACTAGACAACTTGGAGGCAGTTAACTTGTGTGATAGGCTCTTATCTCTCAGTTGTCTTAGTAAATTTGAGTTAGAGGGATTGGAGTTTAGTTAATCATATGTGATTGCTAAATTTTAGTAATTTAGGTCAGTTATTTCTAGTTGTGTTTATTTGAAATATTTCTAAGAGAATGAAACTAGTGGAAGGTCAGTTGTGTAGTGGAACAACAATCTAACTCAATGATCATCCTATTAACTGATCAATCAGATCAAAATAGCTAGTGCTGCAAGGAATTCAAGTTCCTTAGATGTGATGGAGATTCCAAGGCAATGTTACAAGCAATTTTATACTAGTTTGAGTGTACAGGTGTTGCATGTAGTAAGATGATCAATCCTTGGGAATTGTGCAATCAATTAGAGAAAAATTCTTTAGAAATAGGGTTTAATTCCTCAGGATTTGCGCAAGGAAATAGGGGCTCAAGTGGAGGCAGAAATTGGCTAATTTTGGGTCGGAGCTTCTCATTAAGTAGAGAGATAGGTTATTCACTTGTAGGTTGTGCTCAGAGCGGGTAAGAAATTGTCATACATTTTCTATTCATATGATTAATGCAAAGAGGCTTGAGGAGTTTTACCCAATTAGGTTCCCCTAGAAAAATATTGTGCATTTGTGGTTTTTATTTTTTCACGTTTGCCAATATTGTTCTAAATTGTGAATTAAATTTTGCAGATCAGTAGAGTAGAATTGTGTCTCTTGATTTTAAATTAAACTTCTTGAGCAGTTGCAATTCTATCACCATATTTCTATGCGAAAGAAAAAGTTGTATAAGAGTCATTCCAACAAAATACAACTAGTTGTGGGGAAATACATTTCACTCGAGAAGGTTATGGGATAAGAAGTTATTACCTCGTGGGGTATTTTGGTGGCAGATATGTTTCAGAAAGGACATTGGGTGAGTGGCTAGATAATTAGTGGAAGTAATTGTTAACCTACTTTCCTCGCTTTCGTATTTTGAGAAAATGATGGATAGATTTTATTTTCAATAGCGTTGGGATGCATAATTGATATTGAACAAGACATGGTTGATGGACTCATATCTTCTAATAATGCAAAGGTTGATACCCCTTTTATCCCAATACTGAAAGGGTTTTGCAAAATCCAGTGTGGGTTAAATTTTTTGGCCTACCATTGGAGTGGTAAATGGTGGAATGGCTATAAGAGATAGGTAATTATCTTGGTGAGACGATAGTAGTGGATGAGGACTTCAAGATATCTTCTAAAATATATATGGCAAAAGTTATGGTCAGACTTAGGGTTAAAGGTGGCCTATACGAATCTATTGAAACGGTTTGTGGGAATACTCATTTTTCGCAGCCCATTGATTACGTGAATTTTCCCTTCAGGTGTTTATGATGTCACAGTGTCAAACATCTACTTGAAGACTGTATGATGCAGTACAAAAAGTAGTGGGTCCCTAAACAAGTCAAGAAAACTCTGAGTAAGGATTGGTGGCCATAAGTTAGGGGATGGTCCAACTAAGATTCCAAATGGAGAGAACCTCAATTTTGATGGAGGGTTGGGCATGATTCATCTTGATGGTTTAGGGTCTCCACATGAAGAGTAGAACATGGTTGGTAAAGTAGAGTTTGGTTCTAATGAACCTATTCCAAGTGCTTTGGTTCAATTTGTAACCATGGGAATGCAATTGTTTAAGGATGGTTTACTTATGGTACAATGCACAACATGACTGTATTGTAGCCCCTCCTTGAAAATTTAACTCCTTCTTTCAGTATACGTGGTAACATAATTCCTCTTATTAAAGAATTTTTTCTTTATAAGTACTCACATGCATAAAGTAATTTGGAAAGTAAAATTTAGCCAGGTTGTAATGTAACTAATACTCATTATTCATAGAATTGTTCTATTGAGGGTTTACAAGCTAATAGGGTCCCCTTAAGTGAACTGGTGAAGCCTTCTCCTACTCTTGAATACAACATAAATCCTATTGTTCATTATGATACCTAATGAGTCGGGGGAATGATGACGAAGTCTTTATTTCTCATGAGGGAAAGTGTTTGACTAATAATGCCTCGAAGGAGAAAATTTCATATTGTTGGGAAAAAACTGAGAGGGTGGGGGGGTGAATCAGTATTTTAAACTTAGTTCAAATTTCCATTTCTTATTCATATTTTTGTAAGCTATTGTCATTAAGTAAACCAACATATGTACGTGACTATGATGACGACAAAGAGTGTATATCTAGTTAACTAACTTTTCATTTATTTCATCATTTGTTCTACTTGAACCAGTGCATCATTACTTCATTAGAAATTAATTAAATAGTAACCATGAGCAAATCTCCTGGTTGAGCTTTATAATGATACTTTGGGTTAAAAAAATACCCAGTTGCATGTATACGACGATGGAGTTGATTGTTCCATCTGTTATCAATGATCTCCCATAAACACCCATATTTAGATAATGTATCCTTGCAAGTGACCCATATCTGCTCCGTTGTCTGATCCATAGCCTCATAGATATAACCCATGGCCATTTTTCCCCATCCACCATCCGTATCACCTTAACAAGGCACTCGATAATTTTCACAAGCTCTGCAGACCTTTTCCAAAAATAGTTATAAAAAAATTTATTTTTGGTGTCTTTTCCATCTTGTCTACAACCCACCGAGATGAAGACAAATCATCAAAATAAAACATGTTCTACAAGTTTTTTTGTTGAGAATTGACACATTGCAATGTGAGGAAGTGAGTTGCAAATCTTGTAATTGCAAGCCTAAAAAGCTCTTTTTCCCTAGTTTTTTTCCTCATTAGGCTCAATACCCATGAATGGTTGTATATGTTTTTTGTACTGCACTTGCCAAGCTCTACATTATTGTTTACCTAGTCAACTTTTCCTATGTCCTCAAACATGAGGTCTATTCAATTTGCAATACATGGAGTCCAAAATATGGTCTTATATTTCGACTCAAGCATATTTCCAGCAAGAACATAGTTTGAGGAATTATCTGTGATGACCTACACAACATTCTACTCCCCCGATTGCTTAATAATGTCATCCAAAAGCTCAAATAGAAGGGTTTCATCCTTCACCTGATTAGATGCATCAAATGATCTAAAAAACATGGTTCCTTGAGGGAAAGAAACAAGGAAACTAATAATAGTGTGTTTCTTTCCATTGGTCCATTCATCTGACATGATCGAATAACCTATTTTGAGCCATGACTCTTTATACTCCTCTAAATACTCATCAATGGAAGAAATCTCTTTTGCAAAATATCTCCCCTCAAGTCATGCATAATAGGGACTTTGAAGCCCTTTCTTGTAGCTATAACAGAGTCCCACATAGCTTGGTAATAAGGTGAATGAGAAACATTAAATGGGATATTTTCATCATACCACCAACTAGCAATGTATTGAAAAGAAGATTATTTGCATTGCTTTTTCCAATGTTCATCCAAAGTGAGTTGACGACTTGGCTAGAGGAAATGGGATTAACAGACGCAGTGGTGGCAGAGGATGAGAAATAACTCAAGATGTTCGGCCTATTTGTTCCTTTATATTGTTGGCCTTAATGATAAGAACCAAGAGAAGGAGGAACATAATGAAAGGGGTCATTGGTGGAAGGTATAGAGGAGGAGTCTTGAATCTCTAAATCATCATACTCACTCTCTTTCGTGGCATGTAAAATTTCCTCCTTCCTTGCAATTTCTTCTTGGATATCCTTCTCCCTATCCTTATTCTCCTCAAAATTCCCAAACTTGGCAAGGTATTCTAACCTGATAGGACCTATCAGAGTCCTTTGTTGCATCACATGTCTTTACTTGGCCTCTTATCCCAGCCAAGTGTTGTTTCAACCTGAGAATACCCCACCTCCAATAAATTTATTGCAAAATTTGCATATAATTTTTCCATGAATCACATCATAATCAACCCATGCAATGTCCTTGCCTTTTGGAGGCATGGTGCCTAGAAATATTTGAAATTTGCAAAGAAATATGATAATTAAAAAAAAATTGTAGCTAAGAAGAATGGAATACCTAAGATAAATTTGGGAAAAAAATGGGGCATATTTAGCCTACAAAATTTGATAGCAAATAACTAGAGATTTGATAATGATGTAGCATAGAACACATAAAAAAAAATACATGGACAACTGTAAAATATGGAAATTTTCAAGTGAAAATCCTTACCTAGAAATGCAAACTATCTTCCTTGGCCTCCTCTTGAAGATGCCAAGTATACTAACAGCTCCAAACTATCTCCAAAATAGCTCCAAGTCTAACTCCAAGCCTCCAAAATGATTACTCCAGCAAAAACTCAATTCTCTCTAAGCTCCCAATGAAACTCACAAAAAATACAAATGAGGTGTGAGACAAACGAGAGGGGATCCCTCCTTTTATTGGCTTAGAGGGGGTGTTTTTGGAGGGAAACAACACTTAGTTTCCATCCAAACCACCTTAGAAGTCGCAAAAACACCTCACGATGGATCTGCGAATGACATGGCAATGAACAAAATGGTTTATGATGGAACCTACCAATTTACCCATAAATTGGCCAGTTCCGTCATAATATAGCCAGTTAGGCCTGGTTTGTGTGAAAAAAGTTGAAATCGACCCTCTAACCCAGTTTTTTGCCCAGTCTGGTTAGTTTAGCCAGTGAACCAACTAGTTTGACTAGTTTCTAGTTCAGACTGAACAATTTTTAAAACTATGCTTCTAAATGTATGGATTAGAAATAACTATGGCGACAATTGTCTAGTAAGCTTTACTAATACTTTATGTTCATTTACTTCGTACTCATGAATATGTTACCATGAATGTGGCCCAGAAACAATTTGATTTATTTATGCATATCAAAATATCAAATTATGATTTGAAAGATTGTTACTTGTATGATGCCCAAGTGCATGAACTGACAATATTTGTTTGTCATCATCTTGTTGGAGATTTTGATACTAAGTTCTCCAATCCTAATTTTAAAGAAAGGAATAATGTTAATGATAGTGATCAAGTCTTATGGAAATTTTTATAATGATATGACTAATAACTGAACTTGTTTCTCCCATCCCAGAAAAGATGCAATGCTGGAATTATTTATAGAACACAAAGGCAAGAATTTCAGAGTTTGAAGCATGTGGTACATTCCGCCATACCCCTAAAGGTGAAAAAAATTGAGTTTCTTGGTCATTTTAGTTTTATTTTTTTATCATGAATTATTTGGCAATGGAGCAAACATATGATATCCAAGGTGATTGTTTTTTTAAGGTTAAATTTGGATTTCTAGTGTTTCAGAGTTTCAGAGGACCAAAAATTACATAAAGTTCTATTTTATCACCATGGAAAGCTTTAATCTCCTTGACGAGCCGAAACCCATTTTCCCTGTTATTGAATATTCTGAATGCTGCAACATAACACTAGAAACTATAAAATTTTCCCCTAATTGAGAGAAATTTATTTCATTTGAGATGCATGTCTTTTCAATTTAATGTTCCCAACAACAGATTTTATTGTAAGAATTTATTCCCACTCTTTTTTTTAATTGTAGTATGGCTACAATTGAGTAAAATTATCAGGGATGAGTTAGAATGTGATGTTGAGGGTTATACTATTATTTATTAGCATTATAATTATGAGTATAGAAGTGGTCATATACAGGCAAGTTTGAGGGAATTATTAATTTTTCACTTAACTGTTTATCAGTCAGTTATTTCAGTTTGACCCTTTAGTTATTGTTATTATTATTTTTCAGGGAGAAATAAATATTAATGACCTAAAGGACATGGAATTTCTTTTTGAAAACAACATCCAAAATGGAAAATATTTGGCTATTATTCTCCATTGTGAATATTCATCCATCGGAGAACTTAAGATGTGAGTGGCATCCATATTACTAATTTTACATTCTTTTGTTACTCTTATAATTGATTCATAAATCATGTTCCACCATTACTCGATATTATGTTCTTTTAGGGTCTTCATATTTATTATTTAGCGATCAACACTAAGGCATTAGTTTTTTTGAGTAAAGAATTTGTTTCAACTCTCGTAAAGAAGTTTCATTTAGTTGAAAATGTTAGGTTATATTTCCATGTATGTATGTAGGTATTTAATAGAAAATAAGTTATTGTTTGAATTCTAGTTTGAAACAAAGAAGGAAAAAGAAAGAGCAAAAAAAACCTTGTTTATTTTGTATTTATTGTATGTAATAGATAGAGGGAAAAAACCCCAAAAATAAACTTGGTTTTTTTTTTATCTATTTGTATTTAATAGATATGAAGTATCTATTTGTTGAGTAAGATGGGTTTATATTAGTTTATATTATTTTTAATAAATATCCAATATTTTACAAATATTCCAAAAAAATCAAAAAGAAAAAATTGTTGCTTAAAAATATCAAGCTTAAAATCAATATCCAATGTCTAGTTTTACTTTAATTTTATTAGTATTGGAATTATAATGTTATTATCATTCTACACGTGTGGAAGGAACTAAGATCTCCTCAAATGGACTCTTTCATATAAATAAGCATAATACCTTCTTCTTGATTGCTAAATTAACATATATTATGTTTTCTCTACTTATTTCTTTTGATAGAATGCTATCAAACAAACCTGTTAAACAAGGTCAAACTAACTTTGATAGATTTATTTCTCATTTTCCTTTTTCTAAAGTAGTTGATTCTCTATTTTAAAAATTGTCAATGGTTATTTTGATCTAGACTATGTAATGTGTGTGTGTGTGTGTATTTCTACTTAATGGTAATTAGTTTTCTCCAAATTATTTCTCACTCAATTTTTAGAAGGGTTTATTGGCATTTTCAATTTTTTTTTTTTTTTTTTTTTTTATCCCATCTATCATCTTTAATCATCATAAACAACAGGATTGCATTAGAATGTTATCAAGAAATTCTATTTTTCATCTGTAAGAGGTAGGTCACCTATTCATGTGCACATAAAATTTTTACATTCTTTCTAAGAACTCAGCCGAGAAACCCTCATGTTGCTTCCCAATAATGTTCTATCAAGTCTTTAAGCTTGATAAATATGATGTTTAAAATTGAAAATGGTTATATGCCAATTAAACAAGACAAAACATTAATGGATATAACTTGGCCCCTGTCCACTTATTAATACCAGTGAGAGAAAAACAAAACCATAGCTTCAGAGATAGAGGTGGGCCAAAGTGACCTTGTGCTAATTATCATCGTATTCAAGGGAAATTGGCTACTAGGAACACTCTCCAGCCTTGTGTCTTCAGCGTCCCTTGTGTCTTTGTTCTTGAAGATCCTTTGGTGTCTTGGTTATTTTTTTATATATCATTAGAGTTCTATATAATTTTTCGGGGAATTGTAAGAATTACATTCTAGAGGTATTTATATTCATAGAGCCCATATAAGAATTGTGCACTAGATTTCATGCTAGTTTCATGATGTCCAATCTCTTTGTTGAATTGCCTACTCTACATGATTTTTATTTTTAATCATCATAGAAATTATAATGCCTATTTTTTGTCAATTTTTACTATAGTTGTATACAATTTTAAGTTCATGTATGATTTCTTTCATCTCCAAACTTGTATTAGAGGAGCCATAGAACATGGGGACTTTGGGTTTTCACTTTGTTTAGTCTCAAGTTTAAACAATTCGCTTTGATGCTATTTTTTAGGTGGTTGATCATATTAACCATGTGAAAGTTGCTTCCTTGTTCTAAAATAGTTATATTATGCATCTATTGAATGGTTGTTTGTGTCAATTGAGCCAATGAAACCTACAGGACTTTACAAAGTTTTATTATTTAATTAAAGTTTTAGAATCTAGAATTTATAAAATTTCGAGGTCTATTTTTTTTAAGGGTGCCAGCTCAATGGAAGAGCAATTGCTTTAAAAAAAGGTAGTTGGTGGCTCAATTCCATTGTGCCCTAATATTCATAAGGAATTGATGCAAATTGAGAATGTTGGATGCAAACCTTGGTGCAAAAATAGATGCAAAAGTGGATGTAAAAAATGGATCAAAATTGAATGTAACATTAGACAAAATGGGACACAAAGGTGAAAACAACACATGTCTTAACATTGGATCCAAATATAGATGCAAATTTGGATGCTCAAAATGATGTAAAATTAGACACAATAAATGGTGTTAAAAGCGATGCAAAATTGGATGCAGTAAATGATGAAAAATATGGTGCAAAATGCGATGCGAAAAAGGGAGACAAATAAAACGTAAAAGCAGACTTAAAAAATGGTCCAAAAAAAGATGCAAAATGGGCACAAAAATGGATGCAAAATTTGGTGATAAATCAAATTAAACATATGGTGCAAAGATAGGCATTAAAGCTGGTGCAAAACTAAATGAAAAAATAGGTACAAAATTAGAAGAAAAAACTAGTGTAAGACTACATGCAAAACTAGATGTTAGACTAGATACAAAAAACGATATAAAATGGATGCAAAAAAAGGTGCTAAATTGGATGCAAAATACAATAAACTTGATGAAAATTATGGTGCAAAAATGGAAGCAGACAATGGCACAAAATAGGAAGCAAAAAACGATGAAAAATAGATGCAAAAAATGGCACAAAACTAGAAGTAAAACTTGTCATAAAATTATATGCAAATCTTGGTGTAAAATTTAATGCAAAAAGTGATGAATAATTAAATTGGTGTGAAAAAGGATGCAAAATATAGCATGAAAAAGGATGCAAACCCAAACGCCAAAAAGTATGTTTTAAAAAATGTACAATAGAGCCAGATTTAGTGCCAAGTTGCTCATCCTAATTGTAAAAAAATGCTCTAAATCTGGCGCTAAATCTGATGCAAAAATAGTACAAAACTAGAAGCAAAATTTGTCGTTAAACTAGATCCAAACACTGGTGCAAGATTGGAAGGAAAACTCATTATAAAATGTGGTGAAAAACTAGATGAAAAAAGTGGTGCAAACATAGATGCAAAACATGGCGCAAAACTGGGTGCAAAATATGATGTATAAAAGGATGCAAAATCTGGTGTAAAGAGGATGCAAATCTAGCACAAAAAAAAGGACACTTTAAAAAATGTACAAAAGAGCTAGATTTAGTGCTAGACTATTGATCCCAATTAGAAAAAAATTGCACTAAAATATGGCACTAAATATGACACAAATTTCTTATTTGTTGTAGTGACATGATAGGGTATCAATGAAAATTTCTTACTTTAAACGAAGAAAAAGGAAGTAGTGTTAATTTTGGGGATAATGCATCAACAAGGATAGTTGGAAAAGGAACAATTAGTCTTGATAACGAAAGAGCTAAAACATAAAATATCTTATTCGTTAAAGGTCTAAAACACAATATTCTAAGTGTCAGTCAAAAGTGTCATCAAGAATATGATCTTACATTTTGTTCTAACTGATGTGAGCTAAGGAAAAGAGGATTTAAAATATTAGTGGAAATACGAATAGGACCTCAAGTAATGTATATGTCCTAGATGAAGTAAAGGATAAAAGTGATGTATGGGACAATTTGATGAAAGTTGGTTATGGCATAGAAGAATGGGTCATATAATCTTTAACAATCTAGTAAAACTCAACAAGGCACAAGTGTTAGAAATAATTAAAGAAGCAATGAAATACACAAAATATTGTGAAAACACAAATATTGAAATGCATAAAACAAGAGAGACACATATATACATGATTCACCTAATTTAGGCTACGCCCATGGAAAACCAACCAACCCTTCCTTTTATATTATCCAACAAAATGAAGAGATACAACCTACACCAGATCCACTGTAATTTCCTCTTTGATCTCACACAATGTCATCTCTCTTTCTCGCTCAAAATAATAATATACAACCACAATACAATTCCCTCATTTAAATAGAGGGTTTTCTTCTAGGGAAAAAACCCTAAATTAACATAACTTCTACTATTAGATCATCTTCCAAATGAACGACCTATATTGACTACAAAATTACAATATTTTACAAGGAATTTTTTTATCTATTGTTAGCTTTGGGGGTGTTTCCCCTGAACCCCTATCAGCAGGGGGGAGGCTCATAAAATTCACTGTCATTGCCCCCACCCAAAACCCCCCTGACGGCGATTAAACAAGCGTTTTTTCCATCCCATTAGGAACAGGGATCCAACGTGGCTGAAACAAAAAAGACTTTTGAACAATATGGAAGATAATCAGGCTTTGCACCCAATAATCTCCCACTGGGAGACTGATTATATAAACTCCATTTTTGCATCACTTTCTATACAATGAATCCACTTGGACCTAGTTTTTCCTCATCTTCACCATCATACTTGAAGACCAGTTGAAACTAAGAAGAATCATTTTCTCCTTGGTTACAACTTTTGTTAACATATCTGCAGGATTTTGGCTAGTGTGTATACTTTCCAGCTTCAATTTTCCATCTTCCAACACTGACCGTATGAAATGGTACTTGAGTTGTATATTTTTACCCTTGTAATGAAATGTTGGGTTCTTTGCAATATGAATGGCACTTTGGTTGTCAGCAACATACTCTGCTTCCATTGTTGAAAGTGCAACAATGTTTTCTAATTTCCAAACCCAACTGAGAGTTGTTCCACGTACAATAAACACATACCCTGTGGTGCTCCTACTGTTATCTATATTACCTGACATATCTGCATCAACATATCCCTATAGAGAAATGTTTTAACCACCAAAGCATAATTCTTGATTTGTGGTACCTCTCAAATACCTGATAATCCACATTACGGCCATCCAATGCTCTTTTCTTGGATTTTTCATATATCTTCTTACAACTCCCACTGCATGTGCAATATTAGGCCTTGTGTAGTCCATTGCATACATTAAGCTTCTAATAGTTGATGCATCTGGAACTTTACACATATAATCCATCTCTTCCTGAGTCTTGGGACACATATATTTACTTAGTTTGAAATGGCTAGCCAAAGGTGCACTAACTAGTTTTGCATTCTACATATTAAATATTTCCAACAGCTTTTGTTTGTACTCACTCTAAGACAATTTTAATTTACGATTTTTCCTCTATTTAGTTATTCCCATACCAAGGATTTGTTTTGCAACAACCAAATCCTTCATTGCAAATGAATTTGCTAATTTTCTTTTGAGCACATTTATTTTCTACGTGTTAGACCTTGCAACAAGCATGTCATCAACCTACAATAAAAATATAATATAGCTACCATCATTTTTATTTTTAAGATAAACACAATGGTCAAAGCGACATCTAGTATAAATTTGTTCAGACATAAACCTGTCAAATTTTAGATACCACTACCTTGGATCTTGTTTTAAGCCATACAATTTCTTCTTCAATTTGCACACTAACTTCTCATTCCCTTTGACCTCATAACCTTGTGGTTGCTACATATATATTTCTTCCTCCAAATCACCATGGATAAAGACTCTCTTTACATTTAACTGTTCAAGATACAAATCTTCTAGACATAAAATAATTCTTATTGAATTCTGGAGAAAAAAATTCATCAAAGTCTATACTTGTCTTTTGTGAAAACCCCTTCACCACAAGTCTAGCCTTATTTCTTTGTTTACCTCCATCTTCTTCCGTCAACCTGTAAACCCATTTATTCTGCAATGTTGTTTTACCGGTAGGAAACTTGACTAAGTCCCAAGTTTGGTTATGCATCAAGGAGTCCAACTCTTCTTCCATGGCTTGCTCCCACTTCTTCCTCGTTTCTACTTGCATTGCTTCTTCATATATTTCTGGTTCACCAGAATCAGTCAACAATACATAATATAATGAAGGGGAGTGTCATTCACAGGTTCCACTTATCCTGACAGATCTTCTAACATCACTTTCAGGTGTTTGAGGTGCCTATTATTGTTGTGGTTGTTGTTATTGTTGTGGGTGCTAATCACTATGATTTTCAGACACCTTTAATTTTTCTATGATCTCATCAAGCACTGCATATTCATTGTTTTCTTTTTCCCATTTCTTTCCCTGCATTTGATCCTTATACAAGGCCTTTTCATTGAATATGACATCTTTTCTCCTAATGATTTTGTGATTTTCATAATCATATAAACGATAACAAAAATCATTTACACAATATCCCATAAAGGTACATTTCTTTGATTTTTCAACTTTGTTCTATTTTCTTTATTGATGTGGACAAAGGCTTCACAACCAAAAGTCTTTAAAATGAGTAGTTTACCTTTTTACCTGTCTATGCCTCCTCTAAAATACCACCATCCAAGGAACTTGAAGGCCCCATGTTTATTAGATAAATAAAAAATCTACATCATGTGTCCAAAATTGTAAGGGAAATCCTACATGCAATCTCACACATCTTGCATGCTTCATGATTGTCCTGTTCATCCTTTATGACACACCATTTTCCTGTGGTTTTCCTAGATTTGTCTTCTCTCTGTGAATACCATGCTCTGAATAGTAGTTATCAAGCTCTTTGATGCAATATTCACCTCCATTGTATGATCTAAGACACTTCAAATTATTTTTTTATCTCATTCTCAACCAAATTTTTCCATTTGTTGAAAGTATCAAATACATCAGATTTATTTCGAATATAATAAATCCATATTTTCCTAGTTGAATCATCAATAAAAGTAATATAATAGTGAGAGCCACCGAGAGATCATATCTAAGCAGGACCCCATACATCTGTATGCAGAAGCTCTAATTTTTCGCTCTTCTCTTCCTTCCCAACTCTAATAAATATGGTTTTCTTCTATTTTCCATAAACACAATTTTATAGAAATCCAAATCAACATGCTTCAAACCTTGCAACAAATTTCTTGAGTGAAGAATTTGCATCCCCTTCTCATGAACGTGCCCAAGTCTATGATGCCACAATGTTGTATATGCTCCCATGGAGGTTAAATCATTAAAAAAATTAAAAATACTATTGCATAAATACAATGTACCAACATTTCATCCTTTTGCTATTACCAGGGCTCCTTTAGTGACCTTCCAAGTTTTGTTTCTAAAAGTAGTTACACAACCTTCACCTCCCAACTACCCTATTGAAATTAGAATTTTTTTTTCTCAGATCTGGAACATGACTTACCTCCTTCAATAGCCATTGGTTTCCATTATGTTTCTTTATAAAAACCTTACCCATTCCAACGATTTTACAGGGTTTATCGTCACCCAGACGAAACTGTACAAAATATCCTTGAACATGGTCATGAAAATGTTTCCTATCAGGTGTGGCATGGAATGAGGCCCCTAAATCTACCAGCCAGGCATCAATAATATTCTCTAATGAAAGAATGAAAGCATCTTGCAACACATCACCTATAACATTTGCTTCATGATTGTTCTCTTGTTATCCAACTCCTTCTTTTCCCTTCTGATATTTACAGTATTCTTCAGGTGTCCTTTCTTCCCACATTTCCAACACATTATCCCTAATCTGGATTTGGATCTATCTTTTCTTGACTTGTTGCGATTTCTTGGGCTCCTTCCTCTTTCCATTTCCCCCCCTAGTCCATGCAGTCAAAGCATTACCTAATGTCTCACTGGAGCTTTTCCATCATATTTCCTCGCTAAGGATGGCACCGATAACATCATCAAACTTTAAAGTGTTAGATACAGAGACAGAGTTACTAATAGCCATAACCAGGCCATTCCAACTTTCTGGCGATGAGCATATAAATAACAGAGCCCTAACTTCATCATCACAATTTACCCCTACTAAACTTAATTGATTGGTAACCGTGTTAAATTCATTTAAATGATTAGCAAAAAATCCACTTTTTGACATATTCATATTAAATAGTTGCTTCATCAGAAATACCTTATTTGAGGCCAAGGTTTTTTCATATAGTTTTCCAATGTTGTCATTAAACCTTTTGTTGTCATTGCCTTTGAAATGTTAAATTCCACTAACACTCCCAGACACATTCGTATTGTTCTTAGTGTCTTTATGTCAAGAATATCTCATTCTGTATCCATCATACTCATTGGCTTCTTTGATTTCCTGGTCAATGGTAGGTATAGATCTTTCTGATACAAATAATCTTTCATCTACATTTTCCATTGCTGGTATTTTTGGCCATTAAAATTCTCTATCCTAAACCTACCATCTTTTGCCATTGCTTCCAATCAAACTAGGAACCCTTCTTTCCTACAATTTTATCAGCCAAGTAAACCTTTGACTCTAATACGAGTTGTTAGAAATTAATTAATGAGGCAGTGAAATACACAAAATATTGAGGAAATACAAATAGAGAAACACATAAAACAAGAGAGACACATATATACGTGGTTTAATGAATTTGGGCTACATCCACAGAGAAACAACCAATCCATCCTTTTATATTATCCAACAAAATGAAGAGATACAACATACACCAGATCCGATGTAATTTCCTCTCCACTCTCACATAGTCTCCTTTCTTTTTCTCGCTCAGAATAATGATACACAACTCCAATACAATTCCCTCATATAAACTGAGGGTTGCCTTCTAGGGAAAAAAATCCTAAATTATCATAACATCTACCATCATATCATTCACTTAATGCACGACTCAGATTGACTACAAAATTACAATATTTTACAAAGCAATTTTCATCTATTTTTAGCTTCGGGGGCAACGCCTCCGAACCCCCGCCAAGGGGGCCTCATAAAAGCTTGATCGCCCCCCCTGATGGTGATTAAATGGTCAGCATTGCTGCCCCATTAGGAACAAGGATCCAACGTGGCTGAAACAACTAAATAATAAGAAAGATAACCAGGATCCACACCCAATGATAAGGATTAAGCCTACATGCCAAATATCTCAAAACCTACCAACATTATTTGCAAACCATGGTAGGATAGGAAGCAAATAAAAGTTAACTTCAAGACAAGAGAGTAGTCAACATCAAATCCATTGAAACGTGTACATACAAACCTCTATAGGCCAACAAGAGAAAAAAACATTAAAAGGTGAGTTATTTTATTCTACTTATTGATGATTACACAAGAATGACATGGGTTACATTTCTTAAAGAAAAATATAAACCATTTGAGAAGTTTAAAGCTTTCAAATCCCTAGCTGAAAATGAGTTTGACCTAAAAATCAAGTTCCTAAGATAAAAAAGAAGAGGTGATCTTACCTCTAATGAATTCAGTTAATTTTGTGAAAATCATGTTATCAAAATACATTTTCCAATAGCAAGTAGTTCAAAGAAAAATGGATTTGTAGAAGAAAAAAATAAAACTATACAAGAAATGACTAGAACAATGTTGAATGAAGCCTATCTACCAAATATTTTTTGGGGAGAAGTTGTCAACACGATAGTTTAAATATTGGATAGAACACAAATTAAAGTAAATAACAACAAGACACCTTATGAATTATGAAAAGGTAGACATGTTGGACTCAAATACTTCAAGGTATTTGTAAAAAAGTGTTATATGAATATACATGAAGACAATTTAGGTGAGTTTGGTTCCATGACAATGAAGGTATCTTTCTTGTGTATGCATCAGAAACAAGGTCTACAAATGTTACAACAAAATATCGGACAAAGTGTTGGAAAGAATTGATGTATGACTCGATGAAGCAATAGCTTAAAAGGAAAGGTCACAAGAAAATCAATATCTAGAGGAAAAAGAAATAGAACTAAAATATCCAAAGACTCCATCCAAGTATGTTTAGAAGAATATCCAACAAATCAAATTTTTTGATAATAAAAACTTAAGAGTTCAGACTAAAAGAAAATTAATGGATTTACCAAAACAAGCAAAAAAAAATCTTTTACTATCCAAAATAAAACTCAAGAACTTTGCACAAGATAATGAAGACAAGCATTAGTTCAATGCCATGAAAGAAGAGTTGAATTAGATTGAAACAAATAAGACATGAGAACTTGTGCCTAGACCAAAATACAAAAATGTGATTAACACCAAATACTTCTTCAGAAATAAGTTAAATAAGAATGGATAAATAATAATAAATCAAATAAGATTAGTATGTAAAAAGTATACCCAACTTAAAAACATTGATTTTGAAAAACCTTTGCTCCAATTACACGATTGGAAAGAAATTATTAAAATGTTCTTGGTATTTACATATTGCAAAATTTCAAAATCTTTCAAATGTGGGTCAAAGTCAACCTTCCTTAATAGAAACCCAAAAAAATATTTAACATCAAATTAAAAAGAAATTTAAATATTACGAAGGGAAAATTGATAACATTTTTTATTGTAAATTAACTCTTTCCACCATTATCATAAAAGGTAAAATAAACATGCCATACATGTGCTTGGGGTTGAAAAATATTTATAATACATGTGTGGGGCTGAAAAATATTTATAAGATTAGAAGTTTAAAAAGAAAAACAATAAAAAAATGTTTTATATTATCTATTTTGTTTATTTTTATTTCATTATTTTTAAATTTGTTTTTTTTCAATTTAATGATTTTAATAAAATGTCAATTTTCTTTGCAAAAATTAATTATAGAATAATAGTTATTAAAAAGTGATATTATCACCGAAATAATAGTTGTAATATTAATTTTAGTGATTTTAGGTCAAATTATAATATCATTAAAGAAAAAAAAACCATTATTGAATGCTTAAAAAAAATCATAAATTTAATAATTAAATACATTTGAATATTATGAAGGAAAATAACAGAAGTAATTAATTGATTAGATAATTTTGGAGCAAAATAGAAATAGGTGTATAGATCATTTTTATGAAACATTAGCCTTAACATCACTGTTTATTATAAAGTTAAGAGTTTTTTAAAATGTGTTTATGCACATTTTATCCCATCTTTAGCTTATGAGACTTAAAAAAGAGAAATTACAATGTCTAATATCTTTATATTAAATAATGTATATATACAATATTAATATTTAATAATAATAATA
>APFE030413545.1:82531-127208 GCA_000404065.3 Pinus taeda | reverse complement strand
AGCCACACATCTCTTCTCGGAGATAAGCTGCCATTGCCCTAGCTGGTTTATTTCCATTTCTGGTTGTAAGCATATTTCAGTATTTTCCATTAATGAAATGAAGTATTATTTCTGCTGCATCTTTGTGTATATGGTTATCTCGGTAATTTGTTGTGTTCCTATTTAAGTCTGGATCAGTGGTATCAGAGCAGTCTGCTTTTTCTCTGTTTTGTTTTGCATGTCCCCAACGAGGTCGGGATATAAGGAGTTAGGGCTTGAGCTGGTCGAACCTTTGCAAGACCAACCTCGCAAATCCCGACGGCCTCCCATGGCGGATGAGAAGAAAGACGAGGGAGTAGGAGATCGTATCAAAATCTTGCTCAAAGAAGCCCTCGAGCGGCAAAGGAACGCGATGATGGATAGCTTTTCGCAGATCCTTCAGCGGCTACCCAGAGGTGACGCATCGGCTTCCAACAGCTACTCTGGAAATGCCATGCCCTTTAAGTACAAGTTAATTTTGAAATCCCCATCTTCGAGGTTAAAATAGACGCAGATGCGGTAGATAAATGGTTAAATCTGCTAGAGGGTTATTTTTCTGTTCATTACTTTTCAAGTCGGGAAAAGATTGTTTTCGCTCTTCTCAAAGCAGCCCCCCACGTCAAGGACTGGTGAGAAACATACTGCGAGCAGAAGGATGAAAGTACAGGCTCAGTGTTTTCAGCCGCACCCACTTGGAATGACTTCCGGGATGCCATCAAGGAGCAGTACTACCCTGTCAAAAGCTATGAGGACAAATACATCAAATGGACCACACTGTGACAGGGACGAGATCAAGATGTGTCAGAGTTCACAAACATTTTTCATACCCTTCGCACACAGCTGGGTATCAAAGATTCTGAGCTGCATCTGGTACTGAAATACTGTGGCTGCCTATACAGATACATCCAGGAAGAGATGGAGTTCTTGAACATCTCCTCACTCAGCACAACATACCGATACGCTGTCAAAATCGAGCAAAAGTTCAGACAAAAGAAGCGAGACTTTGGATCTTCTAATCCGAAGCCCAAAGGACAAAGCCAAGGTGGGGTGACCAAAGACAACCCGTCGAAGCCGCAAGAAAAGAACAACACCACAAAGCTGAAGAAGGACACAGGAAAGTGGTGTGAGTTCCACAAGAGTCCCACTAATAGCACAAGTGAGTGTCGGACCAAGCAGTCACTGGTGGCCGAGTTGAAGGCTTCCGAATCAGATACATGTTCCGACCCTGAGCCAGAACCTGACAAGGAGAACGGCAAAGGGAAGAAGATCATTCATGCGGATCCCAGCACCACTGTTGCCACTGCCAAGATCCAGAAGAATGAGCCCGAAGAGCCAGAGGAGGGGGAACGTCTTTTCCACTCACAGATGTGGGTGAAGGGTTCGCCGCTTGGATTCATTGTCGATAGTGGCAGCCAAAAGAACCTTATTTCAGCAGAGGTCGTGAAGCGGTTGGGCCTACCGACTACACCACACCCGCAGCCGTACAGTATCGGGCGGCTTCATGAAGGACGATATCTCAAAGTTCGCCAGCAGTGCCAACTTCCCTACAGCATCAAACCGTTCACAGACGAGGTGTCATTGACCAGTTTCATATAATTGGGGTACATCAGCCAAGTAGAATTGAATTTAAATGGTGCTCTTGGTTTCTGAAAGGGACCCAACAACTCTAGGAAAATAGGAGAGTGGTCAGAGGTACCACCAGATCCCACCCACTGACAATAATTTGACAACGTCCTTACCAAGTGCTCCTTGATAAAGAATCGGTCCAGTCGCCTTGCTAGAGATGCATCACTTGTTCTTCTGTTGTGCCAAGTTGGTTGCAACTTATTCATGGGGATATCTAACAAATGGTGTTGCTCCAAAAAATTTTCCATGGTGTCCGATAGGGGATCCAACTGGGCATTATATCCCCAAGATTTTGCATGTCCAATAGAGAAATTTAGGTCCCCTCCTAGAATACGATTATCGGAATTAGTCAGGGATAAGTTAAGTAGGTGATTCCAATAATCATCCTTGTTAAGACAGGGGGCATAAATATTGATAATTCTGAAATCCATACCAGCTCCGAGGAATATATGTCCATGCCTATAAATCCAGCAGCCCCCAAGAAGAGATCATCTTGATAGAGTGGGGATTGATGCCCAGTGCAATTCCCCCAGATCGTCCATTGACATCAAGATCATGAAAAATCCAACCCGACATCAGAGAGTTCAAGGCAAAGATGACCTAATCGGCCATACCTAGGGTTTCTTGTAAATATATAATGTAGATCAACTTAGCATCTAGTAGTCTTCTGAGGGCTAGTTTTTTAGCACAGCTAGCCAACCCTCTGTAGTTAAATGAGATCCACTTCATGGTTGATACTGGCGAAGGATATTCGATGCTCTAAGAACCCTGTCAAGAGTAGATTGCTTTCCCTGGGCCACATCCACCCTAGCTTGGATAATGGATTTAGAAATACTTGAATACCAACCTCTAGGGAGCTTAGTGATTTTAGGAGTAGAAATCAGACCAATCCCAGTAGTCTTCAAAGGGTGTGTCACCCAAGGGTGAAGATTGTAGGAGTGAGAGTGACCAGAGGAGATCGAAGGCACGAGTGATGGAGGTGAAGCAGTCAAACCAGGAATAGAGGGCAGGGTGGTCGAGTAGGATGGGGAGTGGAGGTCCAAAGGGAAAGTGGGAGAGGTGGAGGATAAGTTTGGAATGGATGCAAATGCAACATTCAAATGATGTACAGAACTAGATAAAGATAAAGAAGATACAGAGTAGAGGGGAGGAGGAATACCCGAAGAGAGAGTGGTCACAACAGCAGCCCGTGACCTCATCATAGGTGGGGAAGGAGGCCGGGGGGAGGTTGATGAAGGCATCTAAGTAGAGATGCTATCAGATGGCTTCGGATGATGAGACCAAGAAGATTTTCCTTCTATAGATGCAGGTGCTTTAGGACCAGCATTAGCCGTGGCCTTGGAGGGAGAGGAGGCGGAGGTAACCAGAGGAAAATCCTTGTAGAGATGTCCAACCTTATGACACCTTCAGCATCTGAATGGCACCCCCTCATAATCCAAAATTTGGATGCAAGTGAATCTTCTCCAATGTAGAGTAATCTGCTCCTCCATACCTTCTTTGGTGTCCATGTACACCAATATGTGAGTCATCGATTTGTTGCCATAAGTAATATATGACTTGTCATAATCTAAGAAAGTGCTCAATGCATTCCCAATACGAGTGAAGATATCCTCAAACTAGAAGTGCAGGGGGAGACTGGGTAACCTGACCCAAAGAGGTCCAACACCCAACTGTTCCCTCTCAGGGTCGAAGAGTAGACTCCATCTCTTGAGTAGCACTGGAGCCAGTTCAATGTGCCAATATTGAGAGAGAACCCATGAGGTGTAGTCCTCCCTTTGGAAACTAAGGGCTAACCAGCCCCGAGCCAAGGTGGTGATAGACCAGAGTTCCCAGAGAATGTTACCCCAAATCTCCATGACCCATAGGCGAAGTCAGACGGCTGTGTACGATCTTCCTCTAACTCTTCCCACCAAAACCTTATTCGCCGCATCCACAACATCACCCATTTATACACCTTCACCAAAGCAGAGGGACAGGTCCTTGTGGGATACTTTGATGCACTTCAGTTTCTTGGCTTTGCCGAAATGAGGTATCATCAGGTGGTCTTGTAGGGGGTCCTGCGAACCTGAGTTAGCCTCTTGAGGATTAGGGTTACAAGTCCGAGGGTTAACAACAGAAATATCGAAACAACTAGATAGAAGATATGATTGCCCAGAGTCAGCGAGAGGAGTCAGGAAGGGGGATGAATCTAGGATGTGAGAGAGGGGAACAACAATAGAGACAAAACCCTCTCTCGAGGGAAGGGTAGAAGAGGGCGATTAATGGGGAGGATTTAGAGGTGGAAAATCAAAAGAAGGAGAAGGTGGTATGCAAGAAGCAAGTAAATGAAGTGTGGCATGAGAAAGAGGACAACAATCAAGACCTAGAGATGTAATGGAGAGGTTAGAAAATAGTAGATAGGGCATGGAGGGACTATGATCAGAACGGAGAGGCGGCGATCCTGACCACGGCGGAATAAGGAGAACCCGGGGACCTAGAAACCGACACCTCCGACAAGGAACTACGGTAAGACCAGATGGGTTTGTAGGGATTCAGATCCTCTAAATAGTCGACAACATCCTCTTCCATCGCCGACATTTTGCAGTCTATAATGGGGACAGGAGGAATGGACCATAGAAGATGCTGACAGCAAAACTGAATGATAGACCAGTAAACTATCATGGTGATATGCCATGCAGCTGGGGGAAACACAGATAGCAACAACAGAGGTTGCAAAGTAAGGAGAAAATTGTGAAACCCTAGTGGAACTCCTTAAGTGTTTCAGTTCGGAGCACCATTGAGCCCCCCCCCCAGGGTTAACTCATGTTACTTGAGTCACATGAAAATTTAATGAAATTTAAAGGTTCACTTTAATTTACGAACATAATCAAGTGGTGTGCCCACTCCATGTGACCCCAATTTCTTGCTCAATTATTATTTTTTAAACATGATAAAATACCTTTATACATATAATTGCAAAACTTTACAACTTCAATACTTAAGCACATTGTCGCTATTAAATTTTACAACAATGTACAAAATAATATATGATGAAATATAATGAAGTATGGTGGAATGTTTTACTAAATAATCCACAACAAAAATTACAAAAATTGTCGTCCACCCGAAGGTAGAATCCTTAATACAAGTTGTAATCCACATTATTTGCTCATCATGGCCCCAACGATCAATCCTCTGCAATTCCCACCACGCTCAAACAAAATTGTTGATTCACTTGGTTTTCCACCCTACCAACACCAAGGTATTCTTCTTCCATTTGGCCCCCCAAATTTAAGTGGGGTTGTAGGAAAAAAGAAAGAATAACACTAGTTGTAGGAATTTGGGTCACAACCCCGATCTCTCTAAATTAACAATTCTTATCCACCACACTATCAGCAATTCTCAAGATCGTGATTTTACAACAACTTATTCGTACTCACTAGAAAACTTAGAATTTTATTACGACACTCATCCAACACTAGGGAGCTCAAGGATGCCCCCTTCATATGCGTGTGTTCCTTTTATAGTTTCTTTTTGGTGAGGGTTAGATGTAACACTTGTTTTCTCGTGCAAAATAGCTAATTATTAAATTTCATAAATTTTATTATTCACCAAGCCACATGTCCTATCCATAATTTGGCTCTCATGTAATTTCATATTATTTTAATTAAACTAAATATTTTCTCTCGCCCAAGAGTCACATGTTCCTAAATTTACTCCTAGATGTTCTCTTTTCCTACCACACTCAAGAAACAATCAATTAAATTTGTTAAACATGATATAAGTACCAATTAGTAATTATCATAATAATAATCAGAATCAAAATCAAAATCATTATCATTATTTTGATGTTCATCATCAAAATCATTATCATTATTTTGATGTTCATAATCAAAATCATTATCATCAGAATGAGGGTAAAACATCAAAATATCATGAATACATGTCTCCTCAAAAGACATAAAAATTATGGATCATCATATTGATGTCCTCAAAGAGTAATGTATAAGTCAAATAATGTCTCAATGTTAAGATAGTGAAAATCTCATATCAATTAGAGCGAGGCAATACAAAATCCCTTTGTCATATTTTCCTCTTCTATCTAATTTGATAATAGAGTTTCGAAATGTTAATTAACTATTTGACAAACTTTTCATTATTGTTTTTTTCCTTTTAATTCATCTTTTGTATACTCCTATTTGAATTGGGATTAGAGTTCCAAGAATATTTAGGTGAAATATAAGTTTAAATGACAATTTTTATTATGCTTATGTTATTTTGGGTTTTCTTCATCAAATAAGGGGAGCATCAAGAAGTGAAAGAAGTTTTCATAATAACTTAAACACATAAAGTCTCATTGTAGCATCGTTAAACAAGAAACATTTAGTGAACAAGAAATATCTATGGTAAAAACCAAATCAACTTTATCCAAAAATGGTACAATTGATGGAAGATATTCTTATCCATCTTGTAGTTGTTGTAATCGTTTCTTTCAAGTTCTCACCTACTATAAGAACTCATTTTCCAAGTTCTACTTTATGACATATTCTACTTTGCTATCATCATTTTCTTAGTCATTGTCTTTCTCCTTGTGTGGAAGAACTATGTTGGTGGATTTCTAGGTCATGGAGTTATGTCAAGGGACCCTACACTTTGAATTTAATAAAGCATCATTGGTTTCTCTCTTTTTTTCTTCATGTGGTATCATTTTTATTTGTGGTTTTTATTATGTCTAAGTGTATCTTAGGAAACCTAGTTGGCAATAGATGGACACCATATAGAGATTTTATGAATCACTAAACTTATTTGTTTTGGTGAAAGCATAAAGGGATATTCAAGTTGTGTATTGATTTGAACTCTTAAACATTATACATTGGAAACAATGAAATATGAACCACCCATAGAGATTACAACCAAAGTGGCTGACTCAAATTTAACTAAAGAAATTATAGCACAAAAGAAATTAATTTTATTTTGAGCCAATGTTATGAAACCAGCTCACAAAAAGATAGAAAATATAGATAAACACCTTCAAAATAAGTCTCTTCGAGGGGGAAACTTCATTTACATTACAAAAATGAACAATTCTTGGATGATACAAATGACAAGACCTCCTTTCTATATATAGAAGTCTAAGGGGTCATAATATAATCAGAACTGACATAACAATAATAATGTAAGGGCACAATAATAACAATATGGTGACTACATGGGCACAACAATATAATAAGGGGATTGTACTAATAACAATAATGGGTTACACTAGTAGTATAGGGACCTAACATGCCCCTCTCCTTCAAAAAATGTTGTCCTCAACACTTGAGTAGTTCTCGATGCTTCTATATAAAATTCTTGTCCTCCCATGTGGAATCTTCAGCAGGTAAGTTCTTCCACTTGATGAGACACTTTGAAATTGATCAATTTCGTAGCTGTCAGGTTCTTGTTTTTGTGATTGCTCCAGGTTCCAATATGATTTTTCCTTCCTCGTCAAATTTTGGTAATATTGTCTGAACTGGGATCTTCTGCAACTTTTGAATGAGTGGTCACACTTCTTCATCCTTCTTCCATTCATCCCTTTCTTCGTTTATCAAATCTGGTTGGATAATAGAAATAGCAAAAAACAATGCTTCCACATCCTCATCCTTTCTTGAGAGTGCATTTGCAACAACATTTTTCTTCCCTTTTTTGTAGATGATTTCAAAGTCATAACCCAACATATTTGTGACCCATTTTTTTGTTCTTCTAAAGATAATCTTTTTTCTAAAAAGTATTTAAGACTATCATGATACATTTTTACCTTGAAGTTTCTTCCCATTAGGAAAGGTCGTCATTTCTTAAGTGCATGTAGTATTGCCAAAATTTCCTTCTCATAAATAGCTTGCTTGAGAAGTAGCTGTAAAAATACCCAATCACCTACATCAAAAAAAAATTCACTGCGATGTTGATCTACCTATTGTTTCATTCGATTTTGCACCAAAGTGGCGTTATCCTTTAAAAGTTGGAGAACTTTTCCTTGATGCTCAATGTGATCTTTCACTACATGAATCTTTTTCTTCTTGATATGTCCTTCTATCTTGAGAGTTTCAGGAGTGGTAATTTCTTCCAATGCATTACAAGATATGGTCGGATTCATTTCTTGATGCTCAATGTGATCTTTCACTTCTTGAACATTTTTCTTCTTGATATGTCCTTCTATCTTGATAGTTTGAGGAGTGGTAATTCTGTCCAATGTATTACAAGATATGGTTGGATTCATTTCTTCTTTCTTGATGTGATCTTTCACTTCTTGAACCTTTTTCTTCTTGATATGTCCTTCTATCTTGAGAGTTTGAGGAGTGCTAATTCTTGCCAATCATTTACAAGATATGGTTGGATTCATTTCTTCTTTCTCTGGGGTTGGTTCCTGGTGTATATCCTCTTCTTTTGATGTTTCTTGATCCTTTTCTTCCTCCTCTTCACAGTGAATGTAAAATAATTTCTTCTCAACACACTTATGACCTTTAATGTATTTGTTATCATAATTGTAACAAAGTCCTTTTTCTCTTTTTTCTTCCAATTGTTTTGGTTTCAACCTTGTAGGTTGAGGAAGGCTAGGAGAAACAACACTTTCATATTTATAGTTGTGAGGGGTAGAATTCCTTGTTGCCATAATTTTTCTTTCCACTTTTCTTGCCAACCTGAATGCCTTCTCCAATGAATCAGGGTCCCAAATATGAACCTCATGTTGAATGTTATGCTTTAAAGTCCCTATGGAGACATCAATCCCCTACTTCTTTGGAATATTATTTTCCCTTATATTTAATTTTTGAAAGTCCTCAATGTGCTCTTCCATTGAACACTTTTGTTTGAGATTTATCAATTGGCTAAAGAAGGTGTTTCTCTTTGTATCCGCATAATGTGATATCATTTCCTCCATGAAAATTGACCATGTAACAAGTGGTTTATGAGAACAAAGAACTTTATACCATAAAAATTGATCTGGTTCTAAATATGAAGATGCAATACGTACCGTTTGTAACAGTTGCACCTCATGTAGATCAAAATATTACTCCATCTGTAATATCTAATTTACCGGATCCTTGCCATCAAACTTCCTCATATCACCTTTTCTTGATTTTAGGAGCTCGATCTTGAAACAAATGTAACTCTGTAATTTCGGATCTCCTCATTCTGCAATCATGACCTGAAGTATTCCTCTACGTCCTCTTTCCAATGCCACAAGTCTAATCAAAATTGGATTCTCCAAAAAATTGTTATGCACAATCTCCCAAGATGATCTGATTGTATACCATTTCAGAAGAGTGAACTTGTATGAAGTGCCAAGTGTCACTATTTTGACCTTCTAATATTAAGAAATATACACAAAAAACTATAGTCCGTGCTATTTCTTTAAATTCTTACAGAATTGCAATCTGATGCTCAAAGAGATAGTTATGATGATTTTCCTTGGGTCACCTGTTTGGGATGTAATTCGGGAGCTTATAGAAACCCTAAATTTCTTTGACTGTATCTCCTCAAATATAGCAAAACAAGATCTGAAATTTGGGCCCAAGCTTCCCCATGATTTTAACTCAAATGGGTTTTAATTTTATAGTCTGAACCTTCGTAGAAAACAACTTATAGTGAAAATTTCAAGATGACGTGTTTGAGATGAAATTCTGGAGCTTGCAAAAACCCTAAATTCCTCAAATTATATCTATGAGAATATAGTGAAACAAGATCTGAAATTCAGACTTGAGGTGCAGACTGATTTATTCTCAAATGGGTTTTTGTTTTAGCTTCTGAAACTTTGTAGAGAAAAAGTTATAGTGAAAATTCCACGATGACCTGTTTGGAGCAGCGAAACCCTAGAATCCAAAGCTCTAATACCAAATGTTATAAAATCAACTCATAAAAAGATAGAAAATATAGATAAACACCTTCAAAATAAGCCTCTTTGAGGAGGCAACCTCCTTTACATTACACAAATGAACAATTCTTGGATGATACAAATGACACCAAGACCTCCTTTCCTATAATATAGGAGTCTAAGGGGTCATTATAATAATCAGAGCTGACATAACAATAATAATGTAAGGGCACAATAATAACAATAGTGGGCTTCTATGGGGCACAATAATAACAGTATGGGGACTACATGGGCACAACAATTTAATAAGGGGGTTGTACTAATAACAATAATGGGTTACACTAGTAGTATAGGGACCTAACAACCAACAATAAATATGTACTAAATGAGGGGCCATTGAAAGCATATGAAGCTTCCATCAGTGATAGCATTATTTCATCTCACATATATAGTAGTAGTACCTCTGGGATGAAACTTACTTTTAGAAGCAAAATATGTTCAAATATCATAGAATTATAAATCTAATAACATTCATAAACATTCTTGAAATCATCTCCTTGATTTCATTGAAATCAACAAGGGGTTGGTTACATTTTTCTCGGCACTGAAAAAAGGGAAAAAAAACAAACAATCTAGAAAAACTACTCAAAATTCCACCTAAATTTACAACTAGGCTTCAAAACATTAAATAACTTAAAGCCTCTAATACTAAACCTTAGGTGTGAAACATAAATGAAGGACATTATTGCACTATAAGGTATTACTAAAATTCTCATCTCTCAGTGCTTATGATTGTTTTGAGTTATTGGTTCCTATTACCGCAAATTCTAGCACCCTAATGGAAATCCTCACTAGGCAACCTACACCTTATGGAAAAAATGAGATTCGCAATCACTCTCACCTTTCACATTGATGTGCATTAGTCAAGTTGTAATAATGTAAATTGATGTTGTTGGAACATGTAATCATAGCTAGAAGAGGATCCAGAAAGAGCAGGGTTGCTAGAAGGTGTGACATGGCACCACCAACTCCTATCATCCCCACCCAATAATGGGGAGCACAATATAGCATGGGAACATATTCCTATTGGAGAATTTTTTAACTGAATGAGATCATTTCAGTGTATGTTAAATACATTAATAAATCGTTTGGAATGAGAATAGGGAGGACCTCTTGCACTGAATAAAGGGTCCCAAAATCCAACAAGGAACGATATGCATAGGGAACTAGATTTTTTTTTTTTTGGGAATTTTGGAGGTCCACAGATGGAGAAACTGAAAATGCATGGCTAGAGAACATGGCCATGTTCTTCACCTTAAGGGATTATAGCTCAAATATGAAGGCTAAAATGGGCATACTTCAGTTAAGAGGAAGTGCATTTCTATGTTGGAAAATACTATTACCTCAAATGGGGATGAATATTTTAGAGGTGACCTAGGAATTGTTCAAAGAAAAGTTCAAAGAATGGTACTTTTTAAATGAATTTAGTTCAAGACAATTGAATTAATTAATGCACTAAAGTAGTGCTGAGAAATCTAGGGTAGCTAGAATAGGGGTGATTTCTCTAAACTTGATAATTTCTGATGATGTTGTTTTACTTTAATTTGATGTACTTATAATTGCTTCTTTTTATCTTGATTATTATGGTGTTTTTATCATCAAACAACTACCAAAACATGAATATCAATAGAACAAATGGACATAAGATGTCGGCTGCTAGTTAAGGCCAAAACTTATCCTGGAGAGAAAAACCCACAAGAAAGTATTATCTTCTTATAGAATATTCAAATAACAAATTCCAAGACATTTAGACTGAAGACTAAGACCCCTCCAAGACCAAGTCAACCTCTTTCTTGATGAACCTTCATTAAACAACTTCCATCAACAAATTTCAACCCTCCAGCAACTCCTACAACTTTGACCCCAACAACTTTTGTAACTTCGAACCCGAGCAACTTCTGGAATTTCACATGTGTGTGAGAAAGAGACTAATTTAGGCCTTCTTTCTTCTCCTCTTGACTTGTTTCTTATTTCTTAGTCAAATGGATGAAATGTCTTACCTTTTTATCATAAATTTTGGGCTTCTTTGGGTATCTAAAATTTTGTCCTTGTTGTTGCAGAAACCCTAGCTTCCTCTTCGCACATGTGAGAGAAATATACCCAAAAACTTTACATTTGTTGTCTTCTAGCCTTTCCTTGATCTTCGCTTTCTTTTTTGGACTTCTTCCTCTTGTGATCGAACATCCTTGGATGATCTCTTCCAAATGAGGTTGATTGCTTCTTATATAGAGGCTTATAAGGAGGATGCGTTACCCTTTATGAGGTCAACTTCTTCTTTGTAGGCTGACTTGGTCTTGGAGGGACACTTTGACATATTTTGACTCAACATAAATTATTTTTACTTGATACAAGATGCCCAATATGGTATATTACATATGGCAATGGCTCTTTTGACTATTTGACTCTATGGAAAACCCTAGAAGCACACAATGGGTGCTTTGACCTAAAAATAAATTAACTTTGACCATGAAAATCCATGCTTTATAAATGAAAATAGTATTTTTCTTTCTCTTTTACATCAAATATATAAAATCAAGAGTACATGATATATTATGAAGATTGAACCTAGTTACATAATTCAACATTCCCTCTTAACTACGGAGGTATTCATAATACACTGATGGTACATGGACATTCTCATACTGAAGAATTCTCATAAGAATACTTGAATGGGTAAGCCATATCATAAGCTATCTTCTCAACTTATGTTAGTGTGTCTCAATATATGAACCAACATTGCCATACAATAAGGCCTTGAATAATGACTCTATCTCTCCACTAGATTAGAGCATAATGTTGGGGAGATAATGATTTATAGAAACCTTCATCATTGTCTATAAAGGCACATTAATATTGATCTTGGGGGGAGGCCCCCAAGGTCTGAAAAATTGAAATGTCAAAAGAAGAGTAGAACACACAGTAAACAAAACCACAAAGAAACTTTTTATTAAAACAGAGAATAATTGTAAAAGCTAAGTTGTGGTGGACAATTTGTCCTTTTACAAAATGCAGCTTGTTAATTATAACCTTGTTTCTTTACAATACCATCGGTAAATTCCATGAGTGGGTAAATACCATGGTGAATGAATACCATTGGTGGATGCCACTTTTCATTCAAATCATTGTTACAATACCGCAGGTAAATTCCATGGGTGCATGAATACCATGGGTGGATGCCACTTTTCATTTAGATCATTCCTCCCCCCATAAGAAGAAATGGTCCCCATTGTGTGAAGTTCCCTCCTGAGAAGCCTTTCTTGAATATAAAGAGCCTCTTAAGAGAAGGGATTTGTGTGGTTAAGCCATAACCATTATGAATGAAGATCTGAGGATAGAGATACCCTGTAATGTTTGTGACCAACTATGATACTAACAGTGTGTGGCCTAGAAAATGGACTTTAATGAGGTGTGGGTTTGTGTATGACCCATAACCATAACAAACAAAGATTCGAGGATATAGATACCTTGTAATGTGTGTAACCAATTGTGATGTTAATAGTGCATGGCCTAGAAAATGGACCTCAAAATAATTGGCTTGTTCAATGTTTTAAGCATCAATAAAATGAATATCGAATGTATTGGGATTGATTTTCCACACGTTCAATGTTGCATACTCTTCCAAGCACTCCTTTGGTTGATATTTAGTGTAATCCTTCTGAGGAATTTAATTCAGGGCATCAACATAAATGACATCCATAGTCTTTATTCTTGAATATTCATCCCTCATGATTGAATAAATGTGAGATATGCTATCTAAACTAGTCTTCTTTCTTCTTTCGGCTAATAATGAGAACTTTGGAATTTGGATAAGCCTAAGAGCTTCATCATTTTGGGGCACTATTTCTGAAAATCTAAATCGAATTAGGCCCATTGATATGTGAATAATGCTTAGAAGTGTTCTAGAAGTGGTGCAAGAATGTGGTGAATCACTTTGTGCTTCCTCTTGTCTCATGGAAAAATAAGCATTGGAAATATATTTGGTAAGGTATTTAGGCATAGAGGGTGATACCCTTCTTGTTGATGCTATATAAACCTTGAGGATGGATGACTCGAGAGGAGTAAAGCCTAAATATGGTGTCTCACATAAGTATAACATGTGTCTTTCCATTTCCAAAGCATTTTCCATATCGACCTTATCAACCATCAGCCACAACAATTGAAACAACTCAATTATTAAAACCTCTCACATGGTCGGCATGGCCCAAATATTCGGAAAAAGATTTGAATCATGATGAAATGTTGGTTTTGTACAAGAATTTTAATTTTGAGCATAAGAAGCATAACCAACTTCAACATTATGTGTAACTTTCTTTTGACTTCTAGCCATGAAATTTTGAATAAGTTGTTGTTTTGTTTGAACTGGATGACGGGGAAAATAAACACATCTAGATGGCCAAAACATACAATCATAGGGAATACATAATTGAATGCACAAACTGTCATTTCCTGCCTTAATGCCCTTGGGACTTAAAGTATTTTCATTAGTTTGTTCACAGCTTTGAGGTTTTCATCAACAAAATCTAGAGAAATTTCATACTTTCTTATCAAATGCATGCAATGCCCCATCTTGGAATACCCTACTACTGCATCATACAAGATGTCAATTTTCAGCATTATTATTAAAGCCAATAGTAGAACTAACTAGTCAACGTGGCGGATCCATGGATTAAACATATAATTCTACAAATAGTTCTTATTGTTGCTCCCCTTTGGGAGTGTCGGTTTGGAAAATTGCTAAATGGTATGTGTGGACAATAAGGCCAACTCTAGGGAGTTCTCCATTTCCGACCTTGTTTTTTCCTCCTTTCCAAACATGGGATTGATTAAGATCATTTTGATCATCTTCACCGATCCTCGCCCTGCTCAACTAGAAATGCAAATAGAAAGGGTTACTTGATGCACCATGCTTACACTTGCACTCTCTCCTACTAAGAAATAGTGCTCCACATGTGTGAGAGCCATGGTGATTCAACCTCACGCCGTGCAACACGATTGAGCCAACCAATGGATTTGGTATAATCATCGTATCCTGCAAGTAGTCGATGCTCTGACACGAGTTGAGAACCATATGGACCTTGTCATGAGCGAAATTTGATAGCAAAAGGAATGAATCTCTAAGTCTGGAGGCTGTCGAAGAAGAATCCTCCTTTGCATTGTCATTGATGGCGCAATTAGGAAGGAAGATCCACTCCCAAATCTAGTGGTGTCATCAAGCGTGACATTTGTGGAAATGGTACCCTCAAAAAAGGTGCCATGAGAGTAAGGCATTGTAATACAACGGTGGTGGTGTATGGATCCATCTTCATACATCTTGACGAGTGCCCCACCAAACTCTGTAGTTATGCATCTATTTTTTATTACTTCTAAAATTTTCCATAGGTGAGTTCTAGTGAGACACTTGTGTACTCTTAGTATAGTCTCCATAGGAAGAGATATAGGTGCACCTGGTTCCTCTCTTCCATTTATCATAACCACATGATTCATCATCCCTACAAAAGCCTCAAGAATCTTAATGTGCACCTTGGTCTCCTCATATGTTTTCTTCACAAGATCCCTTTTCCACCCAATGGTACTCCCCAACTTTTGCACCTCAACAATCACCCTGAGCACCCTCTCCCTGAGTCATCCAACCTATTTCTTCTGGGTTGGAGCATATTTGGGCTCGACCTCATGATCTCACTTGTGGCCCACTAAAGGGTTCCTACTAAAAGCGTTGAGGTTGGAATTGAAATCCCCTCCTCTGAATGTTTTCGTGGTTTGTTCTCACCCTCGTGCACAACTGATGCCATTTGTTACCGAGATGTTGAAAATGTTTAGAGTTGAATAAAAATGGTGCTCAATTGTAATAAGTGAGCAAAAATGGGCATACCCTTCTACTGTCACTAGATTTAGGGGAATGCTCAATGTACGCTTTGTGAAAATAAGTAAATTGCTACTGAAATCCTCAATGCTTTTGAAATGATACAATAATTGAAAATGAGATTATAAGAGTTACTAAAAGGTTTTGGCAAAGAGGCCTACGCAATGTTATCTTTGGCAAAGAGAAAAGATTTAACAAGGGCCCATTAAAAGGTGCTTGAGAATTTGGGTGGAGGGGCCAAACAACAAAGGGGATTTTAGAAAACCTCGTAAACTCATTCAATATCTTTGGCCACAGCCAGAGTTAGTGACATTTCTGTCATTTTTCTTGCGCAAGAACCCTAACTGAGAAGGAATCGGGGTGTATAGAATAAACGACTTATGCAATGCGTGGAGCTTTGGGAATCACTCTAGGAAGGGAAAATGTGAGCAAAAGAAGGTTGTACCCAAATGGCCATCATGAACCCAACCCACTCTAATACCATTGATATAGACCTTGAGGGGAGGCTCCTAAGATCTAAAAATTTGAAATTTCAGAAGAAGAGTAGAACACATAGTAAAGAAATCCAAAAAGAAACCTTTTAGTAAAATAGAGAATAACTTTAAAGCTACATTGTGGTGGAGAATCTGTCATTTTAGAAAATTCATCTTGTTACTTAAATCCTTGTTTAGTTACAATACCACGGGTCAATTTCATGGGTGGTAAATACCATGGGTGAATGAATACCATGTGTGGACGTCACTTTTCATTCGAATCATTGTTACAATACCATGGGTAAATTCCATGGTTGGATAAATACCATGGGTGGATGCCACTTTCCATTCATATCACACATACCCCATTTGAATATTCACAAGGTATGTCCTTTTAGGACCATTCCCCTCTTGGAATTACACATCCCCAACAAATCTTCTCTTCGACTACTCTTGCCTATTGGATGCTCTATCTCATCCACAAAGAGTATCAGTATCAGATGCTTAGCCAATCCTTCATTCTTACTTCATGATGTGAAGAGAAGAATGATGTGTCTATCTCTCCCTCTCAACTAGGGAGGATCTACTCATTCCTTTACATGAAAGTAATATATGCAAGCTCTCTCTTAACTAGGGACTTGTTTCCAATAATATCTATCTATTTTTTCATGGATATCATGGTACTATTAGCTATCTGTAGGGTTCCTCTTTTTGCATCATCATGTCATGAGTTAACTTCAACTTCTATATCAAGGAACCATCTTCTTTCATAAATATTTGTAGGGCTTTGACCATCTTTCTCATCACTTTCCTTCAACAAAACATAGTGGTGATGCAATTACTACTAGTCGTTTCATCCTTTTTATCATTGTAAAAATGAGTTTCTTTGTCATCATCTGGCTCTCCTTCATATTTCTACCTCTTCTAAGTCATGTTACTTTCATAATCATCCATCTAATTTTATGTGTATTAGTTGTAGGTGAAATTCTATAACCTTCTATTGGTAGCCTTGTTCCAATCCAACCGGATGCTTACTTTCAAAAATAAAAGTGAACATTAAGCCAAAATTACCTCTTTATGATGGCCTTTGTCAAATTAGCTACTTCTGCAATATCAACATTATTTTGTATACTATATAAATCCATCTACAAGCCATTTATTACCGAGGTTATCCTTATTATACTTATCATAGTCTTCATAGCTTCTTCATGGAAATGTCATAGATAATCCTTCTAATTGTTATCAGATGTTGATTTATCATCTTATCTAAGTAACACATCTTCATGAACTCTTCTTTCAACTTCTTTACATACTACTTTCTCAGGATCTCTATACATAGGTCCTCTTGCATAGGACCAATTGTTTCCAAACACCTCATATTCTTCATGAGGTCATATGATGTTGATTTTATCATGTCATAATGTAGAAGATTTCAAGGCATATTGTTTATCATTCATAAGGAAGAGTTCAGTCTTCTTCAATCATGATAATGAGATAGAGTATTCTAATCATTCCATCTGCAATTAAGTGATGACATGACTTTATCTATTTATTAAAGGTTACCAAATATATGCATAATTTTTTCCTTCTTGTGGTCATCTAGACTGCCTTCAGCAACTTTATTTTCCTTGCTTGAAGATGAAAATACTTCAACTAAACTATCTTGTTGTACATTTTTGTCATCATACCTTCATCCTTTCAAATTGTGGATCCCACACTAGGTGGGATGTAGACTATCTATGTAACATTTGCTTATTTAAGTAGAGATGACCCTTTCCAACAAATATTTTAATGGAGGATCTTGATGATCCTTTTCTACAAATGCTTCTTTCTGATGGTGATGAGTTGTGATGAGATCTTATCTTCCAATATTGATAGATGACATGATTTAACCATGCAAATTGCTACGTTCATTATCTTTTTATGCTTCTATAATGCGTCCTACCATTACTTGCAATGCTTGTTGTCTTGAAAATAAACTTAATGTAAGAGAGATATTTAATAGTAGAGGTATTTCACTTCTTCCTTATTTGTTTTCTTCTCTTCTAGTTCTTCTACTTTTTCAATCATGCAAGCTTCACTTATTTCTTTCCTTTATTATTGCCCTTCTTGAGTTTAGGAAAATTCCTCTTGTAGTGCCAATATTCATTACATTCATAACACTGAATCTTAGACATGTCAACTTTCTTTTGAAACTTCTTTCAAGGTTCAAACTTTCCAAACATTCATTTCTTCCTTGACATAGCTACAAATGCTTGATTTTGATCATTTGATTCAACATCATTCTTTGCTTTTAGTTTGGTTCCTTTAATATTACATAATGCCCATATATCATTAAATGGTTTATCTTCCTTATTTGCATAGATGCTTGAAACAAAGTTTCCCCATTCATTCAATAGTGCATTGAGTACACATGTGGTCATTTCTAGATCTGATATTGTTTCTCCTAGCTCATGTAGTTGATCTAATTTGAGATATCTTCATGAGACATGAAGCTACCCCTTCTTCCTTTGATACTTTCATTTTGTATGATTCATTTCTTAAGGATACTATTTCCCTAGTTGTACTTACAGAGTATATCTCTACCAATTTGTCATAGATCTCTTTTGATGTATTCAATTTTTCTACAAAGGGAATGACAGAATGCTTTGATAGATTCAATGAAGATTCTTTGAGCCCTTATTTCTCCTTTCATATATTTTGATAATGCTTGAGATTGTTCTCGAGGAGGCTTTTTGATGTAGCTCTTGACATAGTCAAAAACTCCATTTTATGTGAGAATCAAATCTATTATTTTCTTCCATGCATGGTCTATTGATGTCCCAACAAGTTTATTGTTCTACTTGAATAAGGTAGTCATTTGATTTGAAGGTTGAGACATGAATATAAAGCACTTATTTGATAAATGAAGTTGCATCCTTGAATATGATGTTTTACACTAGAGTGCGAGATTTAGAATGAGAGAGGGATGACAATCCATCTTCTTCAATATGAGGAGTAATGTTCTTCTTTCTTCAAAATGCTTGAGGTGTGATCTTTTCTTCAATATGAGGTAGATCATGTTGATTCCTTTCATGATGATGAAGTGCTCTTCTTTCTTCCTTGTAGAATGTTGGAGGCTTCCCAAGATGCTTCAAATGTGTAAAGTCCTTCTTTCTTTGAGATGGAAGTAGGGTCCTCAAGGTCTTATTTTCTTCTTCAAGATGATAGGGTATTTGTGATGTGATGACTAGATCTTCTTAATGCTCTTCCTCTTATATTCAACCCTTATGTATCCTTTTTTAATTGAGTGATATTCAAGTTGCCTTTCCTTGTCACCTTAGCTCTAATTCCACGTTGAGAAATCTAGGGTAGCTAGAAGAGGTATGATTTCTCTAAACTTGAAAACTGCTTGTGATGTTCTTTTCCTTTAACTTGTTGTACTTATAATTTGATTCTTCTTATCTTGACTAGTATGGTCTTCTTATCATCAAACAACTACCAAAACATAAATATCAATAGAACAAATGGACACAAGATGTAGGTTGCTAGCTAGGGCCAAAACCTCTTCTAGAGAGGAAAACCCACAAGAAATTCTTCTCCTCTTATAGAATCTTGAAATGACGAATTTCAAGACCTTTAGACCCAAGATTGAGACCCCTCCAAAACCAAGTCAACATATTTCTTGATGAGCCTTCTTTAAACAACCTACACCAACAAAGTTCAATCCTCCAGCAACTCCTACAACTTCGAACCCAGCTATTTCTGCAACTTCAACCCCAAAAACTTTTGTAACTTTGACCCCAACAACTCCTGGAATTTTTCACATGTGGGAGAAAGAGACTAATTTAGGCCTTATTTCTTCTTCACTTGGCTTGTTTCTTCTGTCTTAGTCAATTGAATGATATGTCTTGCCTTTTGATCACAAGTTTTGGCCTTCTTTGGAGATCTGAAATTTCTTCCTTCTTGTTGTAGAAACCATAGCTTCTTCTTCACACGTGTGAGAGAAATATACCCAGAAACTTTAGATTTGTTGTCTTCTAGCATTTCCTTGATCTTCGCTTTCTTTTTTGGGCTTCTTCTTCTTATGATCAAACTTCCTTGGATGATTTCTTCCAGATGAGGTTGACTGCTTATATATAGGCTTTTAAGGAGGACGAGTTACCCTTTATGAGGCTGACTTCTTCTTTGTAGGTTGGCTTGGTGTAGAGGGACACTTTGGCATATTTTGACTCAACATAAATTCTTTTGACTTGATACAAGATGCCCAATAGGGTCTATTACATATGACATTGACTCTTTTGACTCCTTGACTCTATGACAAACCCTAAAAGCACACAATGGGTGATTTGGCCTAAAAACAAATTAAATTTGAGCATGAAACGCCATGCTTTATAAATGAAAATAATATTTTATTTTTTCTTTTACATCAAATATATAAAATCAAGATTATATGAGATATTATGAAGACTGAACACAGTTACATAATTCAACAAGTAGGGTAGTCAATCAATATGTGAGTATGAGGCCCAATTCTTGGAGCTATTAAGATATGCTCCACATTTACACACCAAAATGCTAAGAGTGAACAAGTTTTCTTATGGATTGAACTTTAACATTTGGGCCAAGGTCAAAAACTTAATCCTTTGTACCTTGCATGAGGTAGTTCAGTGGGTCATCATTGCTGAAGAAGAGACCTTGAGCAATGGATAGAGTAAGCCACAAAGGCCTATGGATTCAAGAACACTAATAGAAATAGTTTATAGAGAGTTTCTATGGAAGGGGATTGGTCTATAGTCATAAAAACATGTTAGCAGGGAAAGGCCACCATATCAAGCTCCAACACAACATTCACAATCAACAACACAACAACCATGTCCGATGCACCTATAGCATCCAACACAATAGTATTGTGCCACACCTCAATAGTGCTTGGCACAACAATCTGGTTCATACCAAAAAAGCTCCGAGCAAACATTTAGTTCAACCATTAATGGGATCTAGACTACTAAAGGGGGCTGTTGGAGCCGTGAGGAGGGATTCCCCTTTACAACAAAGTAAGTCTAGCCCAACTCAATAACAATCCACAACGAGGGATCTAGGAAAGACTCATTGCATCCATGTGGTATGAGTTTCATTATTTTTATTAGACACCGTAATCCTTAGAGTTTATGGTAAATAGTAATTAGGTATAAAGTTAAGTGTAATGTAATGGATAGTTGGTTAGCCAAACTGGCAACCCACATGTTTCTCCATTTAACAAATATGTTTCATTCCTTAATGAATAGATGTTGGAGCTTTTTGCACCATCCTCAGTGTGACATGGTATCAAAGATGGTGCTCTTGTCCTCCTCGTGCTTCTGCCCTTATGTTGTTCTCCTCATGCTTCCGCCCTTATGCTGTTCAATGGACGTTAATGTGTTTTGTCTACTATTCATAGTCAACTAGTATCGTCCTGATCTCTTTGTCCATTATGATGCAAGACAGCCATGTAGCATAGTGCACTCTGACCAAAGGAGGTGAGTTCAGCTTGAAGGTTCTGGGACAGATCTGCAAGTATACCATAGTTATTGCTGCAAATAGTTATCGCAGGATCTTGTTGGGTCGGTGGAAGTGTTTCCAATCAGTCTTTATGGAAGATATTGAGGCGTTGAGTCATTACCAACACACCCGAGGTGGCAAGACAATGGTGAATGTTGACAACGAATTTGATGTCACCCGTTGATCAATAGAGTGTTATTCCGCGTCTGTCATGTAAGGGAAACGATTTTCACACCCCGATCTTAGTTTTTTATTGAATTCTACGGGAATAATAAAGTTAATACTGCACTCATTAAACCACGACAATGGAATTTATCTATGGGTATTTGTGTTATAAATTCCAAGCGATAGGGAGGCTTTTTTTTTTTTCTGTAGTTCTACAATGTGAATTTGGCCGAAACATTCAAAGGGCCATTCAACAAGCATGAAATTGCTTGAAATTTACTTGAAGCTACCAGAGAAAGTCGCGGCATGTTACATGTCGATGAATTTATTCAGAGAATTATACTGCAATCAAGGGATAAAAGACGAGGAAGCAGCCTGCTTCTTCTACGTAGGTTGTTGCAATGGTTTTTCTTCCTTTTGTAGGTTGTTGCGTTGGTTGTTCTTCTGCTTGGGCTGCTGCGTTGGTTGTATGTCTTTTCGAATTAGCTTCTCCGTTAATATTTTTGTGCTATGTTTAATAAATAATTTGTGCTATGTTAAATAAATAATTTAGCACGATTTCTAATCATTGTCCTTCCAGTCACACCCTTCACCTAGACGAATGAGTACAAATGTAGTTGTAAGGGAAATCTTCCCTTTGCTTCAGATAAAACCTATCGGGACTTGGGCTAGCCTTTTCCTTGATACAGTCAAAAGGACCAACTAAGAAAAAGATTGTTTGAAGAAGAAAAGACACTCTTTATATTGCGGCGATAGATTGTGCACGGTTAGAAATTTCAACTTTACTTATAAAAAGAGAAAGGGAAGGAGAATGGTATTTCACATGACATGTTGTAAGGTTTTTTAAGGAATATTTAATGTAAAGTTAGTTGGGTGATATAAGTGGATAATGTATTTCAATTTCAGATGGTTTTATTTTAAATGTCATAGAGATCAAAAGATTTTATTTTTTAAGGAAGTTTTAAAGTAATAATATGAAAGAGTTGATAAAAGTTAAAGTGTATAGAAAATGCATTTATTAAATTTCAAAGTTGGTGTAGTTATGACCCGTAAGGAAAATTACGTAGAGTGGATTAAAAAGATAAAGAACACACTTATTTTTAATAATCTATGTGATGGAGTATGTGAAGGATAAGTCGCAAAAAGGATGATGTGATAACTTTGGATTAGAAGTGAAGTCGAAAGAGGAAGTACCGGTCAACCCTATGTCTTCTAGAGAACTTGCGATTTGGAAGAGCAAGGACAAGAAATATTTTTCCATCATTAATGCTACAATAAGCAAGGAGGTAAGAAGACATGTTGTCTTAGCCACTGATTCATATGGTGCACTTAAGAAGTTAAAAGATCTGTAGGACTCTCATTCAAAATTAGAACTCATAAAATTTCTTGTGAAGCTTTTTAATCTTGAATTGAAAGATTATGATCCTATGGCATTAGCCTCAGAAATAAAAGCTATTATGAATGAAACAAATGCCACCAGAGTAAAAATAGGTCCACCTCTCACAATCTTCATAAAGGCCCTCTATTCTACCTACTTTCACTATCGTGTCACAACCTTCAATTTTTGCAAGCGAGTGGCCAAATGGAAAGTATAACATTTGACACCTTGATTGAGAATGTTGCATAAAGAGAAAAAGACTTTAGAAATAAGAAGCAAGCATCACAATCCATTGAAGAAGCTATATGTATTGCTCATAAAGGAAATAATGATTATGTCGAACGAGACAACAACAAAAGATGATGTGGGAGAAAGGACTTTAGACAAAGGGGGGTAGACGAAATCAAATATAGAGACCTGATTTACATTTTGTCCATTGTGGAAGAAAAGGATGTGAAGCGAAAACATGCAGAATTGCATGGGAGAAGATGAAAGAACAAGAAGAAAAAGACAAAGCTCCAAAAAAAGAAAAAGTTAATTCCAAAGAATCAACTCATTACATTGTTTCTCACTATAATATTGATTTGCATGAGGATGTATTTAACATTGCAACTGCTCCTTGGAGAGACACATGGCTACTTGACACATGTACCACTTGCCACGTGACATTTCAGAGAGAAGAATTTGATTAGTTTTATGAAAACATAGATGGTGTGGTATTCTTTTCTCACGGGTCTGGTCTCAAGTCTTCACGATTGGAACAATAAGACTCAAGTTTCCTAGACTTTCAAATTTTTTTATGTATGATGTTCTCTATCTTCCTTAGTTGCTGAAGAACCTATTATCCTTTATGCACGTTTGACAACGAGGACATTACATTCACATTTTTTATGGAAAGGTTGAGATAAGGAGTTCCTACAACAAGATCATGATTCTTGGAGAGGAAGAAGACATATTGTTGAAGCTAAAGGGGGCATCCACAATTTTTGCACTACATTCAACCCATGTTAGTCAACATAACGAAGGTACAATGTCTTCAAGTATGTTATGGCATGCTAGATTTGGACATATTAATTATGATAGTCTCTATTTTATGAAGAAGCATGGTGTTTCTAGTCTTCCAAATATTCCTAACAACTTAAAGCAATGTTCTGCATGCATTCTTCAAAAACATAACAAGCAACCATTCCATGATTCCAATCCTATAGCATGTAGAAAAATTGGTTTGGTTCATTTAGATTTGTGTGGTCCTATGCATGTACCTTCTTCAAATGTAAATAAATATATCATGACATTTATTGATGACCCACTAGAATGTGTTAGGTATCTTTGTTCAAAGAAAATTCTAAAGCACTTGAAGCATTTAAAAACTTTCATGTATGGATTGAAAATGAAGCACAGACTAAGATTGGTGTCCTTGGTACGATAATGGCAAACAATATACTAGTAATTATTTTCAATCCTATCTTTGACAACATGGGATCCAATATGAAACAACAGTTCCATGCAATCCTCAACAAAATGATGTAACTGAGAGGATGAATAAAACATTATTGAATATTGTTTGTTCCATGATGTTCTTTAAGAATGTAAAACTGGTGTTTTGGGATGGATTTGTTTTATGTGTGGTTTATATAAAGAAAAAGTGTCCATCGCATGATATTCAAAATAAGACTCCTTACAAAATTTGGTATGGCCACACTGTTAATTTTTCGTATGGCTATATTGTTATTTTCTTTAGATATTTGCATTTCATCATTTACACAATTAATTCACCCCACAACATCATTACATCATATGAAATTATGTAGAAAGAACAATATCATTAACAATGCAACAAAATATAAAGGAACAATAGAACAAAAGCATTCACACATAGAGACACTAGGATTGGTTGGGGACCACAGAAAAACCCCACAAGGAGGAAAACCCTTTCAAATTCTTCTCCTTATTAAATTGTCGTAAAATGTTCACCAAAGAGAGAGTACAATAATCTATTTCTTCATTGACAAGTCTATCCAAAAAAATAAGCAAACCATATCCAAGAGATGAGCCTAGCAATAATACTAGATAAAACCATGATTCATAATCATGTGGTCAACTATAAACATTTGTGGTCAACTAAAGAAGGAAGCCCTAGGTTCTAGCCGCATGAAGAGAGAGATATTCTTGTGGCTGAAATTTTCTAGCCACACACAAAGGCTTACATGTGTGTAGAAGTGGAAAAAAATATCTTGTGTCAACCTTGTAGTTGCAAACCAAAAATCCTAATTTGTACGTGTGAGCTCAGACCTTACAATTTCAGACCTGTGTGAACAAATTCCCCATGAATTGATTTTAGACTTGTGCGAACCAAACTAAAGAAAGAAGAGTGATTGATGATCTCTAAATCAAGGCCATTATACTTATAATTATAACCATCCAAGTGTGTCAAATTTCCTTTTACGACAACCTGACCTTTTTGTGTACATGTGGGTCTCCATATTAAAATATATTTTTTCTTAATAAAATTAAATTCTTCCAAGGGCTAGTAGTGGTCTTCCTTAATGAGGAAGATTGTCCAAAGGATGGAATTTGTTCCCAAGCTACCAAAATTAACACTCTCTCTCAGCGAGGGAGAAATTACCGATTGCAACATATGTCCCATCACATATATCTTGACATCATCAAATGTCATCCTTTCTCATATTTTCTCATCTCTTCTCATATCTTCTCATCCATGCTCATATCTTCTCATCCCTGATCATATCTTCTCATCCCTTCTTATCTATGTAACTCTGCTCATATGTTAAACACTCTCGAATCTAAAAGAAGAAGAATCTGACATCGTAAGGGAGTCCAAGCTACCACCCTCTATTCATCAGGGTGCCACTACTACCACCCAGAATCATCTACTAGCAGGAATCCCAATGTTACTACCCAAAAAACATCAAAGAGTTTAACATGAGGGAGCCCTACTCAACCTGAAACCACTTTGGGGAGCCCATCTGAACCCGAAATTCAAAGGCAATGAGGAAGGTCCTATGGGACACTCTCACCTCATGTTTATGATAGTGGGGAAGGTCCTATGGGATAGTCTCACACCAAGTCATCTCATATGGGAGCATAAGTATTGTACCCTATATCAAGAAATAGGCGAGATACAATATCTCATCCATCCTATTGCTTATTGATCTTCCCAACAATGATCGTCAAGAGTCATGTGGTAGAACATTTGCATCATAATCTATCTTAGGTGAGATACCCGACTTACCAAAGGTAAGTATGACACACCCCAAAGCTTTCTCAAGTTGTTGGCTAGACAAGGAGCTACAATCCTATCAAGCCCAACTTATGGGTATGATGCCAACTTGGGTATACTTTTCTAGACCAAGATAGGGGAGCTATGTCTTCAACCCTATGGGTGACAGATAGGGGCAATACCCTATTTTTCCTAGATGCCTCAACCCCAAGATATCTACGGCTCAATTTCTCACCCTAGGAGCTCAGACAGGGGGATGATCTAGCTCAGTGTCCTCGATCAACCCTACTCTTTGTATATCATAAACATGTCAACAAGCTCATATCTAATGGTTCACTGAAAATTTCAATCATACGACCTCATGCATTACCAAGAGTAGCAGTCCTCTATCTTCCTATTCGTGTAGGACATCAAATCAAATATTATGTTGGATTAAATATGTGGCATAAAAAGATACCATGTTCTTCCTTTCTCCCTCTCACGAAGGTAGCAACCACAAGCCTAATCTTGTCTCATATAGTAGTACCATCTCAATGCATGAAGATATGTCATTCCCAGTAATATATGGGATTTTATGCCAAACGGATCCCACTCTACAATGTATCACTATCATGTCTAGAATTTCCTCAAACAACCCTCCAAAGAGCTTTCTCAACCAAACTATCCCACAACTAGCCATGCTAGCAACAATGTATTCAACCTCAGTCATGCTTAAAGATACATAATTCTTACTCATCCAAAATATCATGGTAGATCCCAAGTTAAGAAACACCTAGATGTGCTCTTCCTATCAATAATGCTTTCCATCCCAGTTAACATTAGTGTATCCATGCAATCATACAACTCTGGAAGTATATCTCATACTAATATTGATCATCCCATGCAAATGTGCTTGGCGGAAACACAATGTATATGAAGCGACTCATTCATGAATTGACTCAGGTTGTTCTTTGCAAAACGTATATCTAAATGGGTGTTCACAAGGAACATCAATGCTTCAATCAATTTTCGGTTTCCACGTCACGTTTAGCAATATCTCTGCATAACTTCTTAAAATTAAACTCCATTGGGGTATCCAAGGATTTTCATTCCATCATGCCAAATAAATTCACAACATATTTTCCTTTTCCAAACTTCTAATCCAAGAAAGTAGTGCATCATGCCAAGGTAATCCATATCGATCTCAAAGGCCAAATCCCTCTTACTTTGATAATGAGATGCTTGTTACCTACCAAGAATACATCGTCAACATATAAAACCTAAATAAAATACATACCTTGGATCACTTCGAAGTAGAATATTAGATTGACACATCTTTTAGGCCTTATAAGGTAACTGTCAATGCGGACATACCAGGCTCAGGAATATTTCATTAAACCATACCATGCTTTTTACAAACATAATATTGACCAAGCCAATGTACTCAACCTCAAACAAATCAATATTGTGCAATCAAGTTAACTAGGATTGCTTATCAAGCCTTAAATGTCAAATCAAAGCCATAAAATTCATTATTATTATCACTATCAAACTCTTTAGACCAGGTGTCAGGTAGAGCTCACAACAAAATACCAAGTTACAACCTTATCTATTGTCATGTCAAAAACTATCATTTACCAAGCAATATCAAGCGAAACTTTATCAAGCCATCCTCATGATCATAATATGAATCATTTATGACCCTAGATGTAAAGGCATACACCAAGGATAAGTAATATAAGTTCCATTCATTCATTATGAGATCATTGCATACTGAATCACAACAATTTACACTTCAACCAATTTTCCAATGGCAATGATTCCAAGACATAATCAATATTGAATATCAATATTAATCACTTAGAGTTGCTATGCCCATTTTGTCATGGCGCATTAAGGAAAATCACCATTGCAAAATCTGATTGAAGCCCTAACTTGTTATCATTGTGAATTCAATCAATCCATAAGCCAAAACATAACTATGAATTGTTAATAACCTTTTCAAAATTCCAACATTGCTCATCTATATTAATTCAATAATCCAATTCTTTTTCAAACCCTTGCACCTTTTACTAAATATTTCCATATACTAGCTTCATTGATCAAATCAACAAAAATATCATACTGATGTGCATACTATAGACCCCTACAAACACTATATTAGTTAATACATACATTATTTATAACAAAAATATCTGTGCATCAGATAGAAATCATGTCAATTGTGAAATTCTCCTCAAGATTCTTTTAGTAATGATTCTCTATATTTCAGCCATGCAACACAAGTAAGAGTGGATTTCAAAATGTAGGTCACTTTACATAGAGAGGTCTTACTATCTTCATTCTAATCCCTGCAATAAGTCAAACATTATGTATATCTTACTATTCATTTTTTATTCATAAAACTTTCTTTCATATGCTCCTAGTTTCATGCATGAGGGTTTAGATTTTTGAATCCTACAGCCTCATCTGCTCCCATAAGCCTTCTTCCATGTAGTTGGCAAGCCTGTAACCAAACTCTTAAGCCTTTCTCCCAACGGTTTGGGCTTGAACTAGGAGAAACCTTCTATGCTCATATCAGAACTTGTAAGAACTTCTTCAACAACATCAGATGGTTATTTATGTCTAGAAAACTTGCTTCAATAATTAAGTGTGTTTTATTCATTTTTATGCAAATAACAATATGTGATGAGATCTCAAGAAGAGTTTCTCTCTCTAAATGGAAAGACAAATCATTCATCATCATTCAGGACATCAACCTATCTATCATAATGTTTTTATGCATCAACAAAATTATTATATCATGGAATCGAACTATATCAGGTTCTAAAAAATATATTTATCATAGTCATAACAAATAATTATCAAAAATTTCTTTGTCACATATAGACATGTCATCAAATATTCATTGAAGGTTAGTGTCATTCAAGTGTATCTTCATACTTCAAGGATTATAATCACAACATCACTTCATTATCGTATTATTCAACATCAAGTCAAGGTATCCAATTTTACCACTTGTCAAAATTACTAAGCTTATCAGAAGCTAACCAAGGTCAACAAGGGGATCCTCAATATCAATCTTATTGTTACACTTTTATCATAAGGGTTACCATGATTATCAGAAGAATTATCAATAGTATCAGGTTTCCATATATCAAACTCAATGTATATAGCCTACTTCAGGAAATTCATCATGTCTAAAATGTAAAATACTTGCCAAATATCAAGAGAACCAATATATTACATGTGCTAGAAATGAAACTTACTTTCATATGCATGCATGAGTCATTTATGAAGGTAATATTCTCGAAATACCTTAGGGATTAAATTTCCATCCATTCTTGCAACTAAATCAATATACTATACATACCTTGTAGTATTCATATACCTGTGCAACTTGTAACACTTATTTTTCATTGGCAGTAATAGTGTTTGCATATTGTAATTTCCAAATGTTACTTTAAAAACTTTCAAAAAATTTCCTCTTTCCATCACTAATTCTTCTATTCCTACACTAGTTTTCATTTTCATGCAATTTAGATGATCTTGAAGAACGATCTTCTTATCACATATCATCTAGAAGTTAGAAATATCACATAAGCAAATATTCATGTAAAAAGTATAAGCAATAATTAAAAAAATAAGTCAAAACAAGAATAGAATCACAAAGAAGTATCATAAATCTAAAAGGATCTTATCTTTAACGAGATGTGATCAAATCCCTCTTGAACCATCCTTCAAGATTCATTACTTTCCATTATCCATATAACAATGTTGCCTTCAAATATTTCAACCAACTTCATCAGCAACCAGGCGTAATTGAGATTATCCCAACTAGGGTTATGCTTCAATTTATCACGGGTGCTAGAACAACTTCTCATTGATCATGTTAGGGTTTCCAAACTACAAAACCCTGGACTTTATCTTATCCTAGGGTTTCCTTCCAAACCATAACCTCATGATATCCATAAAACACTAATAACCAAATCACCTAGGGTTCCTTCAAACCCTAGCATGATTTTAGGTCTCCTCCATCTTCTCTTGCTTCCACCAAAGGTGTCTTCTAAGGGGTGATCTCAATGAATTTTATTCATCGCAACTATGATACCATGTTAGTTTTTCTTAGGACTATTATATTCTTTGTTTTAGATAATTGCATTTCAATATTTACACATTTAATTCACCCCGCAACATCATTACATCATATGCAATTATGTAGAAAGAAAATTTTCATCAACAATGAAACAAATATAAAGGAATAATAGAATAAAATAGTTCGCACATAGAGACACCAAGATTGGTCAGAGACCATGGAAAAACTCCACAAGGGATAAAACCCGTCAAAACTCTTCTTCTTATTAGGTTGTTATAAAATGTTCAGCAGAGAGAGAGTGCAATAGTCCATTTATTCATTCACAAGACTATCAAATAAGAATGGCCAAACCATATCCCATATATGAACCTAGCAATAATACTAGACAAAATCATGATTTAGAAGCCTATGGTCAACTGCCAACATTTGCAGTCAACTAGAAAAATCTATTGTCAACTAATGAAATAAAACCCTAGGTTCCAGTCACACAGGGAAAGATATGTCTGTGGTTGAAACGTTCTAGCTACACACAAAGGCTTGTGTGTGTATGGTTGTAGCTGAAAATATCCTATGTCAACCCTATGGATACAAACCAAAAACCCTAATCCATACATGCCAGCTTGGACACTGCAATTTCAGACCTTTGAGAACGAATTCCCCGGGAACCAATTTTAGACATGTGTGAGCGACACGAAAGAAAGAAGAATGATTGTTGATCTCAAAATAAGGGTCACTTGACTTGTATTTATATCCATCTGAGGGTGTCCAATTTCCTTTTGGGATAACCTGACCTTTTTGTGTACATGTGGGTTTCCATATTGAAATATATTTTTTCTTAACCAAACTAAATTCTTCCAAGGTGTGGTAGGGATCTTCCTTGATGAGGAAGATTATACAAATGAGGTAATTTTTCCCTAAGCTACCAAAATTAACACACACCCCCTCCATTAGGCATCTCAGGGTTTTTGGTTCCACCTGTTATTCCTTGATTCCAAAACAACGAGGAAATAAATTCTATTCAAGGAGTCATAAATGCATTTTCTAGGGGTATTCAAATACTACCAAGGCCTATCATCTCTACAGTGAGAAACGTAATAAATTCATACTTTCTAGAGATGTCATATTCCTTGAGTCCACCAAAAGTGATGTTGAAAGACAACTTGATCGTCTAGAAATGATTTCTCCAATGAAGAATTAGCATGAATTTGACAATGAAATTCCAAGCGCTGAAGGGGGAACCCAATTCTAGATTAGTATTTGGAATCTCCCTCTATAGAACCAAAACCAATTCCTCCTCATGAATAATTTCCTGAAACCTCATCAAATTTTGATGATGTTATAAGAAAATTTGAGAAGTTAAACATTGATGATGTTGTACCCTCATAAGAACCATCTAGCCCTTCTCCTAAATAGTTAAAATGTTTGATCAAGGCACCTAAACGTATCCATTATGATGAGATTGGAAAGGTTGGAACTAGGAGTTCTACAAGAGAATACAATGGAGGTGCAAATTCAGGTGATGTGGATGACACAAATACTTTGTATAATCATGAACTAGCTTTTTCCTGTTGACTTTGAATTTACTTCCTTCAAGGAATCTTCTTGTCATGATTAATGGAAACAAGCCATGTAGAAGGAATATGATGCACTCGTAAAAAATGGATCTTAGAAATTTTTGGACCCTCCATATAGAACCAAACCAATTGGCTGCAAGTGGGTCTTCAAAAACAAGTATAAAGAAGATAGTGCACTTGACAAGCACAAAGCAAGGCTCATGGAAAAATGATTTGTATAAAAGGAAGGTGTTGACTCTATGGAAACCTTTACTCCCATAACAAAATGGATGATCATATTAACCATATTCTCTTTGGAAGCATGAAAAGGATGGAAAATCCATCAAATGGATGTGAAGACAAATTTTTTGAACGAGGATTTGAAATAAAATATTTTTATGTATCGGCCTAAAGGTTTTGTTGTGAAGGGACAAGAACAAAAGGTATGCAAGCTCATCAAATCCTTGTATGGTTTAAAATAGGTACCATGAGCAGGGTATGAAAATCTAATTGAGCATCTTCTAAAGCTAAATTTCAAACATTACAATTTTATGTTGCAACTTTGTTTGTCAAAAAGGTTGGAAAAAAATTGTGTATGTTGTAGTATATGTAGATGATATGTTAATAACTAGAAGAAATGAAACTTATATTGCATCTATGAATAAAGATCTAAAGAGAGGTTTTGAAATGATAGACTTCATACATCCTCATTATTATTTGGGCATTTAATTCAATCAAAATCCAAAATACATATTCATTTCCCCAAAATAAGTACATTGGAGGATTACTAAATAGATTTGGCATGGTAGATTGAAACCCTCTCACTTGAAGTTCACATCAAAATAAGGGAATACATTTGAGGATGCAACAAAGTACAGACAACTAGTAGGAAGTCTCATCTACCTTACTATGACGAGACTAGACATGTCATACGTTGTGAGCATCCTTTCCAAATTTATGCAAAATCCATGTGAGGGACATTGGTCTACTACAAAAATATCCTAAGATACTTAAAGGGAACTCAAGCTTACGGACTTAAGTACACCAAGGTGGATGATTTCATCTTATTGCACATTCTAATTCAGAATTATATGGGGACAAGGAAAATGGAGTATCAACTTTAGGAGATCTCATGTGTAAGTTTTGGAAGATTTGACAGCAGAGGCAAAATATGTGGTGGCCACAGAAGTGACAAAATAAATTGTGTGGCTCAAGAAAATACTTGAAGAATTGCAAGAGAAACAAGTGAACTCAACTCCTTTACTTGTCAATAATACTTTTGTAATCAATTTGGCCAAAAAAACCCTAATTTCATGGTTGAACAAAGCACGTCAACAAGAAGTATCACTTGATTTCATATCATGTAGAGGTTTCCACAGTTAAGAAAATTGCAGACATCTTCACCAAAGCACTTAGAAGAGAAAATTTTGAGAAATTCAAAATGATATTTGGGCTCACAAACACCCATTCAAATTAATTGGGGGAATTTTAGACATCATAATCCTTGGGGATTATGCTAAATAGTAATTATGTGTAACTTTAGGTGTAATGTAATGGATATTTGGTTGGGAAAACTGACAACACACATGTTTCTCCATGTAATAAATATGTTTCATTCCTTAATGAACAGATGTTGGAAATTTTTGCACGATCCTTAGTCTAAAAATTTTGATGGAACCAAGAGTGGCCGAATCATTTATTTCACATAATGCTTTATCAAATATTGGACATGATGCAATTGCACAACATGAATTTAGGCATGTGGAAATGACTTATAGGATGAAAAGAAGTGTAGGAAAAGTGGTAAAGAATTGTGAGGTGGATCTACGTGTGTATATGACAATGGTTTCCTTGTATTCTATGGTACTAGAATCATACAACGTTGTGATCACAAGAATGGATTGGTTGGAATAGCATGAAGAAATATTTCACTTCAAGGATAAGGTAGTGCATTTCACAAATAATTAAGATCAAAGGAAATCCCTGATATGGAAGAGTTGAGGGGTGTCCCTTGTGTTCATTTCATCGATGCAATTAATGAAATGCAGATGAAAAGGATGTTAGTTATTGAATATTGCAACAATAAATGATAAAGGTGACTCCTAGAATCTATATAAATGTCCATTCTTATCGAATTCAGGGATGTATTCCCATAAGAATTACCTGGGATACCTCCCAAAGGGGAGAACAACTTCATGATTGATCATAAACTTGGCACAAAACCTATCACATGGATTCCATATCATATGTCAACTCCCGAGTAAAAGGATTTGTTGATCCAATTAAAATATTTATTAGACTTTGGGTTCATACGATCTAGTGTATCTTAGTGGGGAGAACCTATAATTTTTTTTAAAAGAAGCAAAGGTTTTGTCAATTGTGCATTGATTATCATTAGTTGAACAAGGTGACAATAAAAAATAAATATCCTATATCGAATATAGATCATTTGTTTGACCAAGTAAAGGTAGAAATTATGTTTTCTAAGGTACAATTGAGGTTGGGATATCAACAGTTAAGAATCAAGGAAGAGGATATCTCAAAGATAATATTTAAGACAAGATTTGGGCATTTTGAGTTTGTAGTACAACCTTTTAGACTGAAAAATGCCCCAAGTGTTTTCATGAGCCTGATGAGTGGGATATTCCGAGAGTATTTAGACAAGTTGGTGTAGATATTTATTAATTACATCTTAATCTACTAAAATTCCCTAGAAGAGCATAAGGAACACTTCAGACTAGTTTTGCAGTGTCTTAAAGATAACCGACTATATGGTAAACTTTCTAACTGCTCTTTCTACCAATCCAAGATCCATTATCTTAGGCATATTATCTTTGGGGAAGGTATTACAGTGGATCCTACAAAGAATAATGCCATCATGAAGTGGGTATCATTGATCAGTGTTCATGAAGTACGTAGTTTTATGGGCATGGTAAGATATTATTGCATATTTGTGAAAGGGTTTTCAAAGATAGAAACTCCCACTATTAAACTCTAAAGGAAGAATAAGAATTTTTCTTGGACTGAAAAATGTGAAGTGGAATTCAATAAGTTAAAGAATTTTTTAATAACTACATTGATCCTAAAAGTACCTGATATGGAGCAGGAACTTATGGGCCGCATTGATGCATCCAAGGAAGGTTTTGGATGCGTATTGATGTAATATGGAAGGGTAATAACATACGAGTCAAGAAAACATAAATGCCATCATAAGACACACAATCTATAGATGTTTTCTATCATGTATACACTAAATATTTGGAGATACTACTTTCTAGGAAGGATATTTGAATGTAAGGCTAATGATTGTGGGCTATAACACATTTTCACACGAGACCATTTAAACACAATACAAAGAAAGTGGTAAAATTTAATAAATGAATATGATTTTGATATTACTTACATAAAGGGAATAGTAAATAGCGTGGAAAATTTTCTAAGTCATATGCCTTAAAAATTTTCTATGAGTCCCTTAAAGACAAATTTGAAAGAAAAGTTGCTTAAATTAAAAATTAAGGATTCTTGGTACAATTAGTCATACAGGGCTTGAGGGAATATGAAATGGTGATTCCAAAACATAAGGAGTATTCTTTAGATATTGATGGCTTATTACAATTCCATGGGAGGATATACATTCATCCAAATGAAGAGATGCACCAATTGATAATGAGTGAAGATCATCAAGCTATGTACATGGCACAACTTGATGTGAAGAAAATGAATGTAGACTTAAAACTGTTATTATTTTAGAAGGGGATGAAAAAGGACATTGTAAATTTTGTGGAAAGGTGTTTGTAGTGTTAGTGAGTAAATTCGAACACATTCATTTAATAGAATTATTTCAGTGTCATGAAATACCATTCTAAATGGGAATTCATATCAATGGACTTCATCGAAGGACTATCGATGTTGGCACTAAGACATGACACTATATTTGTATTAGTGGACACTCTTACCAAAAGTGTCTATTTCACACTAGTTAAGCCTATGTATAAGGAACCTAAGATAGCTATAGTTTTATTAATGAGATAATGAGATTGCATGGGGTGCCAAGGGAAATAATATCATATAGGGGAGTGATGTTTACTAGAAGATTTTGGGTTAGCTTTCAAGAGGCCTTAAGGACCCAATTAAAGTTTAACACAAATTATCATCCCGAGATGGATGGGTAGATAGAGAGGAATAACCTAAAATTTGAGCACATGTTATAGATGCATGTGATGGACCAACATAGAAGATGGTAATATATTTTACCATTGGTGGAATTTTCCTACAATAAAAGCTACTAGAGTTCCATTATGATAGCACCTTTTGAGTTCCTATATGGGAGGCCTTACAAGATGCCTCTAAGCAGAGATCAACTCGAGGATTGGGTATTGATAGGACCTAAAGTAGTATAAAAAATGGAAGATAAGATGACCATGATTAAGGCAATGTTGAAGGAAGCTCAATATTGACAAAAAATATATGTGGACACTCATTAAATCGATCATAGTTATGAGATTGGAGATAAAGCATTTGTAAGGGTAAAACCTCAAAAGAGTTCCACAAAATTTAGGAAGGGAGAAAATTTTATCCACGAGTTCTGGAACCATTCAAACTAATAAAGAAGAAATTGTTAGTAGCATATATGCTTGCATTACATGCATCATTGGCATGTATGCACAATGTGTTCCATGTTTTTGTATTACGTCATTATATTTCATAGAATTCACATGTTGGACTTGAGTCATGTAACTTCTAAATGAGGGGATAGTGATGGCCATATTGGTTCACATATTGGACCAACAGACTCTACAACTTAGGCAATGATCGATGGACCACGTGAAGGTCCAATGAAATAGTTTCAATCCTAGTTCGACTACTTGGGAGTATGTTGAGGAGATATGTTATCATTTTCCTTTCTTTTTTTGAGACTTCAGTACGAAGAATACATTTAAGAGGGAGTGTACATAGTGCCCAACTCTAATTGACATGAGATTTACACTATCTTGACTTTTAGACATCATTTGACTATACACAACTCTTTGAGGACATCACTATGATAATCTAGACATTTTATGTATTTTGATGAGACATTTATTTCATGATATCATGATATTTTAATTTCATTACGATGATAATGATATGATTATGGAATTTATGTGTCATCATTATGATGCTTACTAGATGATAGTCATATCATGTTTATCAACTTTTACTGACTATTTCCTAAATGTGGCGAGAAAATAGGACTATGAACCCAATCCATGCCATGACATTTTTGAGTCACATTATGATTTATGTTTATCATTTTATGTTTGATAATGATTCAAATAGTGGGTATGCTTATATGAATTATATTGATGGATGTTATCACAGTTTTACAAGCACTGATAAGTGTTGAATAGATGGTCAATATATTGGTTGTGGGGTTGTAGGTGAAGGAGACAAAAAATATTTGGGGGGGTATGATCAACATCCCTAGTTATACTTGATAGCACTCCAGTCGTGGCTTAGGATGAAATAGGTAGGGTACTCATTCTTGGAGTTTCATGATTCCATGAGGGTTGGGCCACTCACAAGGACTATTGAGGGGCACACATCCAAGGGAGACTTGATCATAAATCACCATGAAATTATCAACAAGGGTAATGAGGAGACTATTGAGCTTTCATTCTACCAATAACTCTTTCCCCTCCTATGATCACAGGTATTTGAAGGGAAACTCACAAAACCATTGGAACACAAGGTTCTTGAACAACGTGAGATTTGGCACCCTGGGCACCAGATAGAGGAAAAGAAATATCATATTACAAGTGTTTGAAGGACAACTTGTGGAACCCATTGAACATGAGGCTCTTGAATGGGACAAGAGTTGGCACCCTTGGCACCAGATGGAACATAAGGAAATATGTGTTTGTGGTTAATTCATAGGTCGTTAATGATTGATATGTTATGGAGGATTAAAGAGAATAAATTAGAAATTTATTAATTATTGAGCCCATAATTTTTTCAAGACTTCGCTCTAGGAGGAGGCACTTCTTCACCATACTTGTAACCTCTTGTGATTTGTATCTTTCCCTTTTAGTCCTTTTCTCAAGTGAGCTTTTCTCTGACACAATGTTCAGAAAAACTAGGGCTTGTACAATTAGGATTAATTTTAATGTTTTTCTCTTACAACATTGACATTACTTGTCATATTAGTTCAATTCACCATCATTATTAGTGCACTATGTTTATCATCAAGACAATACCGATATAAGAAGACCATAATGCAAAACAAAGACATCATATATAGGAACTATGCCAAGGAAAAACCCCTCCATAGGGGAAAACCCATAACTTATTTCTCTTATAGAATTCTCAAGGAAGACTTCTAGACTTTTTCCAATTCAACTCACCAAGTAAGCATCAGCCACCCAATCAGAAACATATTTCTGCAACTTGGAATTCTTCTCTTCACTAGGCTGAAAATCTGAACAAAAAATAGTATCCCTTCCCACACATGTGAGCTTGTTAGCACAAAGAAAAAATGTCAAAGATCAAACAAAAGGTTCTTCTTTACTTCCTCACTACCCTTCTATTTCTCCTCACTCTGTTTTTGGCTTAGAATTCAAGATATGCAAACTTTGTTAGTTCCTTTAGAGGTTGAATGACTCTTCTATATATAGCCTCTTGGTGTGGTGTAATTGTCTTCTTGTGGGGCCAACTTGGTGGGATGGCCAACCCATCACTTGGTGGTTTCTTGTCCTTTTTACATTTAAAAATAATTTATTTTACATTGATCCAAGAGCCCTCTAAGGGAATTTACATCATGACCTTGACTTTGATCTTATCAAAACCTTAGTGCACACAATGGGAGACAAAAACTAATAAAATAATCAATGGGAAAGAAATTCATTCTTCAATATATAATTTTTATTTTTCAAAATGTAACTTTATTTTCTTTTTATTTTGAAAGTACATTGATTACATCAATTATTGGTACATAAACAATTATGAAGACCGAAGATAGTTACCATTTTCACAAAGGAAACATTAGATATTGAAAGAACACCAATGAGTAACTAATGTAGGTGACAAATTTCATCATCCTATGCACATAAGAAAAATCAAAGGCCATTACAGGAAAGTGTTCATACATTTCATGCACTAAGTCAAGAGGAGGAATCCAAGTCAAAATTTCAATTCATTCCAATCACCAAGGGTCAAACCAAGTTGACACCTAGTAGCAGAAGATCAACAATTGGAGTATTTCCAAATTTTGGGGTAGAAGCAAGTTTTGAGGAGTAATATCCATAGGTAAAATCCTAATTCCATATTTGAAGGGGATTTGACTTTCAACTCTAACAAATCTAGATTTTCTATAGCCTATTCCAGATTTAATTTAATTTTAATTTATTTTTAGATTTGTTTTCCAGAAAGCCAACAATATCTAGAAGATAGTATTTTCTATATATTTTATCATTTGAGATGTAACAGGGGCTCATACTTTGAGAGAAAAAACCTTTATATGTACATGATATATTTTTAATATAGATTAGATTTTCCAAGGTAGAAGTACGTGGAGAAATTACAAAAAATATTTTTGTGTTGGTGTTCTACAATCTGTTTCTAAGTGTGTATTTCCCTCTCTGTAATTCATGGAATGTTTATTCTTCATATTTGAATGAAATTAGATAAATATATAATTCACCTTTGATGTTTTATTTTATTACATACAAATATAATCACTCTATATTTCTAAATTTAAAGAATAATTCATTATTGCTTAATGCTCTACCTTAATGGGCTATACTTCTTGATTCAACCACCAAACTACAACTTATTAATGTAATAGAATGTTTTCTAACTTTCCATTGAGAGTTATTTGTTCATAAAACGATTCTTGAAATTCTTTTGATTAATATCATATTATTTTGGCTCCGTGCTCATTGGATATTCTCTTTGTCCAACCACTCTATAAAACCCTTACCGTACCAAATGTATGGCCACTAATTTGAGCACACAACCAACTATTGAAGTGACATTGGAAAACTGAGTTGTAGAGAGAGCCCTCTCTAGGTTGGAAGGGCTAGCTTCCAATCTAAGGTTCAATGTTACTTCACAACCGGGAAAATTACAAGGTGATAACATTTTGGCGCAAGTGTCCGGGAGGCGAAGGCTTCAAGTAAATTACCCCGGAGAACGAAAACATTTCAGATATGATCATTGATAGTGAAAAAGGATCATACATAATAAGACTCGGCATCATTCACCTGGTGAGTCCAATCAAGATTTAAATCAAATCCAAAGACTCCACTAAAGGACAATCCTTATTGATAGAGACATGAAAAGACACTACGAGAAAACTGGGTATCAAAGCTCAGGTTTTTGCCAAGATGTAATATTTTTCTTTTTCCAATTACTTGTTGTCCTTTCCAGAACATATCAAAAAAATATGCCAATGCTTTCTCCATTTAAATAATGACCATAGATCTGCACTTGTATATCCTTCTTTAAAAACTGTAGAAATATCCTCTTCTTGCATTGTTGATCTTGATCAAGATTCTTCATCCAAGCCATATGATTTCTATGACCATTCTATTGAGCCATATGTAATGAAGGTTGATATTACACCTCATGTTCATAATATTATGACATCCAAGATTCAAGAGGGATATATACCCTTCAAGTTTCCAAATACCTTCCATGATTTACCTCCGAAACATTACAAATACCTTCCCAAGTTTGGGGAACTTGACAACCTTACAACTCAAAAACACATTCAACCCTTCTAGCATTTTGCAAACATTTTTGAAGTTGAGCATGATGATGTTTACATGAGAGCATTTTCTTAGTCATTTCAAGGGGATGCTAAGGAGTGGACTAGGCATTTGGAGCTTGAATCAGTCAGTTCATGGGAGGAACTGAGTGATCTCTTTCTGAAATTTTAGGGGAGTGGAAATCCAAGGATCAACATATTTCAAGTTTGTGTGTCATAAAAAAAAGGAGGGATGAAAGTTTCTCTATGTTCAATAGGAAAATTTTCAGTTTTTATCACAAGACGCCTAGATATATTTAGCCTCCTCAAGTTGTTTCCATGTTGTATTATGCAACAACTTTTCATTCAAATTTATCTTTCCTTCTCATGGAGAGGAGGTTTGTGACCTTGCAACAAATGCTGATTGATTCTCAAGAAATAGATGACAATATTCAAGCATGTTGAAAGCTCTTAGAGCAGGTTTTGTCTAAAGATTCAGGTGCAGATGAACAAGAGAATGAGTGTGTTCAAGAGAGAATTGATTTGAATCTCGTTCCATTTCATTATGAGTAGAGGATTGATAATATCATGCATTTTAGTGAAAATATCAATGATAGTGTTTTTGTAAAGAGTAAAGATCATCTTGTTGAAGAGAAAGTTGTTGTCTAAAATTTTATTGCTGATAATATTCAAGAGGTTTTTGATTTACCAATGTAAAATGATGAATTTCATGAACAACCAGTTGTATTTACTTCATCAAGAAATGTTCATTTTCAAAAATATAATCAAAACACTCAACCTATATATCACAGTTACAAAATTAAGCATAAAGAGTGTGATCAACTAGCTAAAGGTGATTCTTTTCCTTTGTGCTTTTCTTCATTCAATTTGTTGAAAGAGAAATTTGAAATCATAGATGAAGCAAAGGAATTTGTGTTGATGCAAAGTCATATAGGATTTTTGGAACAAACTAACAACATTATAGATCAACAGGAAGATTTTCATGTTTTTCATGATCCTGTGGCTTTGTATATGGAAAGTTTTGCCAATTCATATTTGTAGCCATTGATTTACAAGGATTTTGGAAATCATGATTGTAAGGATGCTTATTTTAAAAAGAAACCATAAATATTTTCTTTATTAGAAAGTATTCCATTGGCATAGTTTTATGAAAAAATTCAACCTTTTTATGACATCCATCCAGTTGAGATGCATTAGAGAAAATATGTAGCTGAAAGGATTACACATCAAAGAGACAGTCATTTACATTGTTGTGAGATTAGTTTACATTCTTTTGACAATACTTTGACAGCATGTCTAGGGACAATAAGCAGGCCTAAGTTTTCAAATTTTACTAATATTGAATTTTTTTCAAGCTTTTATTTGAGTTTCCATTAAGTAAGTTTTTATTTTTAGCCATGAACAAGGACATGCAACAATTTCAACCAGTTAACAAGATACTTGCATGGTTGCACTGGGCTTTTTACTTCACTTGATTGAACAACTCATGGCTTAATTTAGTGGTAGAAGTGCTTGTGAATAAGCTCAAATTTTTTAGTATTCTTGTCAGCATGGGTGCTTTAGATTGTAGTATTGGTTGTTTTTATTTTTCAAGATGTTTTCAGCTTGTACAAAGCTTGAATGTTGGTTTGAGTTCAATAGATAGTTTATTTTTCAAATTGAAGTAGTGTGGGAATGATTAAAGAGAAATTCAGCTAAATCATAGGTCAGATATATGGAAATGAGTCGGTTTTAGAGATTTGAAAAAGTTAATGGTCAGGCACTTGGTCTACAGGTTCTTTTCTACCTTGCTGGGAGGATATCATCCCCATTAGAGCCATACATTATCACATGAAAGATTTCTTTGAAATAAACTCTCCTAAGTTTGATATTTCAGTCTAAGGTCCTAAAACAATATTGATTTTTCAATTTTAAAGAAGCGCTCTCTTTTAATTTGATGACACTCATCATTATCATATAAATAAAAAAATTCTTGCAATCTTGATAATTTTGTAACACTGACGATTGAAAAAAAATAATATAAATTTTTGCAAAAACTTGTATTTTTTATCTTAAAAGTGTCTATTTGGTCTCTGGTTTCTGTGAAAGGTATTAGTGGTTTTTGTTAAAATATATTGGGCTTTAGGCCCAATCTCCAATTGTTGTGCTTAACACATATATCCACAAGCCAAGCCAAGTATCAACCCAAGTTAAGCACCAAATCATATATATAACACAACCCCCAGTGTAAACTCTTTGCGCATGTGTCGAACCCTAGAAGCAAAATCTCCAAAGTGACTAGAGTATTAAACACACAGTTCCAAATCTAAAAGCATCAGGAAATATGCCAAATAATGAGGTGAAGTACACATGGATATGCCAAGGAAAGAGACCAATGTGCTGAATGCCAAGAGTGATTGAAAAAGGGTGATCATTATCAAGATAGAATCTAGACTGATTTCAAGCGCTAATAATTATTACAAGTGGTAGAACATTTCATTTTCAGGCTATTATAAGGATCAAATCCAAGTCACAATGTTAAAAATCATCAATAGGGTTAACATTAGATGTTTAAACTTCCAGTAAAGTTATGATTATTTTCCAAATGTCATTTTTCGTGCCAAGTGCACCATAACAAACAATCTAGAGAGTGCCCGAATGACAAATTTGGTTTCCAAGTGCTACTACCCACATGAGACCACCAAGCCAAAATTTTGCATAAAAGAAGTATGGAAGATATATATTAATCTCTAATGATTATACAGATGTGTTTTTATTGGCTCATACTATTTATGTTGATCCACTGGTTTAGATTAAAAGAAGGAAAAAATTTCCCATGATAAGTCATATGGAAGCTACAAACTTTAAAAAGGGTGTTTCACATGCTTAATGGAATCCAAATTTACCTAAAGAAAGTGTTGTCATTTTGGGAAAATGGTGAGATATGATTTTTTGGTATTAGAAGACTCAAAAGAAAGGTCATGGAATTGTGAATATGAATGGCATCCATGGATACTACTTGTTGCAGGATGGAAGGAAGTTCATTTAATTGATTTTAGAACTAAGGAAGAACATATCTTAGACTATTCTAGTGTGTTAGAAAAGGTAAACCTTGAATGATCCTTGTATTGCAATTTTCCCTCAAGAAAGGATTGATTTGTTTCATTTGCAAGGGCATACTATGATATGTTCTAATTTGCAGTTTCTTCAAAACAACATGAGTTTCTGTTTGGCATTTGGTAACCTTTAACACTGATTCAACAATGGAGGTTGAACTAATGAATCCACCAATTCTATTTATTCAATTCACTGCTCTCTAGGAATTAAGCGTTGTTCATGTTAGTGTCGGTCTTGAGCCCTCCATCAGTGATCAATAGCTCTTTGCATATGCATAGTTACGTGTCTCATTAGTGTCAATTTTGCATCCCACTAGGCATGCCATAACACTGAATGGAGGAGCTGGTCTCCATTCCCTTCTTGGCTTTGTTGGATCAGGTCATACTACAATGTAATTGAGTCATACTTGTTTTTGTTTTTGTCTTGAGGTCCCAGGTCTTAGGTCTAGGGTTTTGAGTCAAAATCACTTCAAGGTCATGAGTCAAGGTCAGTGAGTGCCCAGCAAGCCAGAAGGAAGTATGTACATATGTTTCATTGTTATTTTCATAGTTACAGATCATTTTATACCTTGGATTTAAAAACCCTGTTTTTAAGTCCAAGGTCATGTCAAATTTGTAAAAATAAAGAAATTTTCAGAAGTTTGCAAAAGTGCTGGCAACAACCCTGGTTCCTTCTCCACAGTCCATCAGATGGTCAACCTGCAAAAAGAATGGAGTCAAACGCATCAAAAGAGCTCATTTCAGTAAAAAAAGACTCTAAACAGTATTAAAAAGAAAAGCAAGTTGAAAACATTAGAAAGTGGGTTCTAAAGTTAATTTTTTTTAAAATGACCCTATAAAAACTAATTTCCCTCTTTAGTCACTCTTATTGTGCAATTGAAAGTGAAAATTTCGTGCTAGAGGCAAAGAAGGCGATTTCGTGGCAATTTTCTGCAAATTCAGTGCTTGGGAAGGTGCGCGGTCATTTCACAGGTGTGTGCGGCTTCCTGGGTGGTGCGCGGCTCTGTGGTGAGTTTTCTGCTGAAGAAAACTACACAGG
>APFE030413545.1:3926-77916 GCA_000404065.3 Pinus taeda | reverse complement strand
CCTCCCCACTCCCAAAAATTTCCCCAAGAATTTAGAAGCCCCCTATCCCCTTCATTTCGTTTCATTTCGACAAAATTCCTTGTTTCACACATCGGGGCAAGTTTCACTCAAATGATGTTTCAGATTAGTCAAAGATGAATTTTGGGAAACTGAGAGTGGTTTTTATCCATAACATGCCAAAGAAGAAAAACCTCTTTCACTTTTTGCACAGGTGTCATGGTTTTAAAGAAATGTCAAAAATATCGGCGAGAACGAAGGTGCTCCAAAGACGGTTGGCCAAAACACAAAAACGAAGGAAAACGCCCGATCCACTCCAAATTTTGGCCAAAGCCTCTTTGAATGAGCATGGTACTTGATTGGGGACTCCCAGGCCAAATTTCAAGAAATTTGGAGAAAATTTTGTCATTTGTGAATTTTTTGTGCAATTTACAGGTTTTGGCCATTTCAAGCGCCGCGTTCCAAGCGCGGCTATTTTGGAGGACTACTCGGAATTTTGAAAACTTGGCATTTTTGGAAAGGGAATGCAAAGAGAAAAATTACCAATACTTGGGAGGTTCCTGATTTTGAGATTTGAGCCTCCAAAAGCTCAAAATACATCAAAAAAATGACTTTCTGCCCACTTTTTGAGTTGCAGAAAGTGACCTTGGGAGAAATGGTTTTTGAGGGGGCAAAACAACTCCAAATGCAGAAATTTTAATTGGGATGGAAATTATACAGACCAAGCTTTCCAATGAGCCATCTTGCACCTGATTTGGACCAGTGGAACCCACTCAAAAGTTGGCAAAGGGCGCGGCAGTGAGAGCACAGAGGGCGCGGCAGTGAGAGCCAACTTTGCCAGAATCGACCTTTTTTGGTCAAAAAACACTGTTTTGACTATGGTTGACCATTTTTACTTGTAGATGATGGATAAATGTAATACTTTCATGGCACTTTGATAGATTTTATCTCTCTTTACCCTTCTAGAAGCTTCCTTGATGTAAAAAGTGAATAATGAATGCATGAATCAGTTAGCTAAGTAATAGAGGCAAGTTGTTGAGCTGGCCTATTATCTAGTGCTTAGTTTGGAATTAGTTCAAACTGCTCCTAGAAGGATGAGCTCGACCCCTAGAGGAAAGGGAAGAGGTTAGCTTGCCTATATTATGTATTTTCTTAGTCATTTTGAGAGGTTGGAAGGTTGGACTCTTGTGGGAGAAAGCTTTATTGTATATTGTACATCTATTTCTGCAATTTAAAGAAAAGGAAGGCCAGGGTTTTGCAGACATCATTGTGGATTCTTGTGGATTGTTGTGTTGATGGTGTGTTCTCTACATGTTCTTGTAAGTTTGTTTATGTATTCCACATCTCTCTTTGCTTCTATTTGGACAGATGAAGTGGTAAAGTTTGAATCATGCTTTGACATGCTCAGCTTTTTAGTTTGTTCAAAATTTATGTTTTCTACTGTCTAGAGAGGATTCAAATGGTTGTTTGCCCTCTTTAGCTCCTTCTCTATCATCCCTGATCATCCATCTCAGATTAAGGCATCAGCGCTCACTCCTACCTTGCCCCAAAGATCCCCCTGCAAAAACTGTGCTCAATCCCCGCACCCTGAATTGCACTCCCTCCAATTGCCACCAAAAAACCCAAAAATCTTTAAATCAACCCCCCTTATCAATTTACTAGCCTAAAATCTTTATTCCTAATTGGTCAGCTTATCATATTGAAAGATCTACCGAATCTGACCCGAGAGAGCCTTCTCATACCTCGTAGGGCTAGCTACGAGGTGAAATGGTTTGATGTAGCCTTGAGAGTTTGTCTATCTCAGCCTAGGTGAATTCCAAGCGCTAACAGTTCATATGGGTGAATATATGTTGCCTAAAGCTTGATCAAGAATGATAATATATTTCAATTTTCCAACACTAATACAGGCTCGAAGGATAACATTTGAATTGCTATGAGACATTATAGCTTTCCATGATGACAAGAATTTGAGCACTTTAAAATATGAAGGAATCTAATGATTAATCTAAGTGACATCCAAGTTATCAATCACAAAGACCAAATCCAGATTTCTATTGACTTTGTCAGTATCTTCAGGCAACATTAGATATTTGAAGAACACCAAGACGTAACTAACGCAATTGACAGATGTCATCATCCTATGCACAAAATTAAAATCAAGGGCCATTACAGGAAATTGTCCTTACATATCGTGCACTAAGCCAAGAGGAGGAATCCAAGTCAAAATTCCAAGTCATTCCAATCACCAAGGGTCAAATCAAGCCAACACCTAATAGTGGAAGATCAACAATTAGAGATTATTTCCAAATTTTGGGGGAAGATGAAGGTTTCTAGGAGTAATATCAGTAGGTCAAAGCCAAATTCCATATTTGAATGGGATTTGACCAGCACCTCTAACAATTTGAGATATTCCGCATCACTTTCCGAATTCAATTTAATTTTAATTTACTTTTAGATTTGTTTTCTAGAAGACAAACGACAACTAGAAGGTAGTATTTTCTATATATTTTATCATTTGAGATGTAATAGGGGTTCTTACTTTGAGAGAAAAATACCTTTTTATGTATAGGAGATATTTTTAATATAGATCATAGTTTCCAAGGTATATGTACTTGGATAAATTGCTCAAAGATTCTAGTGTTGGTGTTCTACAGTCTATTTCTAAGTGAATGTATTTCCCTCTTTATAATTCATGGAATGTTTATTATTCATATTTGAATGAACATAGATGAATATAGAATCCATATTTTATGTTATAAGTCATTACATACAAATATAATCATCCCATCTTTCTAAAGTTAAAGAAAAATTAATTCTTGTTTAAAGTTGTGCCTTAATGGACTATACTTCTTGATTCATCCACCATACTACAATTTATTAATGTCTAATATAATGTTGTCTAACCTAACATTGAGAGTTAATTGTTCACAAAATAGTTCTTGAAAATCCTTTTATTGATATCCTATTACTCTGACTCCATGCTCCATGGATTTTCTCTTTGTCAAACCACTCCTTAAAACCCTTACCCTACCAAAGATATGGCCACTTATTGTTGAAGTGGCATTGGACATTTGAGTTGTAGAGAGAGCCTACTCTAGGTTGGAAGTGCTAGCTTCCAATCAAAAATATTGGCTAAATGTTACCTCTGGGTTTTTAGTTCACAACTAAGAAAATTATGGAGTGATAATACCCCAAACAATAACTTTTCCATTTACAAAGGCAATTTCATCCCCTTTTTTATAGATAAGAAATAGAAAGTAAATGCCTTTTTCAAACCTGGGACATAGAGAACGTTTTCGAGATGAATTTTTCCACCATCTTCAAGTTACAATGAAGTAGATCCAAGACCTTTGACTGCATTTCTATTGTTATATCCAAGCTCCACTAAATGAGATGATGATACTTTTGAGAAGGTTTGAAGTTGTCCATTTTCTCATGTCATGTGTCTTAACGATCCACTCTCAATTATCTAAGCATTGTCATCATCAAATGTGCCTGTAAGTGCAGCCAAGAATCCTCCATTTTTTAATCTCCTAGATAGATTGTAGATGATCTTGACACCAAATATTCTTGCAACTTTCAAGAGATGTTTAAGGGTCTTGAGTCCCATCTTCAAATAACTTTCCATTAATGAGAGAGATATTGCTTACAAGAGTGATTTCCTTTCTTCAAATAATAGTCAACAAAGTGATCTTCAAATAGTCCTTCCTTCACCTTAGCTATAATAGCATGTTGAGAAATCAATGTCTGTGGGTATTAGGGTTTTTATTACTCTTTTCTTGATAATTACTTGTGATATGTGTTGGCTTCTTTATTTATTTATTTTCTTATCTTTCATCGAGTAATTACCAAGTCAAAATTGTATGAAGATCAAAAGAACAACAAACACAAGATGTAGACACTCAGCTAGGGAAAAATCCCTCTCTTAGGGGAAAACCAAATCAAAATCTTATTCTATAATAGAACCAAGTCAAAGTGAGATAATCTAAGGCCTGTTGATCAAGATAGATACCTCCTCCTATCACCAAGTCATCCCTCCTTCCAAGTAAATAAAATTTTCCAAATTCAACAATAGTCAACTCATTCAAAACTACTTCAATCTAAAATTTCAGCCCTATTGTACTTGTTTCTCGAAGGAGTTTCTTGGCTACGAAACTGCACTGAGAAACCAACTTGACCCGTCTTTAGGTTCAAGTTGAGCCTTGAAATAGAGGGGGCTCCCTCAAGTGTTACAAGGCCTTTTTTAACGTTACCAGTTGTCATTTGACAATAGCCTTTGAAGCACAATGGTCATAACAATTATTTGTTGTAGGTGGTCACTAATGATTATCCAATCTTTTCTCAAAAATAAATCCCACTCCTGCTGAAACTTAATCAAAGTGTCATCGTCTAATTCCAAAAAAAAAAAAAAAAAAAAACTTTAAGATTTTGTTGGAGAAAAATAAGAGAAATTAGGTAATCAAGTATTCATATTGAATACTTAATCAATAAAATAGTAGATGTGTATAGAAAATGTATGCAACCAAACATATATGCATTCAGGAGATGACCGAAGGCGACAATTAAAGATGTGGAGGAGTTATTTCAAACAAACTGTTTAATAAGCTGATCTCTATAATGATGATAACTTCATGGTGGGCTGTTAGGGAGGTTGATACTCAAACCTAGCCTTACCCTAGCTCCTATGTTACCTTGAACATATGCAAAAATAAAGTATGAAAACACTAGAAAAACATATAGAGGGAAAACAAATTATGTCATGAACTAGAGCCATAATACTTTAATTAAATTCCCGTAAAAGCCTTTATAAAAATGGCAGCATGCTCGAATCAAAAGCCAACCATTTTTCATTACAATATCAAAGAATATATAGAGAATTACATCAAGCTAACAGTGTCTATATTTTTGGAATAAAAATCTGAACAATAAACTAAAAATAAAAATAAATTCTGAAAAACTGCAAGAAATTTGGAACTATTGGAAAATCCATTGCTTCCAATTCTAGAAATAATCCTTTGACTGTTGATTTAGATGCCCAAAATGTTACTTTTAAAATCTGGTGTGATCCCTTGACTATTGGATTCTCTGCTTGAAAAGCTAAAGATAATCCTCAGAATATGTTAACAACCTCCAACTGCTGATTTTATTCCTTCAAATTTGACTTTGTTGGAGTTGTTCCCCAAGAACTTGTAAATTGTCCACAAATCTTGGTCAACTCCGTGATAATGTGGTTGAATTATCCTTTTTATAGAATTTTATTAATCCCCTGTCCTTTGATAAAATCATTTCATAATTCAATTTATCTGAATTATCCTTCAGGTGCTTAACCATTGCAGAGAAATTTGAAAATTATTTGGAAATCATTGGTTTTTTTTGTCACTCTTTGGTTTTAAAAATATTAATTTTAAGTTTTTGAGAATAAAACATTTAATGAAAATATTTACCAAAATCGACAAAATCATATTTTCATATTTCCATAAAAATAATTCCTTCCCGCAGTTTTGAAAAACCATGTCTTCAATATAAATCCATGTATTGTTTTGCTATTGCTTTAGTCATGAATTTCATAAATCAAATCCCAAGATATTGCTCTATAAACCCGTCCATGGTTTTGAAAACCATGTCTTCTAATACTTCTCCATTGTAACATTTATATGTTTATGAATTTCATAAATGAAATTTACAAATATTTACCCAAAACCATTCACTATTTTCATATTTAGTTTTTCCGACTTTTGGTTTACGTATGAATAAATGAAACTTCATAAATAATTATCATTTTTTTTGTGAAAACCATCACTGTTTTCCCCCACGATTTTGAAAACCATGTCTTGTTTTCCCATGATTGGTAAAATATCTTTTACTTTGTCTTTTTACTTATGTAAAATATTTGGATAAGAATTTATCCAAATTCTCTCTTCGGTACATTTTTCCTCTTTATAATTATTTTCCTCCTTATATCTATAGTATAAAACATTATTTCTCCGCTCTGTAAAATTTTGTTTTTATCTTTGTAAAGTTATTCCACGAGGAAAAATATCTTTCTAGTATTAGAAACTCCATGTGTTTTGTATTGAAGCATATTTCTAGAATATGTATACTTATTTTACCTCATTTCACTCAGCCTCCTCTTACCTCAAATTTTTCACCCATAAGCTCATTTAAGAAAAATACAACTGTAAAAATGTTCCCTTCATTTATTTTCCTTGATACAAACTTTATAATATAGACATTTGCTTGCATACCTCATAGACTTCTATCTTGACATTTTTAAATTTAAACCAATGTAAAAATGGTATTAAAATGGTCTTTCGGAGCGAGGGGTAAGTTAGAAGTCGAAGCGAGGGGTAAGTTAGAAGTCGAATCGGCAACCCCCCTACAAGTCATTGATTTAGTATTTCACACATATCAAGGTATATAAATTGTGGTGGTTTAATGTATGAAGTGTGGAGTGGGACATAGGCTTAATTTGATTTGACTTATGAGTCATTTATTATTGGTTTATGGCTTGGTTACTTGTAAAGTGGACTTTGATAGCATATAAGACATGATTCAATCTTGGAGTTTGGGGCTTAGGCCATATTAATTTTGAATTTTTAATAATAATTTTATATTCTAGATAATTAATTTTATGAAAATATATAATAATATTCTATAAAATATAAAATTATTTAAATAAAATAATTTTTTTATTAAAAAATACTTAGCAACTACTATAGGAACTCTTTTTCCACCAAAATTTGTATATGTCCCCTGGGTTTGGTAGGGAAATTAATTAGCAAATTTCAAAAAAAAAATGTAACTTCTAGGGTGTAAAAAAACATTACAACGTCGTCTCCAATTGGGGCCTACTTCCCCCTACAAAGAACTTGTAGACCTGTGCCTTGATTCTGTTGGGCATGGATTCCTATCATAAAAAAATTGTGACTTGAAATCTATATACATGTAACCTCCTCTGACATGAAATAATTTATGCTCATCGGAAAACCACCAACTATTGCAAAGGAAAATAATCACAACAATCCCTAATCCATTAAGTTATGAAGTCAATAGTCAACAATTGTTCTTCTTCCTATCTCCTGCAACTTATTGTCCTTCAAACAAGCCCAAACTACATACTAAAACTAGAATCTAAACTAAAATAACTGCTAATCTAAACTAAATCAATCCATAAACTGCTGAAAATAAAACCCATTCATAAACTTAACTCCAAAACTGAATGATCTACTACATATTCAAATTGAATGATCTATTGATTCAATCCTACACACCTCTTATCTAACTAAGCTGAAAATCTGCATTGTTAGGTGTAATCAACCAGTGTAACCACGTGGGAAGTGGATTAACTGGCAAATCACTTTATATGCAACTAAAGATATAAAAAATATTTACAGTATGAAAGAAAAACTCCATAGGTAACTCATACTTACAACTGAAACTTTAAGACCACATCCTTTGTTGATGTTTGAAATTTTTTGTCATCATGAAGAAGAAGAAATATATACTATTGAATGCAACTGACATTTCAAACTAGGGGAATCGTTAACCTAGTGGAATCAACATGTGACAAAGTGGATTTGCTAGGTGAAAGAATTGCAACCAAGATCAAATGCCTACTCCTTGTTCACCAGCAAAGAGTAGATCTAGTCAATTATCATTCTCCTGGGAAATATGTCTTTGTTACTTCGCTTCCAGACAATGATGCCCAATGTTGTACATGTTTCTCAAAGACATTTCTTGGTTGTGAAACTGCGCCGAGAAACCAACTCAACCAATCTTTAGGTTCAAATTGGCCCTTGAACAAAAGGGGGATCCCTTAAGTGTTACGAGGCCTTCACATTTTCCATTGTCACTAAACAATAGCCTTTGAAGCACAATGGCTAGATCAATTATTTGATGTAGGTGGTTGCTGATAATTATCCAATCTCTGCTCAGAAATACAACCCTCTCTTGTTGAAACTTAATCAAAGCACTAATGTCTAATTCCAACAAAAAAACATATCTTAAAGAGTTTGGTGGAGGAAAATAAGAGAAATCATGTAATCAAGTATTCATATTGAACACTTAATCAATCAAATAGTAGATGTGAGTAGAAAACGTCTGCAGCCAAACAAATATACATTCAGGAGATGACAGAAGGTGACAATTAAAGATGCCATAACTATTTCAAATAGATTGTTCAATAATCTTATCTCTATAATGATGATAACATCGTGATGGGTTGTCAGGGAGGTTGCTTCTCAAACCTAGCCTTGCCCTAGCTCCTACGTTACCCTGAACATATGCAGAAATAAAGTATGAAAACAGTGGAAAAACATACAGAGGGAAAACAAATTTTGTCATGAGTTAGAGCCAAAATAATTTATTTAAATTCCTGTAATAAAAATATTTACAAAAATGGCAGTATATTGGCATCAAAAGCCAACCACTGTTCTTTAAAAATCAAAGAATATATAGAACACTATGTCAAGCTAGTTGTGTCTAGATTTTTGGAATTAAAATCTGAACAATAAACTAAAAATAAAAAGAATCTCTAAAAAACTGCAAGAAAATTGGAACTGTTAGAAAATCCTTTGCCTCCAATTCTGGAAAGAATCCTTTAACTACTGATTTAGATGCCTAGAATATTGCTTTTAAAATCTGATGTGGTCATGTGACCATGGGGTTCTCTGCTTGAAAATCTAAAGATGATCCTTAGAATCTGTTAAAAATCTCCAACTTCTAATTTCGTTCCTTCAAATTTGACTCTGTTGGATTTGTTCCCCGAAAACCTGTCAATTGTACACAAATCTTGGTCAACTCTACCATAATCTAGTTGACTGATCCTTTTTATAGAATTTGATTAATCCCCTATCCTTTGATAAAATCATTTGATGATTTAATTTATCTGAATTATCCTTGAGGTGCTTAACCATTGTCGAGAAATTTGAAAATGATTTGGAAGTCATTGGTTTTTTGTCACTCTTTGGTTTTAAAAACATTAATTTATGTTTTTGAGAATAAAATATTTTAATAAATTATTTCCCAACCTATAAAATCATATTTTCATAATTCCATAAAAATTATTCCTTCATGCAGTTTTGAAAAACCATGTCTTCAATATCAATATATGTATCCTTTTGTTTTTCATTTCCTCATGAATTTCATAAATCAAATCCTGAGATATTTTTTTGTAAACCCATTCATGGTTTTAAAAACCATGTCCCATAATACTCTACCATTGTAGAATTTATTTGTTTATGAAATCCATAAATGAAATTTACAAACATTTACCCAAAAAACATTCATTGTTTTCATATTAAGTTTTGCCCACTTTTGGTTTACTTATGAATAAATGAAATTTCATAAATAATTCTCCTTTTTATGTGAAAATCATCTATTGTTTTGCTTCCCCATGTTTTTGAAAACCATGTCTTGTTTTGCCATGATTGGTAAAATATCTTTTACTTTGCCTTTTTATTTCTATAAAATATTTGGATAAGAATTTATTCAAATCCTCTCCTACATTTTTCCTCTTTATAATTATCTTCGCTCTATAAAATTTCATTTTTATCTCTATAAAGTTATTCCACGAGGAAAAATCTCTTTCTAGCATTGAAAACTCCATTTGTTTCGTATTGAAGTGTATTTATAAACTATGTATCATTAATTTACCTCATTTCACTTAGCCTCCTCTTACCTCAAATCTTTCACCCATAAGCTCATTTAAGAAAAATAGGAATGAAAAAATGTAGCATCCATTTATTTGCCTTGATACATACTTTATAATATAGACATTTGCTTTCATACCTCATAGACTTCCCACGTGAAATTTTTAAATTTAAACCAATGTAAAAATGGTTTTACAATGAACTTTTGGTAAATGGTTTTGGAGGTCTGAAATCGATGAGAGAGTGACAACTACAAAAAGAAGTGTATGTGAAACAACTTTTCGGGAAGGGGTGCAGGGGGGGAGCAGGGGGTTGGTTAAAAGTCGAATAAGCAACCCCCTACAGGCCATTGAAGTATTTCACACATCTCGAGTTATTTAAATTACATTGGTTTAATGTGTGAAGTGTGGGGTTAGATATATGCTTAATTTGACTTTCTATTTGACTTGTGAATCATTTATTATTGGTTGGTGACTTGGTTACTTGTAAAGTGGACTTTGATAGCATATAAGACATGATTCAGTCTTGGAGATTGGGGCTTGTCACATCTTAATTTTTAATTTTTAATAATAATTTTATATTATAAATAATGATTTTATAAAATATACAATCATATTTCTATAAAATTAAAATTATTTAAATAAAATAAAATTTATTAGAAATTAACTAACAACTTCTATAGGAACTCTTTTGCCACCAAAATTTGCATATGCCCCTTGGGTTTGGCAACGAAATTAATTAGCAAATTTCGAAGAAAATAATTGTAACTTCCAGGGTGTCAAAAAAAGTTACAACATCAACTCCAACTAGGGACAACTTCTGCCTGTAGGATGCATAGAACCTGTAGACCTGTGCCTTGAGTCTATTGGGCATGGATTCCTTTCATAAAAAACCTGTGACTTGAAATTCGTATACCTGTAACCTGCTCTGACATGAAAAAATTTATGCTCATCAGCAAACCACCAACTATTGTAAAGGAAAATAAGCACAACAATGCCTAATCCATTGGGCTATGGAGTCAATAGTCAACAATTTTTCTTCTTCCTATCTCCTGCAACTTATTGTACTTCAAGCAAGCCCAAACTAAATACTGCAACTGGAATCCAAACTGAAATATTGATGATCTAAACTAAATCAATCCATAAACTGCTGAAAATAAAACCCATTCATAAATTGCACTCCAAAACTGAATGATCTACTACATAATGAAACTAAATGATCTACTGATTAATTCTACACGCCTCTTATCTAACTGATCTAAAATTTGCATTGTTAGGTGTAATCAAATTTCTAGTGTAACCACGTGGAAAGCGGATTAACTGGCAGATCACTTTGTATGCAACTGAAGATATGAAAAATATTTACAATATGAAAGACAAACTCCATAGGTAACTCATACTTACAACTAAAACTTAAGGACCACATCCTTTGTTGATGTTTGAAATTTTTGGTCTATGAAGAAGAAGAAATATATGTTGCTGAATGCAGCTGACATTTCAAACCAGGGGAATTAGTAACCTAGTTGAATCCACATGTGACAAAGTGGATTTTCCATGTGAAGAAATTGCAACCAAGATCAAATGCCTACTCCTTGTTCACCAACAAAGAGTAGATCTAGTCAATTATCATTCTCTTAGGAAATATCTCTTCATTACTTTGCTCCCTGGCAACAATGCCAAATGTTGTACCTGTTTCTCGAAGGCATTTCTTGGCTACAAAATTGCATCGAGAAACCAACTCGACCAATCTTTAGGTTCAATTTGGCCCTTGAACCAGAGGGGGCTCCCTCAAGTGTTACGAGGCCTTTTTTAACGCTATCCATTGTCACTGGAAAATAGCCTTTGAAGTACAATGGCTAGATCAATTATTTGATGTAGGTGGTTTCTGATAATTATCCAATCTCTACTCATAAATACAACCCTCTCTTGTTGAAACTTAGTCAAAGTGCCAACATCGAATTCCAACAAAAAACATATCTTAAAGAGTTTGGTAGAGGAAAATAAGAGAAATCATGTAATCAAGTATTCATATTGAATGCTTAATCAATCAAATAGTAGATGCGAGTAGAAAACTTCTGCAGCCAAACAAATATACATTCAAGAGATGACAAAAGGTGACAATTAAAGATACAGAGTAGCTATTTCAAACAGATTGTTCAATAAGCTTATCTCTATAATGATGATAACCTCGTGGTGGGTTGTCAGGTAGGTTGCTACTCAAACCTAGCCTTGCCCTAGATCATATGTTACCTTGAACATACACATAAATAAAGTATGAAAAAAATGGAAAAACATACAGAGAGAAAACAAATTTTGTTATGAACTAGAACTAGAATATTTTAATTAAATTCCTATACTAAAAGTCTTTACAAAAATGGTAGTATGATGGAATCAAAATCCAACCATTATTCATTAAAAATGAACGAATATATAGAACATTGCATCAAGATAATTGTGTCTAGATTTTTGGAATAAAAATATGAACAATAAACTAAAACTAAAAAGAATCTCCGAAAAACTGCAGGAAATTTGGATCTGCTGGAAAATCCTCTGTCTTCAATTCTGGAAATAATCCTTTGACTGTTGATTTAGATGCCCAAAATGTTGCTTTTAAGATCTGATGTGATCCCTCAGAATCTATTAACAACCTCCAACTGCTAATTTTATTCCTTCAAATTTGACTCTGTTGGAGTTGTTCCCCAAGAACCTGTCAATTTTCCACAAATCTTGGTCAACTCTGCCATAATCTGGTTGACTAATCATTTTTATAGAATTTGATTAATCCCATGTCCTTTGATAAAATCATTTGATGATTCAATTTATCTAAACTATCCTTCAGGTGCTTAACCATTTTTGAGAAATTTGAAAATGATTTGGAAATCATTGGTTTTTTGACACTCTTTTGTTTTCAAAATATTTATTTTTAATTTTTGAGAATAAAATATTTTGATAAAAAAAATTCCCAAAACCTATAAAATCATATTTCCATATTTCCATAAAAAGAATTCCTTCATGCGGCTTTTAAAAACCATGTCTTCAATATAAATCCATGTATTTTTTTGCTATTCCTTTCCTCATGAATTTTATAAATCAAATCCCAAGATATTGCTTTGTAAACCCATCCATGGTTTTGGAAACCATGTCCTATAATACTTCTCTATTGTAGCATATGCAATTTTTTGTGGAAAACCATGTCTTGTAATTTTATGAAAATATATAATCATATTTCTATAAAATTAAAAATATTTAAATAATTTTTTTTTTATTAAAAATTACTCAACAATTGCTATAGGAACTCTTTTTCCACAAAAAGTTGCATATACCCCTTGGGTTTGGCAAGGAAATTAATTAGAAAATTTCAAAAAAAAATTGTAATTTCTAAGGTGTCAAAAAAAGTTACAACAAGCCCCCTTCAACTCAAATTTTTGGACCTGAAGTCACTACAGAAATTTCAGCCCTTGCAACTTGTCTAGAAACCCTAAAAATATCTCATGTGTGAGAGAGAATATGCCCCAAAAATTTGATTTGTGTTCTTCCTTTGATTATACTTTCTTTTCCTTGACTTCACACTTCTTCTTATATTCCTTCACTGTAGATCGAAGTTATTGATGGATGAATTTCAAATAGGTCGAATTCTCCTTCTATTGATACTATTTCCACAGGTTTGAATTCCCCAAACAGGGCTAACTTCATCAAGGTAGGGCCAACTTGGTGAGGAGGTGTAATATGACTGTTTTGACTCAAAAGATATTTTCTTTACATGTTACAAAAGCTCAAGAAGGGTCTAAGAAATATGATAATGACTCTTATGACTCAAGAAAACCCTAGAAGCCTACAATGAAGGGTTTGACCTAATAAATAAGTAAAAGGATCCTAAAACTCATGCATCCAAATAATTGTCTTTATATTCTTTTTCAATTTACAATTAATACATAATGATAAAGTATAATAGAAATTATGAAGGCTAGCCATAGTTACATTTTCAACAGGGGAAAGGTGGCAGGTCAAAGCATTGGGTAAATCAATGCTCAAAATTAATTCAATGGATTACTGGATAAAATAAATAGGAGAAATACCTTCTAGTGGGATAAAGACATCTAAAAACTCAACAAGTAAAGGTTGCATAAAAGGCAGAGAGGGATGGGAGGTGTTGAACACTACATGTCAACAACCTATAGCAGTACACCCACTTTTTTCACAAAAGGGATAACGCCTAATCGATGTGTCTGTGTTGTACAACTATCATCATCACCTTGATTGTCATGTAAACACATTCTGCATGTATATGATGTAAATAATCTCATCAGATCTGTGTCATGTATGTAATTTCCTAGGTAAACCTATTTTTCTGGTGATGCTCTACATTCTGAGAGGTTTTTTGTCTCATCGATCGATTCTCTGATGGTCGACAAAGTATTTCTTCAGCCTTACCCCAAAGCCGGAATGAATTTTGTCACCGGGATATTAGGTGAGTCCTAGTGTTATAGATCAAGTTTATATAAAAGTGATTTGAAAATAATCCTAGCTATTTGGTTAGGTTATTTTATTACAAATTGCTTAGACTACTGGATTATATTTTTGTGGCAAAAATGGGTAGTCTGTGAAGATCTATTTCAAATGGGTTTTCCCCCTTGTAATGTAAAATATATGAAAATGATGATGTAAAGTGTCTTGAGCGTTGGAAAAATAATTTATCCTCTCATCGATTAATTAATTAATTTTTCTGACAAAAATTAATTAAAATCCTAAGTCAACAATTTAATTAATTCTAGGTCCTAAGTAAATTTAAATTCTCTAAAGGAAAAATTATTTGGTCCATAAAAATTAAATTTTAAGAGGTCCAGGGACTAAGGTAAATTGATCATTTTTCTAAATTTTAAGCCTTTGCTCCCTAGGGTTAAGTCAAAGTCAAAATTTTGAGGAAATTAATTCAAAAATTTATTTTTTAAATTAATTAAAATGCATTTAATTGAAAATTTTGAATTTCCTCAATGATTTAAAATTTCGACGAATGAGATTAAAAGAAATTATGATCCTCATCAACGGTCGAGATTGCTTTGACAAGGACCACTCCAACTAGCTGTTGGGGGATTTATCTTTAATTAGGAGGTCATTTGTCAGTTAGTTGATCTGATATTTGGATCGTGTACTAAGCAAAACCCTCTCTTGTAATCTTTTTATGAGCAATAAAGAAGGACTTTGGGTTAATTTTTGTTGGTATTATTCTTCGTGGAAATACTGGAAGATGTGTCATTTTTATGCATAGATTTCTTTTTAGCCATTGATGATAGCTTTCTGAAGAGTGATTGGAGTACTAGTATCTTGCTCAGTCACTAGGGTTTGAATGATAATTTAGTTTTGAATATAATAGCAGGTATCTCTATTAAATATGAATTTTATTATCATTTTCTCAGTCTATGTTGATGGATGAATTGAGTTTTGTAGGAAAGTATTGATTTTTAGATCATCGGGTGTTCAGGGAAGTTCTCTATTGAACCAACCAATTCCCGGTCCGTGTTTTCTAAAGAGCCCAACTTAAATTTGATCTTGGGCTTATCATAACATATTTTTTTTATGGGTGATGCATGAAGGGTTTTGAGCTCAATGCCTCCTTTAAAATTCAAAAAAATTAATTTTTTTGTTGTGCCAAATCGATAAATCTGGCTATTGAGAGCTTCAGATTATCAGGTCTAGGAGCAAAGTTAGACTCACGCTTTCCAGATATGATAGATCTGCGAATCATGTACATAGATTTGTAATTATTTTCAGTTTTTTGACATGGGTTTTCTAGGTTATTGGGTCATTGTATATATCGTTTGGGTGTTTTATTGTTGTCTTGCAGCTACAAATATGAAAAAAAAAATTGTGTAGAGTGTAGATCTAGGCCCTAGAGGGTAAGATCTGGATATTTGGGGTTCATCAGCTTCATTTTTTTTGTCGAGATCATATCCAGATTTTGCAGTCCAAGGGTTTAAATTTATTTATTTTCAGATCTGGAAATTTCGTGAGGGTTTCATTCACAAGTCTGAAGCAATTAGATTCGATATTTTAATTAAGTTTTCTGGAAATTCTTTAAGAATTTCTGGTGGATTTAAAGAGGTTCTGGGCCAGCATTTTTGCTGGTTGGTTTGTTGCCTGGGTTTTTGTTTTTTCTGCTGCATCCTTCTTCTCTAGAAAAATTTGAAGTCTTTTTTAGGGTTTTTGCAAAATTCAAATTTCTTTCGTGGCCCTAATTTTTCTTCTCTATTGTCTACAGTTCACTGGTTGCAGTTCATCCACCCTCAAAAATCTCCTCGTGACTCCATCACTACCACCATTCTCTATCGCAGCTGCAAAACCCTCACTACATTTGCTTTGTGGCTACCCAACACTCCATCCAATCTTCAGTTATTCCATCCAAGCCATCATTGTCTCTCTCCCACAACCCTTTCCTCTCTATGCTATGTTTCCTCCTCTTTTCACTACCCCATCGATCTGCACCTACATACACATAGCAAACAAATAGTCCTGCTGCCTTCAAATCTTGCGTTTTCCCTTGGCCTTCAACCTGCAAAAAATCAAAGCGTTTCCCATCAAAGCCACAACTCTTCATAGAAGTACTCAAGATCCGTAGTCATAAAACCTATTCCATCGAGCTACCTAAGCCCATACGCTGCTCCATATGCTGCAAAATAAATCTGAGCCAAACCGCGTCCATCTTCTCCATGCATCTCTGCAACTTCGTCTACATTGCTCAAACCCTCCTTCTGCTCTTCGACTAGCCACCTCTATCTCCCTGCTCCAACCCTTCCACGTGTTTTACCTGTTGTGTGTACCCTCATTGCCAAAACATCGAGCTTCATCCTCCCTCTCCTTATAGCCTCATTTCATTGCCTCCTTCCTGATCGCTCCTCTATTCTCCTCCACTGCCGCAAACCTGCATTCACAATAATAGACACATTCGATTTTATTTTATGTATGCTAGTTCTTATATTTATTTGTTTAGGGTTTAAGTTTTGGTTTCTTTTTTTTTAATAAAAGCTTCCAATTTCATTTTAGTTTGATTCATTAAAAAAATTAAAAGCTTAAAAAAAATTTGATTTTGGTTTTCTTCTACTTTCTTTTTTTTATTATTTTAATTTCATTTTCATTTTGATTATACTTTTTATTCAAATTCTAAAATCCTAAAAATTAAAAAAAAAAACTAAATAAAATATAAAATACTTTAAAAAATATATATATAAATATTTAAAAATCTAAAAGCTAATAATTTAAAAATCTAAAACAATTACAAAGTTTCAAAAAAAAAAAAAAAAAAATCAAAAAACTTTTAAAAAATCCACTATACCCCCCACTTTATTTTTTTTTCTTTTCTTTTACTTTTGATTTTAAATTTCTAAATCCTAAAAATTAAAAAATTCTAGAAAATCATTAAGGAATTGAAATAAAATTAAAGGACTTGCCATTTCACATTAAAAAAAAAATATGCGGCCTCTGGCCCATTAATTTTTTTTTTTAATTTTATTAACCCTTTGATTTATTTTATTTCTTCAATTCGTGTAAGGAATAATTAAAATTAAAATTTGAATTCCTTAGTGTTATTTGGTGATTAAATGCGTTCTCATTTTTCTTTTATGGTCAAAGTGCGATAAATGTTAAAATCATATTGATTGTTGGAGGAAGTTAAATGTTCTAGATTTGAATTCTTAACGATGATCATTTTAAATCTAGAATCTCTTGCATGTTAATGTTTTGGGCATTTACATTAATTTTTCATGATCATTGATTTTCCACATCTATAAGTTTTCTCTGGATGACTTGTTTTATTTAGTCTATGGTTTATGCGCACATTAAAAGACACTGGTTTGTAGTCATTTATATCTTGTAATTGTGTCTTATTATAATCCATCTATCTTAATTGACCAGGACTTGCTTTAAATTCATCAAGCTATTCATCATTAACATCTCCTAGAGCTCGTGCTCCATAGGCTACCCTCATCCATTTACCTTAGGGACTAGCCCCCTTAACTTGCCTAGGATAGAGTCTAAACAGAGTGAGTAAGGATTAGAGTGACAGCCCTTACTCTAAGCATTGTTGCACTATCTAGACACTTTGTCCAACAACATTTTTTGGCGTCGTGGCCGGGGACATTTTATTCTTGACGTTTCAATGACATTTCCTCATCATTCTTCTCATTTCTCATCTTTTCATTTTAGCCGGCAATGACAACATTTTTTGGCGCCATTACCAGGGATATAGTTTTTCTATCCTTGGTTTCTCAACATCATTTTAATCATCTCATATTTTCTGCCATTCATTAGCCGGTCAAGCGACACAACATTTCCTGGCGTCATTTGATTTTTTCATCGCCCTATCTTTTGTCATCTCATTAATTGTTTCATTTGCACCTTTAGCACTTGGACATTTTGGTTCGTTTCTTGTTTCGATGGTGACTCCACTTCTTCCATTTATTATTTCTCAGACAAGAAGCCTTCCCTTATATTTGGTTGTTTTTTTCCTTTTAGATCCTAGAGTTAGGTTCATGTTCAAGTGGTGACTCCACTTCTTTCATTTCTTACAAGAATTTCTACTAGAAGCTCGCTTCTTGTGCATCTCTTGATTTTCTTGAGCAACGGTCCCTATCTATCATCCATTTGGTCCCTCATCATGTTCAAGTGGTGACTCCACTTCTTTCATTTCTTACAAGAATTTCTACTAGAAGCTCGCTTCTTGTGCATCTCTTGATTTTCTTGAGCAACGGTCCCTATCTATCATCCATTTGGTCCTTCAGGCAATTCATCATGGATGATTCGTTTACCCCTTATCATTTTACTAATTTTCTCCATGATATTCCGGAAGTGTCCATTCATAAATTTTCTTTGTTCTCGGGTGGTGATTCAGTCGTTGTTAGAAAGCATCTATGCATGTTTACTCATACAATACTCAGATATTGTAGTTCTCCCTAGTATGATCATGAAGATGTCAAAATGTGTCTATTTTCCATTTCTTTAGAGGGTGACGCTTTGAATTGGTTCAATAATTGTCCTAAAGAATCTTTCACTTCTTTACAAGACATCGTCAATGCTTTTACATATAGACATGGTTATCAAGGTAGCTCGCCTTGTGCCCCTAAAATTATGCAACAGAATGAAAGTGATCTTGTGAAGGATCTAGCTATCAATGAAATATTTCAAGACAATTCTCCATATCAGAATGTGTCATCCACTTGTACTGTCGCAAAACAAATCCATGATAGTGGAAAAGTAGGAACAAGTTATGAAATCAGTGTTGAAAATGAAAGGGAAAATGATAAGCATCTTATAAAAGAATTAAAGAAGTTGGTTAAAGACATGTAGTTTAGTCAAACGCAATTGGTAAAAATATGGAGCTTAAACAAGAAAAAATTGTAAATGATTACGTCAAAAACGTGATGAGGAGATGGAAATCATGAAAATTAAACACTCCGATCACATAACCATTGTAGTAGAAAAGTGTGCTCAAAATATGGAGGATATAAGGACTGGCATGCAGAAGGAAATGGAAACCATGAAAGCTAATCATGGCAGAGAAATTAACTCTATGCAAAGCAAGTTATTAACTATGGATGAAGAAATGACCATCATGAGATTCAATTATAATAATCAGTTAGCTACCATGCAAGAAAATCATAAGAAAGAGATAAACTATATGCAAAATTGTTTCATGGGCATGAAAGAAAATAATGAAAAAGTAATAAAAAATGTGGAAGATGGTCAGATATATCTTCAGAATAAGTTATTGACCATGGAGGAAAACCATGCCAAGGAAGTCAGCGCTATGAAGGTTGAACACTCTAGCCAGATGGATTCCATAACAATACAGGTATAGAAACTTCAACATCAGTGAGAGGATGAAACAAACAAGGAGATGTCAACATATCAAAATCCTCCTTATCTACTGCAGCAAGCTCCATCTTGTTATGAGGGTGTCATTTGTTCCATTGAAAAGTGGTTAATTTAAGGTGACCCGGATAAAACTGAAATTGATAAGAATCAGGTTGATGCTCACATGGTTAATCCACCAGTCATAGAAGATCAAGTTAGAACTCATGACACCTGTGACACTGATCCATCATTCTTGACAAAGTAGATGTAGAATGAAGAGAGACATGTCATGCATATCTTACATACATCATCTGAGAGTTTTGAAGCAGAATTTTCCACATCATCATTGATGTAGCCTGCCACAAAGAAAAAGCGCAAGAGAAAGAGAATGAGAAAGCAATTTGATGCATCAGATGGCCACGAGAAGCTTGATTTTCGGATAGGAAAAAGTCCTCCCGTATGTAGGATTGGACATGGCACATCCGAGAAGCAGCCGACAGATTTTCCTAAAATCACGCAAATTCTTAGTATGCACTATATTGAACACATCTAATGTATTGTATTTCTATGCTTATGCCCTGTTATTTCAGTATTTCATTTTGTAGTTAGATTTGTTTTTTTCATGTTGTTAGACTAGTTAATAAATAAGGAGCTTATATCTTTCTTGTGCTTAACATTATATGATGATTTTGGTATGGACGCTACTTATATTATGTTGTGTTTTGCATGGATGCCGATTCCGGATTCTCACATTCCTATGGTGGAGCAACATGTCCCCAAGCAGAGCCAGATGTTGACCACTACGTGTCAATGACACATAGCGGTGCACTCGCTTTTTTTGCAAAAGGAATAGAATCTGATTGATGTGTCTGTGTCGTCCAACTATCATCATCAACCTGATTTTCATGTAAACCCATTCTACATGTATATGATGTAAATAATCTCAACAGATTTGTGTCATGTACGTAATTGCCTAAGTAAACCTATTTTTCTGGTGACGATCTACATTCCGGGAGGTTTTTGTCTCACCGATCCATTCTCAGATGGTCAGTAAAGTTTTCCTTCATCCTTACCCCAAAGCTAGAATAATTTTTTTCACTGGGATCTTAGGTGAGTCCTAGTGTTATAGATCGAGTCTACGTAAAAGTGATTTTGGAATAATCTTAACTATTTGGTTAGGTTATTTTATTACAAATTTCTTAGTCTACTAGATTATATTTGTGTTGCAGAAATGGGTAGTCTGTGAGGGTCTATTTCAAATGGGTTGTCCCCCTTGTAATGTAAAAGATATGAAAAAGATGATGTAAAGTGTCTTGAGGGTTAGAAAAATAATTTATCCCCTCATAGGTTAATTAATTAAATTTTCTAGCCAAATTTAATTAAAATCCTAAGCCATAAATTTCATTAATTCTAGGTCCTAGGTAAATTTAAATTCTCTGAAGGAAAAATTCATCGGTACTTAAAAATTAAATTTTAAGAGGTCCAAGGACTAAGGTAAATTGGTTATTTTGCTAAATTTTAAGCCTTTGGTCCCTGGGGTTAATTAAAATAAAATAAAAAAATTGGGGAAATTAATTTAAAAATTTAATTTTTAAATTAATTAAAATGCATTTAATTGAAAATTTTGAATTTCCTCAATGATTTAAAATTTCGACGGATGAGATAAAAAGAAATTTTGATCCTCATCAATAGTTGAGATTATTTTGATGATGATCACTTGAACTAGCCGTTGGAGGAATTATCTTTAAATAGGAGGTCATTTGTGAGTTAGTTGATCCGATCTTTGGATTGTGTACTAAGAGAAAAGCACTCTTGTAATATTTTTATGAGCAATAAAGAAAGCCTTTGGGGTTAATTTTTGTTGGTGTTACTCTTCGTGGAAATACTGTAAGATGTGTCATTTTCATGCATAGATTACTTTTTAGCTATTGATGATAGCTTTCTGAAGAGTGATTTGAGTACGAGTTTCTTGCTTAGTCGTTGGGGTTTCAATGATAATTTAAGTTTTGAATATAATAGCAGGTATCTCTATTAAATCTGAATTTTATTATCATTTTCTCACTCTATGTTGATGGTTGAATTGATTTTTGCAATAAAGTCTTGATTTTTAGATCATCAGGCATTCCGGGAAGTTCTCGATTGAACCAACCAACTCCCGATCTGTGTTTTCTAAAGAGCCCAGCTTAAATTTGATCTCGGGCTTATCATAAGATATTTTTTTATGGGTGATTCATGAAGGGTTTTGAGCTCAGTACCTCCTTTAAAAAAAAAAAAAAAAAAATAAATAAATAAATAAAATTGTTGTTGTGATAAATCTATAGATCTAGCTATTGAGAGCTTCAGATTATCATATATGGGAGTGAAGTTGAACTCACACTCTCTATATCTGATAGATCTGCCAATCATGTATATAGATCTGTAATTATTTTCAGTTTTCTGACATGGGTTCTCTCGGTTATTGCATCATTCCATATATCATTTGGGTGTTTTATTGTTGTCCTGCAGCTACAGATCTGTAAAAGAAAACAGTGTAGAGTCCAGATCTAGGCCCTGGAGGGTAAGATCTAGATCTCTGGGGTTCATCAACTTCATTTCTTTTTTGATCATATCCAGATTTTGTAGTTCAAGGGTTTTAATTTATTTATTTTCAGATCTGGAAATTTCATGAGGGTTTCATTCACAAGTTTAAAGCAATCAGATTCGATATTTTAATTAATTTTTCTGGAAATTCTATAAGAGTTTCTTGTGGATTTAAAGAGGTTCTAGGCCACCATTTTTGCTAGTTGGTTTGCTACCTGGGTTTTTGATTTTCTTCTGCATCCTTCTTCTCCAGAAAATTTTGAAGTCTTTTTTAGGGTTTCTGGAAAATTCGAATTTCTTTTGTGGCCCTAATTTTTCTTCTCTATTTTCCACAGTTTGCTAGCTACAGTTCATCCACCCTCGAAAATCTCCTTGTGACTTCATTATTTCCACCATTCTCTGTCGTAGCTCCAAAACCCCCAATACCTTTTCTCTACGGCTACCCAACACTCCATCCAATCTTCAACTATTACATCCAAGCCATCATCATCTCTCTCCCACAGCCCTTTCCTCTCTACAATGCATTTCCCTGCTCTTTTTGCTTCCCAATCGATCTGCACCTGCATACACACAACAAACAAATAGTCCTACTGCCTTCAAATCCCGCGTTTTCCCTTTGCCTTCAACCTACAAAAAATCAAAGCATTGCCCATCAAATCTGCAACTCTTCATAGCATTACTCTAGATCCACAATCATAAAACCTGATCCATCGAGCTACCTAAGCCTATACATTGCTCCATACACTGCAAAATAAATCCAAGCCAAACCACATCCATCCTCTCCACGCATCTCTGCAGCTCCGTCTACGTTGCTCAAACGCTCCTTCCACTCTTTGACTAGCCACCTCTGTCTGCCATCTCCAACCCTTCCACGTGTTTTACCTGCTATGTGTACCCTCGCTATCAGAACATCGAGCTTCATCCTCCCTCTCCTTGTAGCCTCATTTCATTGCCTCCTTCCTCATCGCTCCTTCGTTCTGCTCCAGTGCCTTAAACCTGCACCTGCATTCACAATAATAAACACATTTGATTTTCGTTTATGTATGCTAGTTCTTATATTTACTCATTTAGGGTTTAATTTTGGTTTTTTTTTTAATAAAAGCTTCCGATTTCATTCTATATTGATTCATTAGAAAAATTAAAATTAAATTTTCTTTTAATTAAATTTTCTTATTCAAATTCTAAAATCCTAAAAATCTAAAATACTTAAAAAAAATCTAAAATATTTAAAAATCTAAAAATCTAAAAACCTAATATATTTAAAAATCTAAAAAAAATTAAAAATCTAAAACAATAAAAACTTAAAAAAAAATAACCCCCCATTTTATTTTTTTCCTTTCTTTTACTTTTGATTTTAAAAATTCCAAAAATTCTAAAAAATCATTAAAGAAATAAAATTAAATTAAAGGACTTGCCCTTTCACATTAAAAAAAAAAAGAAATTAATGTGGCCTCTAGCCCATTAAATTGTTTATTTTATTAACCCTTTGATTTATTTTATTTCTTCAATTCACCTAAGGAATAATTAAAATTTCAATTTGAAGTTCCTTAGTGATTTGGTGATTAAATGCATTATCATTTTTTTTTTCAAAGTGCGATAAATGTTTTAAATCATATTGACTGTTGGAGTAAGTTAAATGTTCTAGATCTGAATTCTTAACGATGATCATTTTAAATCTGGAATCTCTTGCATGTTAAATTTTTGGGCATTTACATTAATTATTCATGATCGTCGCTTTACCACATCTATAAGTTTTCTTTGGATGACTTGTTTTATTTAGTCTATGTTTAATGCTCACATTAAAAGGCACTGGTCTATAGTCATTTATATCTTGTAATTGTGTCTTATTTTAATCCATCTATCTTAATTGACCAGGACTTGCTTTAAATTCATCGAGTTGTTCATCATCAAAATCTCCTAGAGCCAGTGTTCACAGGCTACCCTCATCCATTTACCTTAGGGGCTACCACCCTTGACTTGCCTAGGAGAGCGTTTAAATGGAGTGAGTAAGGATTGGAGTGACAATCCTTACTCTGAGCGTTGTCACATTGTCTAGACACTTTGTGCGACAATAGGAGGTATTAACTTCCTTAACTAGGCATGATAAGTAAAGAGACACATATTTATTGAGGATAACATGGCACATGATAGTATTTCCATAGAACTATAAGGGTGTCTACATGATAGAAGAATTATGTATATTTTCTCATCCTTGTAGAGCTTATATGTATGATAGCTGTTGAAAAGTGTGCAACAAGAAATGCTAAATTTAGTAAGTGCTAAAAATAGAACTGTTAAAAATAGCACTTCTAAAAATAATAGTTTCTCCAATGAGCATTTTAGCCACCTTGGGTGAGAGGTGAAACTGCTAAAAATAACATTTTTGGGTCCCTTCCTATTTATAGCAATCCCTGGTCTATCTATAGGAAGTAAATTCGAATTTGTTCTTACTAGGAATCAAAATTGCGCAAGTAAATAGGAGCTTGGACCTGAGGTGCAACCTTTATATACAGGGCTAGGTAGTCCATGAGCTTTATCATCAGAGTACAAAGAGAGCAGGATAGCTTTTGAGTTGATTATTTTTGTATGTTGTTGAGGATTTCCACTTGATCAATAGTACAATGTTGGGGTTTTATGCTAGTGCTTTCCCCAGCGATATATTTTGTGTTATGTGTGATTGATTCCTTCTTATCAATTATATGTGTTCATGCTTGATGTTGCTCATGTTTAATTAAGCTTCCGCTAAATTTATGGTAGACATAGATCTAGTATTATGTTTTATTACATTGCATATATCAGTTTGATCTGTAGGTGAAATTTCTACATGATATCAGTGAGCTAGCTGATTTGTAGAGAAAATTCTACATGGTATCAAAGCACAGGTGATCAAGGAAGAACAGTATACAAGAAGGAATTCGAAGTTTATTATTCAGGATATAGATCTCAAGTTCTTATCACATCTATTTCACCGATGGTGTTCTATGGTTTGAGGCTTGAGTATGCCCTTGATGGAAACTCAAACTATATAGCTTGGAAGGATCGCATGGAAGCAGTATTGGAAGATAACGACCTTAAGGACTTCATTGATCAAGAAGTCCCTAAGCCTACTAATGCTACTCAACTGGCAAAATGGAAGAAGTGTGTGGCTAGAGCTAAGAGAATTCTCTTGGAGGGAGTGTGAGATCACATTTTCTCGAGCCTCCATGGGAAGGAGACTCCATTTGCAATGTGGAAAACATTGAAAGATTTATATCAGAGTAGCAGTGATCAGAGGAAGTTGGCACTGAAGGACAAACTTCCAAATATCAAGTGTGAAAAGGATGAGACAATCTCTATGTATCTAACCAAGCTCATCACATGCAGGGATGATCTTGCAAGTGTAGGGGTCGTGACAGTTGATGATGATATGGTGAGTGTAGCACTCCGTGGCCTTCCTAAGAGCTGGCATAGCTACCAGGACTCGGTTAATGGAAGGGAGAAACTACCAGATTGGGAACGACTATGGTCGGATTTGATGCAGGAGGAGATCAGACAGAGCAGTAGAGGCAGTTCTTCATCCATGGAGGATGAGGAGAACTGTGCCTTAGCAAGTAAGGAAAAGAAGGGGAAGGGGGAGGTTTCTCTTTCCGAATCCAATTATTCAAATGGTGGAAAGAAGGTTGACAAATCAAAAGTGCGATGCTTTCGTTGTCATAAGGTGGACCATTATGCTGCAAATTGTCCACAGAGGAAATCCAAGAAGGGATCCGTGGAAAGATATGAAGGTGAGGCACTTGCTTCACAGTTTGAGTTGGATTTCACACTTTTTGCATGCATGGTTTCATCCATGGTGGCAAGTGGTTGGTTTCTTGACAGTGGAGCTTCTTTCCACATGACTAGTGACAAGAGTTTGTTCAGTGCTTTGGAGGAGAAAGATCTCCAAATACACAATGATGGGTAATGATGAAAAGTATAGTGCTCAGGTGAAGGCACGGTTATTTTTCAGAGGGAGCATGGAGCTCACCTTACCTTGACCGATGTCAAGTATGTACTATGACTGAAGAGAAACTTAGTGTCAATCCCGATGCTGAAAGATAGAGGTTATGATGTAGTCTTCAGTAAGGGAAAGGTTTTCCTTAGACACATCATCACTAGACAGGTGAATCAGATTGGTTCACGGGTCAAGAATCTGTATGCTCTTGAGGTTCAAGATGCATGAAAAGTCTTGAGCAGCAAGGCAATTGATGGAGACTTGGTGGTTGAGAGGGAGGGTATATTACCTTTCAACATGCAGTGCCAGAGGAAGTCTCAGATGATTGTGGAGGATCCACGATTGGTGCAGTTGCTTCAGGAGGTTGTGGAGTAGCCATAATAGGAGAAGCTGAGTGGAGATTGAGTAGAGACATCTACTCATGCAGAGACCTCCAGTAGGGGGAAAATTCGAGCCAGGTGGGCAGAGGGATCACATGCAATCATACCTCTAGGTAGGAGGTGGGGCGATATAGAGTGAACGTCCCAAGGAGGAGGGGCAGGATCCTTGAGGTACCCAACCTCTTGGATGAGACCTTGCTACGGGAGCCCCGATGTGGAGTAACAGGAACCAACTAATTGGGTAGAGACAGATGCAGATGGAGCGGCTGAGAGAGCTATAGTGTACGGAATCCCAGGATAGCGCAAAGCATGCAGGCTGCAGCAATGCGAGAGGCACAAGTGTGTTGCACAGTGCAGGATAGCACATAGAAGGGTGCAACGGTGTGAGATGCATGGAGATGTTGCAGTAGCACAGAGGTTAGAGAGGAAGCACTTTTCAGCAGCAGGTAGAGCTTTAGCATCAGAGTATGTTTCTAGCTGAATAGAGAGGTCAGTTGGGAGTCTTTTTTGTTCCGAGTGTTGCTCGAGCAACCACAATTGGTAAATGCGTTGCATGTAGAACATTCCAAAGTTACAGGATTGGGTTTGAAAGGAAGTCTTTCTTGTTGAGAGTGTTGAAAAGTGTGCAACAAGAAATGATAAATTTACAAAGTGCCAAAAATATAAATGCTAAAAATAGCACTTCTAAAAATAACAGTTTGACCAATGAGCATTTTAGCCACCTTGGGTGAGAGGTGAAACTGCTAAAAATATCATCTTCTAAAAATAGCATTTTTGGGTCCCTTCCTATTTATAGTAGTCCCTAGTCTAGCTATAGGAAGTAAATTCAAATTTGGTCTTACCAACAGTTTGGAATATTAATCAATTAATTCTCCATGAGTTAATTAGTTAAGGAAAAGCAATCTTTAAGTATTTGTGGGAACATGCAATTATTTCTCCACTAATTGGGGAATGTGTCCTTGATTTGCTCCACTGATTGAGGAATTAAGGATGAGTTCTATATTGAGAGAATCAGTTAACTTAGTTTAACTTAGTCAAGCTCAGTTAGATTAATTTAACAAGTTGTTAAATTAATGAGATATATTTTGTTGATTCTTGCATGCATGTGACAACTATTATTTTCAGATAACTGAGTATTCTCTCATGGATAAATGATGCATGGCAGTTCAGACAGAGACCCAGTTGAGATCAGAAGTGGGACAGTGTACTATCAAATGCTAGGATATTTCTAGTAAGTATTCCTTGCATGGGGAAGGAAGCTTCTTCCTTCTATGACTGCATAGTTGGACCTGAGGTGACAGCACGTATGATCAGGCCAATTTACATGTGTTTTGTAATTGGACCCCAATCAAAATTGCACAAGGAAATAGGAGCTTGGACCTGAGGTGCAACCTTTAAATACAGGGCTAGGTAGTCCATGAGCTTTATCATCAGAGTACAGAGAGAGTATGATAGCTTTTGAGCTGATTCTTTTTGTATGTTGTTGAGGATTTCCACTTGATTGATAATACAATGTTGGGATTTTATGCTGGTTCTTTCCCCAGTGATATATTCTATGTTATGTGTGAATGATTCCTTCTTATCAATTATATGTGTTCATGCTTGATGTTGCTCATGTTCAATTAAGCTTCCGCTAAATTTATGGTAGATGTAGATCTAGTATCATGCTTTAGTACATTTCATGTATCAATTTGATCTGCAAGTGAAATTTCTACATGATATCAGTGAGCTAGTTGATTTGTAGAGAAAATTCTACAATAACTAGCATCGTACAAGGCCTTTCATTGGTGCTAGTATGAAATACTCAAGTGCAAATTGACACACTCTAGAGGAGAAACATAGCACTCAACAACATCACGAAAGGATCCAATGGAAAAAGAAATAGTTCATCTTTTATCAACAAGATAAAGTCGAACATCCATGTGAATATAGCCCAACTGATAAGAAGAAGGATGAGCAACAATAGTGATGCCAAAATGGTGGGAAGAATATTAGGCTATGAGGTTCCTTTGACTACCATCATTCAAAATCATGGTAGTTATTTCCTACATATTTTGGGTAGGAAAATACACCAAAGATAACCAATCTTGAGCAAAAAGAAGAAGCTTGGGGTGGAAGAGTGTTAAATTTGGAAACTAGGGCCAAATTCCACCAGTCGATAGCTCATCTATTGGAGATGACTATTTCATTGAACTCCTCTTTTAGAGAAGACCAAAATAAACCTAAGATCACTGAATTTGGATAAGGAAAAATATTTATTTATTTATAAGAAACTATACAAGACATGACCTTATTAAGGCAAGAAAATTAAAATTTTGAAATTCAAAGTTGCCTTCAAGTGTCAAGTTCGGCTTCACCTCCATAAGGAAAAATTGTCATATATATAATCATATATATATATATATATATATATATATATATATATATATATATATAATATAGATAGATAGATAGATAGATAGATAGATAGATAGATAAATAGATAGATAGATAGATATAGGCATCCTCCATCCTCATTTGGTTCATTTAAGGAGCATTCACATCAAGATATATCCTTCTGAAATATGCGTTGGATTGAGGCAGTAGAACAAAGGCAGGAAGAAGGGTATTTTGGCATCTCTTGAGACAATTTATATTGATGGCTATTAAGTTGAGGAGGCTGCACATTTTAGAGGTGATTAAGGTTGTTTTTGTGGACCGTTAGTAGTGTATTTTTCTTATGTTCTAGGCTGGAGGGTTTCTGTGTATTACAGAAATGAGTGATACCTTGTTTGGAGGGCCAAGAGACCTAATGAAGGCCTACTATCCTAGCCGCAACCACACATAGATCAAGATAGGTCAATGGAGGATGATTTCCCTTTTAAATCAGGCTTAGACCTCTTGTTGTAGCATGACTACAGGTTGTAGGATGCATTGAAGAAGATCCCAAGGTTAAACAGTGTGTGGAGAAGGTCTAGATGGGAAAACGAAGAGGGGAAGCCATTTTTGAAGGGAAACATAGTTTTTGGAGTAGTAGTTAGGTCTACTAGTGTGCCCTAACTAGAGCTCAAAGTTGCACAAAATCTAAGGATAGAAAGATAGGCACTCTCCAGACCTCGCTTCAGGAAGGTGCCTAAAACAACATGCCAAAATTATAGTTGGGCCATTTACTTGTATAGGGCAGCAATATTGGATTTACAAAATTGGCAAGTCATGTTGACTTTAAGTTATTATACTCCCTCTTCCTATTGAACATTTGATATTAATAGTAAGAAGATTTGATCAAGGGTTTTCCCCATATTTGTGTTTTTCCCTAGCTTGAGCCATATACTTGTGTTCTCTTGTCTTGGTTTGTCTTCTGAAATCGTCCATGTTCTTTCTTTAGTGGCTGTTATATGATTATGATTAATATGATTGCTAATAGATTAATGGGAAAATGGTTTAATGAAGTATCTGACCTAAGAAAAGAACATGTTAACTCAAAAATTAACATGGTATCAGAGCCAGGAGAATTCAAGCCCAAGCAAGAGTTAGATCAATCACTGAAATATTTGTTGATATTTCTATGTGGTCTCTTTCCTCATCATGATCAGTCATATAATTTTGGATGACAGATTTTCTGAGGAAAATTTTTCTCTATGGCATCTTCGCCTGAGAGACTATATTTGCATGGCTTGGCATAGGGGCTTGTCTTCGCATGACAATGTCACAAAATCTTACCTTCACTTATGGTTTCATGGTTATTTATGCATCAAAGTCATAAATATTTGTTGAATTATGACACTTTTGCATTATATGAATTTGTCATTGATAACGTTCTCACGCTCAATAGATAATGTATGGTCACACTCTTTTATCATCACTTGAGTCTCTCTACATAGATGAGTCTTTGTATAGATGGGTCTTGGCACTTATAGATACACGATCTCACACAATAATCTTTGTATGAATGGTTTCAGACAATAGTGTCTATGTTTATGTTGGCCTCAGATAATGCTACAGGATTGTATGTATGCAATCTCACTATAGTAAAATACGTATATGGCATCATCACTACAGAAAAATATATTTGATCTTATTATAAGAATATATGAATATATATATATATATATAATATATATATATATATATATATATATATATATATATTATATATATATATATATATATATATATTATATATATATATATATAGATATAATGATTTATACATGGTCTCGATGTTACCAAGGCATTATATGATTGATCTTGACATCACTCCGTAGTATATATTTGCACTACATGTACGATGGTATCGTAGTATCATCAAAGGAATCACAATTGTATGCCATCGTTATGGAGTGTTATGGCATTTGAATTTGTCGTAATCTCTCAAGGTATGATATATGGGCACAATTTGTAGTCACCTGTGGTATGGTTTACATACATATATTGTTGCTCCAACAATCTATGCATCTATATGTGGCATCATTAGTATCATAGTTCATCTTTGTTAACTATGTATGGCATATCAATTATGCATACCTCGGTTTTTATGATTTCACCATAGTTCAGTGTTATGTATGGTCTCTCAGAACACAATATTATTTATGTTCATGACCTCACACTATATAATGTATGAGAATTATTCTTGACATTATAACAATAATAGTTTCATGGTTGTATGGCATCATTATAGTCCTAAAGTAGTAATGGTATTGGTATGTTGCAACCCTAATATCAAGCACTGAAGATAGTATTGATGATGAAACTTGTTCACAAACAAAGTTGTCAACAAGATCTCGATATTTGTATTTTATACTTTGCATCTTAGCTTAACGATTGAACTAATAAAAGAAGAAGAAGAATTTTGGGATTAAGCAATCCACATCATAAAGAATTCAGAAATGTCAGACTCTCTATCAACGTAAGGATTGGATCCTTGTTGTTCATCGTTCAGAAATTCACTATATTTGATCCACTAATCCTAGTCCATGTTTATCTTTGAAGAATGCATCACTAGGTACATTTTTTGAAGTGTGTGAATTTTAAGTCGTGAGACTGTTGTTATTACATCGAGGTTGTGCCACAATGAGACCAAAGCTAGAGCCACCTTTGAATCTCGAGCAAACTTCATTGTCGTATAATGTGATTAAAGCTTCCTGGCATATAAGTTATGGCCCTCATAGAAGAATCAGCTTTGCATAGAATCTGGAAGTTTGGTTCAGAGACTTTCCTCCAACATAGTTTGTAGCAACCTATCTGATCAATATATATGCAACTCTTTATTCATTATTCTTAAGTACATAAGAGATCAAAATTGTATTGATATTCAAATGATCCAGAGCATACTGACACTATGGTGAAATCTTGGACAATGGACAACCTACCTTAAATTATAGCTTCAACACTTATATCAAGCAGAGATTTATGAATCAATGTCTACATGACAAAAATGTCTCATAGACAAGTTGTGATCTTAGTATAAAATGTTCCAAGAAAATCTCGAGTTCATCACCTCAAGACAAGGCATTTTCCTAAATAACAATATACATGACTTGAAAGGTATTATTGGAAGTAAACCAGCTTGACACCTTATTATTTTCACAATATCAATAGTAATCATTTCTTGGCATATCTAAGTTCTAATATGACTTAATTTTTTGTGCATCATCTCCAGGACTCAATATTTCCTATCAATCGGCAAGAACTTTGTTGAATTGAATAGAGGATCACTGACAGTATGTCTGCACCTATATACTTAGCTCTTATATGCACTAGCTATTGTAGTACCTTCACCTTTGGCATCTTGGATAAGGGGTGAAGTACCTTAGGGGTCTTCTCTCTTGAAGAACAAGAACTTAGCATCCCATTACAAGCCTTCAACCATGAAGTACAAAAGCGGATGTGATGGCAAAGATTTCTCGTCATATATGGAGATGTGCATTTTACTTAATCTTTGATAGGACCTTACCATCTAGTGGGTGAATCTATACCCAAATATCTAGAAGAAAGCAAAGAAAAAGGGTTGGATCAATTAAGAAATATTTTCTTCTGTCAATGTGGTTTCAGTAGATATTGTTCAATCCATCATCATTATTTTTATAGTTTTGTCCAAGAAAAGGAGATGGTTACAATGATCTTGTCCTTTCTCTATGATTATATGATTGAACCTAAGCAATAGTTGATGACAGACTTCCTCCAGCCTTTTTTGACCATATCATCAAAATATCTTCTAGGAGGATCAAAGGGAGTAGAATTATTTCAGAAAATTGGTAAAAGCTACTTGTCAACTCCTCTTCATGTAGAAATTATTAAATGGATTAATAACTCGTCTTTCCCAATGATTATTTCAAGAAGGTTGTCCATGTCAAAGGTCATAAGGACTAATTTGGTTATAGATGACTTGATGGGAAAGGTTTATTTTTCAATATTTAGAGGGAGCTATGATTTATAGGGAGTTTATTTCTTCCTTAGATTTAAGGTCTGATATAATGGAGAATTTTTTGATCCAGGCATCTTGCTCTGAGGTACAATATCGAAAATTGTTGAAGCATTGTATGGTGAATAGTAAGATGCTATAATTCACCTTATTTCATGATTGAAATGCTGAATTCTAGAAGCTTCGTTGAGGATGAATGTATAAAGCAATAAGCATGGCTTACTATGAAGCCATTTGAGTTAGTTCATCAATGAGGCATTTGAGCACACCTTCACTGTATATTGTAGAAAGGGATTCCAAGAACCTAGTGTTTCACATGTTGACACCAAATACCACTTTATATGGTATGACAAAGGACATTCCTATTTTATGGCATGACGTGTAGGTTGCTTGATGGAAACTATGCACTCTGGAAAGACAAGTTTAGGCTTTTGGTCTCCTTGAAGAAGAGGGAGTAAGATCAGTTAAATGATTTCTTCATCAAGGTATGTAAAAATAAAAGGATCGCTAAGAGTTGCCAAGATATTTGTTGTATCAATATGTTTGTTTCATATACATCTATATGCTACTAAATGGAGCTATGAGGATCCCATTGATCTAGTCTTGATTTTCAGAAAGTAACTTGTCACTATTCCCTATATGAAGGGATCTTTGGTTAAGATTGAACATTGATCTTTGGAAGCTCCTAGGGGATTGGGGTACTTCTTGAGCTATGAGAAACCATAGGGTGAGTGGTTCACCTTCCCTTATAGGTATGCAATGTACAGGGTGAGTGGTTCACCATCCCCTATGACAGATGACATGTGTGTAGGGTGAGTGGTTCACCTTCCCCTACGATTGATAACACATGTGTGTAGGGTGAGTGGTTCACCTTCCCCTACTATTGATGACATATGCATAGGATGAGTGGTTCAGGTTCTATTGTTGGTACCCCAGTGACAAATGCATATAGGCATCTGTTGACATGTCAATGGAACATGGTTCATCCTTTCCCCACATGTAAGGTTCTCATTCCCTGTGATTGATGGTTGACATGTCAGTGGGACATGGTTCATCCTTTCCCCACATGTAGGAACATTCCTATGATTGATGGTTATGACTTGTGTTTGTAGAATGTGGTTTATCCTTTCCCTGCATGTGGTTGTGACATATGTTTGTAGGATGTGGTTTCTACTTTCCCTACGTGTGGTTGTGAGTAGGATGTGATATATTCTTTCCCTTCTATTTTTCCTATAACATCCTACCCATGCAGTCTGGGACACATAGGAAGTACCTCTCATTTGGCTAATGAGTTGGGAAAAGTGGATAGGGACCATACACACTACCGATGGATGCATCGTGTACTACTGTACTCCTTTGTCTAGGATGAATGATGCTCAACAAACTTGATCACTTGGGATCAAGTCTAATTACGATTTACATCTCGTTATATGGACTGACTTTTGTCAGTGGAAAGTGGTCTTGTGACTCTTTCTCAATCGATTCTTCTTCACTATTCTTATAAGTGTTCAGTAGAGCATAGAAGGGATAACATACAAAGATGGAACATGACGTCGAGATAGTTCATGACGACCAAATGGCATGATAGACTGTCGCGTGGAATTCTCCCTAGTTGAGAGGGAGTGTTAAATTTGGCAACTAGGGCCAAATTCCACCATTGGATAACTTGTTTGTTGGAGATGATTATTGCATTGAAATCCTGTTTTCAAGAAGACCAAAATCGACCTAAAGATCACTGAATTTAGATAAGGAAAAATATTTATTTATTTACAAGAAATTATACAAGACATGACCTTATTAAGGCAGGAAAATTGAAAATTTGAAATTAAAATTTGCCTCCAAGTGTCAAGGTCAGCTTCACCTCCATAAGGAAAAATTTTCATATGTATATAGGAATCCTCCATCCTCATTTGGATCATTCAAGGAGAAATCAAATCAAGATATATCCTTCTGAAATATGCACAGGACTGAGGCAACGAGATGAAGTCAGGAAGAAGGGTCTTTTGGAATCTCCTGAGACTGTTTCTATTGCAGGATATTATGTTGATGAGGCTGCATATTTCAGAGGTGAGAAAGGCTGGTTATGTGGATTGTTAGTAGTGTATTTGTCTTCTGTTATGGGATGGAAGGATTTTGTCTATTACAAAAATGAGTGAGACCCTATTTGGAGGGCCAAGAGACCTAATGAAAGCCTACTATCCTAGCCACAACCATACAAAGATCAATGCAGGTCAATGGAGGATGATTTCACTTTGAAATCAAGCTCATACCTCTTGTTGTACCATGAAAGTAGGATGTATCATTCCTTGAAGAAGATCCCAAGGTTAAAACATGTGTGGAGAAGGTCTAGATGGGACAACGAAGAGGGGAAGCCAGTTTGGAAGGGAACCACAATTTTTGGAGTAGTAGTTAGGGGTACTGGTGTGCCCTAACTAGAGCTCAAATTTTCACAAAACCCAAGGAGATAAAGGTAGGCCCTATCCAAACCTCGCTTCAGGAAGGTTCCTAAAACAACATGCCAAAATTAGAGTTGGGCCATTTACTTGTTTATGGCAGCAATATTGGATTTACAAAATTGGAAATTCATGTTGACTTTAAGTTATTTCATTCTCTCTTTCTATTGAAAATTTGATATTAATAATAAGAAGATTTGATCAAGGGTTTTCCCCATATTGGGGTTTTTCCCTAGCTTGAGTCATATACTTGTGTTCTCTTGTCTTGGCTTGTTATCTACAATCATCCATGTTTTTTCTTCAATTATTGTTATATGATTATGATTAATATGATTACTAATGGATTAATGGGGAAATTGTTTAATGAAGTATCTAACCAAAGCAAAGAACATGTTAACTCAAAAATTAACAAAGAGATATCCTCAAAGGAACCCAAGTTGAAATTATCCAAAATGTACTTATTTCATCATAGTTGGGATAGAAAACTTGATTTGAATAAAACCAAGAGTTGATAAATAACTAAGATGACTACTCTAATACCAATTAGTCAATATTAGAGAGAGAGGATTTGCAAAAAGAATTAAGAAAATAAATATAGAAAAGCACTTAAAAAATATGAAACCTATGTTGGAAAATGTAACTAAGTTCGATCTTCACTAATGTACTTGAGTCATCATCTAATGGACTTGTCAAAAGAATAAACAAAATAATAATTATTATTATTATTATTGTGACTTATTAAAGCATGGGTTTCATGCTTAGGTTACCTTGTTTTAGGTAAAAGTCCCCATTGAGGACTTCTAGGATTTATTCTAAGTCAATAGAGTCATTTTTCTTTTAACGAGTCACCTCTTGGGTTTTTGAATCATGTAAAAATGTTAAGTATTGAGTCAAATATGATTTATGTATCTTCCACACCATGCTGACGTAGAAGAATATCAAATTAACCTAAGGACCCTGTTTGACCTCACATGGAGCCTATAAATACAAGCACATCAAATTCATTTGGATCATCATTCTCACACACAAGTTCAATATCTCTTGTAGCTGGGAAATGGTGAAAAGTCTATTTCTAGGAAGTTGAAGTGAATGTGAGTTTGGGGAAGTCTTGGGAGAAAAGAAAAATGGAAATTTTGGTGCCTCTCTCTCTCTGTTTCGTGGTCTGGATTGGGATATGGAAGTCTCTTAAGTTTCACTATTGTTGGAAGTAGTCAGTTATCAAAAGATGCTTCTTAGTCGAAGTTGCTGGAAGGGATCAAAGATCTGGAAGGCTAACTTGGTGTGGAGGGAAGGTATGCTCTTGGTCTAGGGTGAAGAGTCTCAAAGAATACTATTGAAAGGAAGATTTATCTTCACTGGTTTTTCCTCTCAAGGGGGTTTTTCCATGGCATAGTGCCTATATCTCGTGTCTCTTTTTTTTTTTATCTTCATACACACATAATATGGTACTTTCTTGATGAAAGATACGATAATAAAGAAGTAAAAGAAGCCAACACATTCACAAGTAATTATCAAGAAAGGATAATCAAACCCTAATATAACTACTTTGATTTTCCAATGTGGTATCAAAGCTAAGGTCGAGAAAATTCAAAGATCACTTTGTTGGCATGGATTCTCTCTCAATGATGAACTACGTAAGAATGGGTTACAACACTGCTGGAATCTAGATCAAGAAGGTCATATACTACTTGTTCAACAAGGAAAAAATTCAAGGATTCTTGGATGATCTTACAGGTTCTCTTACTGATAACAATGCATGAATCATTGATAGTGTAGCGTCGAGACACGTGACAGGTGAAAGTAAACAACTTCATACACTCAATTTAAGACATCTGTGGTATATATATTTAGACATAATTACCGGATAATCCACAGCAAAAACCATTTTCCGTCAATGTTTCAAATCCCAACTGGGATCCATCATCAGGACTTTCTTGTATGAAGTAAACAACTTCATACACTATCAAAGGAGCCATCTTCACATGAAGTGGAATTGAGTGAAAACAAAAGCTATGATGTTAGAGGCTTGGGATCAACATCATTGAAGCTAGATAATGGATCAAAGTTGCAGGTTTGAAAAGGAATTTGCTTTTTATTGTTTAGAAGATAAAAGGTAAAGAATTTATTTTGTTGATGGAAAAGTATTGGTTTGGGAAAAAGACTCTAGTATTGATAAAGCTATGATTATTGGTACTCTTGAAACTAGTAAAACTAGGTCTAAAGAGATATCATACCTCACATTAGGGGAATTTTGAGGTGTAAAATGGGCCTCCTAAGAAAAATGTACAACCAAATAAACTTTATAAGAACCAACAGGATTTAAGATGATGATTTCAACCATGGTGGATTCACTATTTTTGTAGTAAAAAGGTAAAAATATTAAAAAATAATAAAATAATAAAACTACTTTTTCAACTCGTATTTTCAACTTTTCTCCCTAAGGTTTTACTCAAATTTCAAGCAGGAGTACTCGTTGGATGAAAAATTTAATTCCTCATCCAAATAGTACCCATATTTCATACTTTCGATCGACCTTGCTACACAAAAAATGAGAAATACATGAAAACGTTATTCCAATCACATTTTTCATGTATTTCTCATTTTTCGTGGTGTGGTCCATCGAAAGTATGAAACATGGGTACTCCTTGGATGAGAAAACAAATTATGCATCCAACAAGTGTTTCACTCGAAATTTAATTAAACCTGTAGCGAGATAAGTTGAAAATACGATTTGAAAAAATAGCTTTTTCTTTCAACCCTCTAAAATTTGATGATGTAATCTAATATTATTTTATTATTTCCACTATTATTTTATAATTTCTTTATGAGGCCCATTTTAGACCTAAAAAATCCCTTAATGTCCATTCTGATGTGTGTGGGCCCATCTCTGACAAATCACTTCCAGTTCATCTCTACTATGTGACATTCATTGATGTCCATACTATAAATACATGAATCTACCTTCTCAAGACAAAAGATGAATTATTTGATAAATTCAAGGAGTTTAGGGCTGAAGTGGAAACAAAAACTTTGAGGTCTGACAATGGTGGGGAATACACTTCTAAGGAATTGATTGCATATTGTAAGGAAGCAGGTATTAAGAGGGAGCTCATTGTTCCCTATTATCCCGAACAAAATGGATTGGCCAAAAGGAAGAATAAGTCAATTGAAGAAGGCATTCAAACTATGATCCTTGATCAAGATCTACCAAAATTATTTTGGGAAGAAGTAATGATGACAACTATATACATTCAAAATAGAAGTCCTCATAAAAGTCTTGACAATACTACACCCAAAGAAGTATTCACAGGAAAGAAGCCGAGTATGGACCACCTCTGAATATTTGGAAGTCCAACATATATTCATGTTCTGAAAGACATCTGCTATATTCTCAAGGAGTATGAAGGAGGACCTCTCAAGAAGAGGTTTGTCAAGGAACAAATGTATGATTTAAATACATTGATTTCTATATATTGAAAGGATTATACATTTGATAGTCTATTACTAGCAGTGTGATGTCTAGCTATATTGAATCATAATGAATTTTGTTTTGGGTGATTCATCTCTTGATAAATATACCCACACCACTCAACTGATTTTGTAGAACCCTAAACAAGTTCTGGAAAACCCTAATCAAAGGATATACTAATGTAAATATTTAAAACCCTAAGTTGCTTAGGGATATTGTGAAATGATATTTTAAGTTTTATTGATGATATCATGTTTGAGATTTTGGTATGATCAGGAAAACCTAACTTGTTAGGGTTGAATGATAAGGACTAAACTCCCGAACCTTTGAAGTTTTGGTAATTTGGGTTTGCTATGTCTCTACGTTGAAACCCTAGCTCATTAGGGTTTGATGGAATGTGTGAGAAAGACCCTTATAAAGTCTTAGAAATGATCTCCTTGGTATGTGTGTGTTTGTATAATCAAACCTTGGTCCAATCAAGTTTGGATGTCTAACTCTTATTTGATATTTTGGTGAAGTTGGGTTTGACTAACACATGATTCGAAACGTATTTGCATGATGATGAAATCTAGGCATATATAGATATGTCCTTTTGATTGAAACCGTAGCTTGGTCTAAGTCATATATATTAATGTTATTGGACATATGATGTGCTTATGTATGGTTATGAATTCCTAGATATGTGTGTTGACCTAGTTATTGATGGTCATAAGTCTTAGGATTTAATGGAAGTCCTTGTATGAGATTCTAGGATGATGATATTTGGTAATTTATGATTTCACAGTGAAATCATAGTAGTAACATTGTCTAGTATGTAACAATCTGAAATCTAATTAATGATTGTTGAGATTGTGAAAATGGAATTCTAGGGTTTTGGAGTTAAACCTTAGTAGAAGTAGAATTTTTTTTATGTATGATGAATATATGATAATTTGAGATTTGTGTAAGATTTTTGAACTTTTATTTTTTGGTTGGGATTGATGGTTGATTGAAAATCTAGGGTTTGCAAATAACTCTAGTGGAAGAAGGTCATGTTAGTAACTAAGCTATGATTAGTTTTGATTGATTCCTTTTCTGAAAATCTGGGATATATATGAAACCCTAGTGAGAAGTCTAACATATGAATTTTGAAAGGTTTTTGAATGCTTTATATTTTTATGAATTGTTTCTACGGTTTGCTATATGTTGTAGTAAGGTATGTGATATCTTTGGAAGTAACAATGAAACCCTAGATGGAATGAAAGTTGTTATGAATTAGTTTAGGGTTTGTGACTAAGTCCCTAGCAAGATGATGAAGAGTATATGTCTCTTGTTTGTAAATTAAGTCTAGGTATCTGATATGTATAAAGTTGAAATGATTCCATGATTTTGATATGGCTAAATCTATGCTTCTATTATATTTGGATGTACTTTCTATCTAAGTTGTGCAGGTACACAATCTTCAACTTGGTGAAGATGTTTGGTGTGACAAGCATGATGAGGATGATAATAACTCTGATAAAGTGGTTGGAAGCCATGAAATATTCTTCGCTGATGAAAATAAGAAGTTGATCTCCATGGGGAAGTAGGAATAGAAGAGATCTCCCTAACAGTAAGAGGGAGTACGGATAAAGAGATGATTTATGGTTAAGAGGGAGGGCATAGCTTGGTTTTGATTAATGAATTTCAAAATGGTTCTACATGAGAAGTAGGAAAGAAAATTTTTGAGGAATATTCTATCAAAGATTCAGTTGATAGTCCCATTGATCTAAGGAGAAACATCCAACATGACCCCAAAGGTTTTTTTTGATCATGTACATGTGAAAGTGTGTTGTTGATTGGGGTTGTGTTTGTACAGGTGAATCTCTCGAAGGTTTTGATTGCATGATAGTTATCGATCAATTTGATTGGGATATATTTTTGGTCCTTGATCTACTATATCAAGGGGTTTTGAGGCTTTGTGAGTGAAGAATTTCCTGGGAAGACATCTGGTCGTCACTTTGTGTTGATGTCTGGGTCCTGAATTTGGAAAGATGGTGTTGGTTATTGAGCTATGTTTTGGGTTGGTTTTTATCAAGTAATTCTAAGGGTACCTAGAGGGGTTGAAAGCTTGAGTCCATCTTACTCCCACCTGGATAGATTTCCTTAGTCAAGAATCTAGTCCATGGCATTGTAGTGCCTAAATTGCTGAGAGACCACTTGGATAGATTTCCCTGGTTATGAATCTAGTCCATGACTTTGTGGTGCCTAAAGTTCTTCATGGTTCATATAGTTTGAGATCTTCCACTGTATTTGTAAATTGTGAATACCTCCCAAGTTAAGAGGGAGCGTTGGAAAATGTAACTAGATTCAGTCTTCATTAATGTACTTGAGTCATCATGTAATGTACTTGTCAAAAGAATAAAGAAAAGATTTTTTTTTATTATTATTGTGACTTTTTGAGGCATGGGTTTCATGCTTGGATCACCTTGTTTTAGGTCAAATTCCCCATTGAGGACATCTAGGATTTATTGTAAGTCAATAAAGTCATTGTACTTTTAAAGAACCCCTTCCTAGGCTTTTGAATAATGTAAAAAGGTTAATTATTGAGTCAAATATGATTTATGTATCCTCCACACCGTGTCAGCCTAAGGACCCTATTCAACCTCTCATGGAGCCTTTAAATACAATCACATCTAATTCATTTGGATCATCATTCTCACACACAAGTTTGATATCTCTTGTAGATGGGAAAAAGTGTGATGTTCTCTTATAGTTGGGAAAAGGTGTGAAGTTCTCTTATAGCTTGGAAAAGGTGTGAAGTCTATTGTCGGGAAGCCAAAGTGAATGAAAGTTTGGGGAAGTCTAAGGAGAAAAGAAAATTCTAAATTTTGTTGCCTCTCTCTCTTTGTTTCGTGGTCTGGATTGGGAGATCGAAGTCTCCTAAGTTTCACTATTGTTGGAAGTCATCTATTGCCGGAAGATGTTGCCTAGTCAAAGTTGTTGGAAAGGGTCAAAGATCTGGAAGGCTAACTTAGTGTGGAGGGAAGGCTTGGTCTTGGTATAGGGTGAAGAGTCTCAAAGAATAGTATTGAAAGGACAAATTATCTTGACTAGGTTTTCCCCTCGAGGGGGGTTTTTCCCTGGCATAGTTCCTATATCTTGTGTCTCTTGTTTTGTGATATTTATACACACATAATATGGTAATTGCTTGATGAAATATAAGATAATAAAGAAGTAAAAGAAGCCAACACATTCACAAGTAATTCTCAAGAAAGGAGAATCAAACCCTAATATAACTACTTTGATTTTCCAACAACCGATAACACAAACACATACTTCATTACTTGCTCAAAAACCTATATATACCAAATGAAAAATATTCCTTTGGAAAAAGTATACATTAATGCTATCCCAAGGTGCACATAATTGCTAAATTTCCTTTATGTAATTATTATATAGTATTTTTAATTCTTGGAGTCTGCCCATGCTAGAGAAATTAAGACCAAAATATTTTTCTAATGGAATTTCCATTGAAAAAAAAAATGTATGTACACCTTATGACTAATCTAAGGGATAATTATCGGTTATAAGGACAAGAAATATGAAACCATCAAGAAATATTATCTACTTGTACTCTACCTCCTCTAAAACTACTAGAAATTAAATGAAATCATGAGAATAGTTCAGGATAGCACATAAATGCACTATCTCTTTGGATGCGGATTGAGATTTAGATGAATGAATATGGGCTAGGGAATGTGGGTACATATAAATGAAGGATGAAGTAGTGGCATGTATTACAAACTGATGATTATTTCCCTTACACAATGAATTTTCCTTAAAATGATGACACCCCTTGTCATGATGGGAATTTCTTCAATTGTTCATAGGTTGTGGGTTACATACCAACATGGGTCGTTAGCTTCACATTTGCATCAATGGCCCCTTCAAATAATGGTTATAGTAATGATAACTCGAAAGATTGCTAGGAGAAGGCTAAGGAAATGATGGCTCCATTAACTTCTTTAATTGACTAGTGTTAATTTTAGGTCAACATGTTCTCTACTTAGGATAGTTACTTTAATGTTCCATCTTAGCCTATTCATCAGACCACTTGTTTGCAATCACAATCACATGAGTCATTATTAAATTAATAGTCACTAATGAAATAAAATAATTGATAGATGCAGAAGACAAGCCAAGGAAAGAGAACACAAAGATATGGCTCAATCTAGGGAAAAATCTCAACATGGGAAAAACCCTTGATCAATTCTTCTTATCATTATTGTCAAATGTTTAGCAGAGGAAGAGAGAGTACAATTAAAGTCATCATTGAATTTCCAATGTAATGACCAAAACCATTGTCCAAATTTCAAATAAGCAACCCAATCAAGTATGGAATCCCGCAGTCACAATCTGTCGAGTTCAGTGGTCAATGGTAGACAGAACATAGACTGAATCTTGGTTAAGGCTTATGTGTTCATGACTATAAGACTTCCAAACTTCCTTCCAAAGTTGCAACCTTTATCTGGAATCTTTGTCCACATTCTAAGGCTGAATTGGGCTAGGCTCAGCCCTCAAACTCACCCAAAAATCCACCTATTGCCTGTGTCTTAGATCTTTGACTTCAGAATTAGGTTCGTTAGGCCTGCAACCTACCTAGGACAATATTCTAGAGTTGTTTCTTGCCTGCATAAAAGGAATCCCTCACAAAACAGTCCAGAAATATATCTCAAACAATCCTTAGAATTGCAACACCTTCCTGATGTATCTCGGCCTCTAAAGGAAGATAAAATCAACCCAAAATAATTCATAAATAGTCCCAACCTTGTCCTCATCACCTTCATTGGAGATCTTCTTTCTTCTATGGTTATTTCAAAAAGAAGATTGAGATATCGATGTGAGAAATGAGGTTGAAGGCACCTCTATATATACAAATTTTGGGGGGTTCAAGTGACGTGACCATTAGGCTTGATGAGCCTACATAGAGGTGAGGTTGACCTTGATAATTTACATGAGATAGGGCATAAATTCAAAAACCCATGTATCCTTATCCAAGTTTGACAATCTTTAGGTCGATTTTCATCCTCTCAAAAAGAGGAATTCAATGCAATAATTATTTTCTTCAAAAGACCTGCCCAAACTAGAATTTGGCCCTAGCTGCCAATTTGAACACTCCCTCTCAATTAGGGATAATTCCACCTACCAATCCATTTATTATCATGCCACCCTATCATCATGAATCATCTTTGCATCTCATCTCAACTCTGCTAAAAATTGATATAGATAATGAAGAAGAATTGATCGAGAGTGAGTCACAGGACCTTGCCACTCTCTACTAACAAAATTCATCCCACATAACTAAGGGGTGAACTCTAATCAGACTTGACCCCATGTGATAAAGTTGAAGAAACATCATTCATCCTACACATAGGGAGTATGACAATACATATGCATCCATCGATAGTGTTGTGGTCCACATTCAATTTTCCCAACTCATTATCTAGATAAGAGGTACTTCTCATATGTACCATACTACATGGGTAGGATGATACTAAAGCAACAATAGGGAAAGAATATATCACATCCAGATCATAACCATACATAGGGAAAGGAGAAGCCACATCCTACAAACATATGTCACAACCATACGTAGGGAAAGGATAAACCACATCCTACACACATGAAAACCACTGAGAATAGGGAAAGGATGAACCACATCCTACATGCATTCTAAGCATCAATTGTAGGAAGGATCCTACACGTGGAGAAAGAATGAACCACATCCCACCGAGATGTCAACCATCGATCTTAGGGAATGAAAATCTTAAATGTTGGGAAAGGATGAACCAAGTCCCACTAACATGTCCACATGTGACAACAAATAGAGGCCTATATTCATCTCTCATTGGGGTACCCAGAGGAGAAAGTGAACTACTAATCCTCCTCATATGCCATAGGAGAAGGTGGACAACTCATCCTATGCATATTTCGTCTGTAGTAGGGGAAGGTGAACCACTCACCCTACACACATGTGTCATCAATTGTAGGGGAAGTTGAACCACTCACCTTATGGTTTTTCATTGCTTAAGAAGTGCCCCAAGCCCGAAGGAGCTCCTGGAGCTCAATGTTCGATCTCAACCAAATATCCTTTCATGAATAGTGCTAGGATGCTTTCTAAAAATCAAGACTAGATATTGGTGATGATATTGAAGACCGGATCATTAATGGGAGCCTCATAGCTCTACCCAGTAGCATGTAGAATTATACACAACTTTCTATAAACATACATATTTAGAACTAGACATTTTAGCAGCAAAGATCTTATCGGAATTTAGTAATCCTATGCTTCTCACATATCGAGATGAAGAAAATATTTAATTGTTCTTAATCCCTTATGTTTAGGGAGACCACAAGCCTAAGCTTGTCTTTCCAGAGTGCAAAGTGTCCATCTGGCAGCCTTCTCATCATGAGATTCATCCACTTTGTGGATATAAAGGTTGAACTCAAGAGATATAACACTTAGATGTGCTTTTACTAGTCATCATACTGCCCATCCAGAAATTATTAGCAGTTTACTTGAGGCTTCTTAGATTTTTCATGGCAAGTTGAATATAACTGGAGTAGTTTCAGACATCAAAGCTTCCTCTGAGTACCGGGAAATATCCCAAAACATAACAATTTAGCTATCTACATCTTGTTATTAATCCTTTGGTCTATTGAGCCAAAGTCATTTAGTCACAATATGTGACTTTTGAAGTAACAAATAGAGTATATATATATATAATATATATATATAATATATATATATATATATATATATTATATTATATATATATATATAATATATATATATATATATGATTGGAGTCATCATATCTAGCTTGCATTTACCAACGATCTTTGACATGATCTTTCTTTTGTAGAAATCCTCGAGCAAGAAGAGATCTCATGTCATTCTGTCAGGGATTCTATAGCTCCATCTGAAGTATTACTTTAGTTAGACATTTAGCCTTTATCAGTCTACTCTTGAATCAACAATCTTTCAAACACATGCACATGAGATATTTCTTGCATGCTCCTTTTAAACTGCCTGCTTCAAATTTGATTATTCCAAGGAATATTTATGCAATATTGATTCAAAGTTCTAGACCTTATCAATACTGATATTAACATCTTCTGTTGAATTCTAGATAGTCTGAAGAGAACCATAGAAATAGATCAAATCAAGTTATGCCAAATTACTTTTCAGAGATAAATTTAAAAATTTAAAGCATGATATCATGGGCTAGATTCATGAGATCGTTGATATGATTGGATATATATATAATTTCCGGTGTGGTAGATTTATGTTAAAAAATTCAATGTTGTTGCAAAATAATGCACTTTGAAGTGTTAATGAAAAGCTTACTTCCTCCCTCGTGATTTTGATACTGAGCATGGGATGTTTGATGAATACTAGATGAAGCCATGGAGTGCATCACATATTGCTATACAATTTTGACTTTGTTTCTCAAGCCAATTTAGGTTATTTGAATGATGAGTAAGAGAAGAGATATTCGTCCTATAAAATATTAGATCCATATTAATCTTATGAAGCAAGGTTATCCAACTGCTTCATCAAGTCCTCGAGAGTGGTGATGTGCTATTGCAATCCTTGAAGATGACTATTGATGCCACTGGTATATCTGAAGATGCCAACCAATTAGAACACATTATTGCCACATTTATATAGGCCGAAGATGATCCACATTTCCTTTTGAAGAGCCCTCAAGGTCTTTTCACACTTGATTGAGAGGATATGCTTTAATCAATCAAACACTATCCTCATTCTCATACAGAGATTTTGTGCCACAAACCTTAATATGATTTTGCAATATAGGTCGATCTTCAAATTTAATGTCTGTCATACTTTGAGAGATGAGGTGTTTCTTTGTTAATAGGAGTACTAGGAGTTTCTTTTGATAAACTCTTAATAATATAGTGGCGTTCCAAGTATCTTCTACCAAGTTACTTCTGTCTAGTAAAACTTGCATGACAATTACTATGATAGATCGTTTAGCCATTTCCACTCTCAGGTGATACAACTTTCCAGATGGAAAATTCAGGTCAGAAACATCTTGTAAATTTACCACACATTATATCCTCAATCACTTACACATTAAAAACACTCCCATCATATTTTAATAAATTCTAATGATGCAACATACCTAGTATAATCTCCTTCAAATCTGGGGTTGTAGATGCCTTAGAAATACTTCTCAGATGTACACATAAAACACTCAAATATGACCTCGGATAGGTTTCAAAATGCTCCTAGATTTACCTCAGTGAAATCCTTTGATGTGAATGTCTCAAGTAAAATAATCCTTGAACCACGCCTCAAATCAAGGTGTCACATGTTGATCTAGGCTGATGTCTTTTATAGTGCTACCAAAATAATACAAAGAAGACCCAAAAAGGTACCCTAGTACTGATCCTTTGAACTGTGCATGTAACCTTAGAACGACTAGCATATATATACATCAGAGGGATGCTTGAAAGCTCTTCCTTGTCATATATTATACTTGATCTATCATAAAACCATGGATCAGAGTACCCAAAAATCTATCAATGACCAAAACAACCATATGGAAGTCACTGAAGTGATTAAGAGAATAATTCAGGTTTATTTTTAGGATTTGCTAGAGAGAATAATATCTTTAGACCTTGAGTTTGTGTCATTCAATAATTTTTGTAACACAATATTACTGTGATCAAATGACTGTAAACATTAGTTCTGGAACCATACAATGATGGATATTCAATATATATTTTGACCAGGTCGAAGTGTGTCAAAGGAAGAAGTCGCAATAACCTCAAATGTCAAAAAAATTTCCATAGGAAGAAGACTGATTCTTGGCAATGAACCACTATCCAAAAGGTCAATACCATAGCACGAGTTGAACCCAAAAAATCTCCAAAACTATAATCTATTAAGATATGCCCAAAGCTCTTTTAGAATCCTTGACCTCCAAAAATATTTCCAACGCTATCCAAAACCGCATATCAATATTATAAGATCAATGTTCATTTTCTTGATACAGGGATTCAACCCAAAATTTGACAAAGAGGTCGGACTATGAAACCTTGAACTGTGGTGATCTTCATTCCTTGCTAGGATCAACCATATAGGTCAAAGAAGTGTCAACAAATTTTTTAGTGATTTCTTTTACTCTTGCTTGGGCTTGACTTCTCCTGAGCTCTCATACCATGTTAATTTTAGGTTAACATGTTCTTTGCTTAGGATAGTTACTTTAATGTTCCATCTTATCCCATTCATCAGACTACTTGTTTCCATTTGCAATCACATGAGTCATTGTTACATTAACAGTAACTAATGAAAGAACATAATTGATAGATGCAGAAGAAAAGCCATGAAAAGAGAACACAAATATATGGTTCAAGCCAAGGAAAAACCCCAAGATGGGGAAAACCCTTGATCAATTCTTATTATTATTATTATCAAATGTTCAGCTGAGGAAGAGAGTACAATTAAAGTCAGCACTGACTTGCCAATGTGATGACAAAAACCATTGTCCAAATGTTAAATAAGCCACCCAATCAACTATGGAATATTGTAGTCACAATTTGTCTTGTTCAGTGGCCAACAATAGACAAAACATAGACTAAATCTTGGTTAAGTATTATAGGTTCATGACTATAACACCTCCAGGATGTCTTCCAAAGTTTCGTCATTTATTCTGGAAATTTTGTCCACATTCTAAGGTTGACTTGGGCTAGGCTCAACCCTAAAACTCACCACAAAACCTATGTGTTGTCTATGTCTTAGATTTTTTACTTTAGAATAAGGTTCTTTAGGCATGTGGCCTACTTGGGACAAGATTTTAGAGCTATGACCAACCTACACAAAAGGAATCCCTCACAAAACAATCCTAAAATATATTTCAAACAACCCTTAGACCTATGACACATTCTTTATGTATCTCAACCTGCAAAGGAAGATAAACTTAGCCCAAAATAATTCACAAACAATCCCAAACTTGTCCTCATCACCTTCGTTTTAAATCTTCTTTCTTCTGTGGCTATTTCAGAGAGAAGAATGACATATGGATGTAAGAAATGAAATTGAATGAACCTTCACATATACAAATCATTGGGGGTTCAAGTGACGTGAACATTGGGCTTGATGAGCCTACATAGAGGTGATACCGACCTTGATAATTTACATGAGAGAGGGCATAAATTCAAAAACCCATTTCTTCTTATCCAAATTTGACGACATTTAGGTCGGTTTTGGTCCTCTCAAAAAGAGGAATTCAATGACAATTATTTTCTTCAAAATACCTGCCCAAAGTGGAATTTGGCCCTAGTTTCCAATTTTAACAACTAGCGATCACCTCAATTCGATGCATTACTATGTGTTCACTTGACTTCACTTCTACACTCATTTCACTTCAATTAACAAGTCCCTCAATTGAACCAATAACAATAGAGAGCCATGTACTAATCTCCCATTGATAAACCTTTGGTTGAGGCAGTTATTTCATGATTTTATAGCAATAGTTGTCTCATATTGTAGCAAGCCCTCGTACACTAGACCAAACCCACCATATAGTTAGTAGTTTCTTTAGATTTATCAAACTAGGAAAAAGATAGGAAAAATCTGCATGACAACACATAACATGCTAAATATCCAAAAATAAATCCAATTTAAGCTTTGATGGACATAGTTTTACTCCTCTCAAAACCACAACTTGACACCATGTTATAACACAATAAAAATAAATAAATGAAAAAACCATAGATATAGTTGAGTCACATAACTAAGTACAACGGAATATACATATAACACAACACTATATATGTTAATACTTGTGTGTCTATTACAAAGAGGTTCATATTCTTATATAGTATTAAGAGATGTAATAGTTATTGAAAAGACAAGATAGGTGTCCAAAATCCTATAAAGTTAATAATAACCAAAAGGCTTTTCTTTTAGCCTAAGTTGTTGGAAAATGTAATTAGATTCGGTCTTCATAATGAATTTTGTAATCATGACATTGTATATTTTATAAAAAAAGAGAAAATTGATTTTTATTTATTCAAAGCATGGGTTTCATGCTTAAAGAATAGGTCAAAGGATATTCTTCATGCTTCTAGGACTTATTGAGTCAAATATTTTTTTTTTTTTCCATGTATTATAGTCCTATTTGTACTTGTTGTAACAAAAGAAAACCGTTATTTTTAGTCTAGAAATTCAATTGTCTTCCATGACCAAGTTGACCTGCCATGATGAAGTCGGCCTAAAATATGCCTATTTGGCCTCCTGAAGAGTGTATATATAGCATGAGATTTTGACTCATTTGGAGCACTTCACAAGTTTGATATACAACAAGAAAAGAAGACATTTCAAGAGAGAAAGTCGAGGAGAGAAGGAAAAATCAAGAGAGAACGAAGAAGACCCAAACCATTTCTAGTCACACATGCAAAAACTTAAGGTTTTCTTGGAAAGTTGTAGGGCCAAAAGTTACAGGCCAAAATTGCATACTTGAAGTTGTAGGACCGAGATTTTGGCTGGAGCAAATTGTGAAGAGTTTGACTTTCATTGACTTTGGTAGAATTTGACTTGTTTGGAAGAGATCTTGTTGGAGGGCTGACTTGGTGCTTGGGAGGAATCTTGAATTTGTCTTTGGGTCTTGGAGGTATCACTTTTATTTGATTTTATAAGAAGAGAAATATTCTTTCAAGGTTTTCACCTTGGAGGGGTTTTTCCCTTGCATGGAGCCTATATCTTGTGTGCTTTATATCTTTTTGATCTTAATTTTTTTGGTAATTGCTTGATGAAGAAGAAATAAAAGAAATAGAAGGCCAACTGATATTACAAGTAATTATCAAGTAAGGAAATCCAACTCTAATATACAAATACTTTGATTTTCCAACATGGTATTAGAGCTAAGGTGAAGAAAGGAAGTTGGAATATCACACCATTGTTAGCAATTTTGTTGAAGAACAATCTAGAAGTAATTATCTTCTCTTTCTTCTCAATTGAAATATTTATGAAGAAATGTTTCAAGAATCTTGGGATTCTCCTTGGAGTTATCAAAGGATACATCTTAAAGTACATATCCAAGTTAGAAAAAGAAGTGATGGATGGAAGTTTCTTCTCTCCTCTCAAAGGTACTTTTAAGGATGATAATGTATGGGTTATTGATAGTGGAGCTTCTAGAAATTTGATGAGTGAATGCAGTCAACTCCAAACTTTATCAAAAGGGACCTCTTCTCATTAAGTAGAACTTGGAGACAAGAAAATCTACCTAGTGAAAGGAATTGGATCTACTTCATTGGAGCTAGAGACCTGTGGAACTATTCATATCAATAATATACTCTATGTTCCAGGTTTGAAGAAAAAATTTCTTTCTATTTCTTGTCTAGAAGATAAAGGTGGTAGGATTTATTTTGTTGTTGGAAAATTTTTGGTTTAGGGAAAGGGCTCTAGTATTAAACATACTAAGATAATTGGGATTACTGAGGGGACATTGTATATACTTCTTACACCTATTCTTGAAGATCCATTACACTTAGATGTTAACTCTTATGAATTATGGCATAGAAGGCATGGACACGTTCACTATAAGATATTTCCATCTCTGAATCAAATGGTCACTAGCATCCCCAAAATGAAAGAAGAACATGAAGGAATATGTAAGGATGTGCTCTAGGAAATAATGTGAAGAAACCATTTGCAAAACGTGATACAAGATCCAAGGTTATCTTATATCTCATACACTTTAATGTGTGTGGACCTGATCCAGGTAGATGTTGGTGGCCACCCAACTATCCCATTTGGACCCCCACAACTGCCTCTTTCAGTTTTTCGGGTCCTGAAATTTCCGAGCCGTTTTGAGGCCCTAAACTACGTTTTTTGGGAAATTTGGGAGAAAAATGGGTCCATGGATTGATGTTTCTCTTCCCAAAGTTACAGTTCTCGAATAGATCTTTCTAACGAGCTATTATACGCGTCAAACGAAGATTGTATGCCAAAGTTACGACCTTGGGAAGTTGGTGTACCAATTTACCCAAATGAGACCCATGGTTTGGTGTTTCATATTCTAGGGTTAGGTTTTTGGATGTTAAGGATTTTCCATTGTTTCTCAACAATAATTAGGCCTTCGAGCCTCATTGTGACACAGTTCAGAGGCATGTAGCCGCCACATCTCTTCTCAGAGATAAACTACCATTGCCTTAGCTGGTTTATTTCCATTTCTATTTCTAAGCATATTTTAGTATTTTATAGTAATGAAATGAAGTATTATTTCTGTTGCATATCTGTATTTAGGGTTATCTCTGTAATTTTTTGCGTTCCTGTTTAAAATATGGATCAATGGTATGAGAGTGGTCTACTTTTTCTCTGTTTTTCTTTGCTTGTCCCCAACGAGGTCGGGATATAAGGAGTTAGGGCTCGATCGGGTTGAACCTTTTCAAGATCAACCTCGCAAATCCCGACAGTCTCCCATGGCAGATGAAAAGAAAGATGAGGGGGCGAGATATCCTATCAAAATCTTGCTCGAAGAAGCCTTCGAATGACAAAGGAACACAATGATGTACAACTTTGCCCAGATCCTTCAGCAGCTACCCAGAGGCGACACATCGGCTTCCAATAGCTACTCTGGAAATGCCATACCCTTTAAGGTACAAGTTAATTTTGAAATCCCCATCTTCAAGGGTCATATAGATGCAAATGATGCAGATAAATGGTTAAATCTGCTAGAAGGGTATTTTTCTATTCATGAATTTTCGAGTCGGGAAAAGATTATTTTCACTCTTCTCAAAGCAGCCCCCCACATCAAAGACTGGTGGGAAACCTACTGTGAGCAGAAGGATGAAAGTACCGGCTTACTATTTTCACCAGCACCCACTTAGAATTCATTCCGAGATGCCATCAAGGAGTAGTACTACCCTATCAAAAGCTATGATGACAAATACATAAAGTGGACCACGTTGTGGCAAGGAAGGGACCAAGATGTGCCAGAGTTCACAAATATTTTTCATACCCTTCACACACAGTTGGGTATCAAGGATTCTAATCTAATTTGGTACTCAAATACTGTGGCTGCCTACACAAGTACATCTAGGAAGAGATGGAGTTCCTGAACATCTCCTCGCTCGACATGGTGTACTGATACACTGTCAAAATCAAGCAGAAGTTGAAACCGAAGAAGCGAAACTTTGGATCTGCAAATCCGAAGACCAAAGGACAAAGCCAAGGTAGGGTGACCCAAGACAACCCGTCAAAGATGCAAGAAAATAACAACACCACGAAGTCAAACAAGGACATAGGAAAGTGGTGTGATTTCCATAAGAGTCCCACTCATAACACAAGTGAGTGTCAGACCAAGCAGTTGTTGGTGGCCGAGTTGAAGGCTTCATAATCATATGCATGTTCCAACCTTGAGTCAGAACCTGACAAGGGTAATGGAAAAGGGAAGCATATCATTGACGCGGAGCCCAGTGCCACTGTTGCCACCACCAAGATCCAAAAGAATGAGCTCGAAGATCCAGAGGAGGGGGAGCATCTTTTCCACTCACAAATTTGGGTGAAGGGTTCACTGCTACAATTCATTGTCGACAGTGGCAGCCAAAAGAACCTCATTTAAGTAGAGGTTGTGAAGCGGTTGGGCCTACCGACTACACGACACCCGCAGCCATACAGTATCGGGTGGCTTTATCAAGGACAAGATCTTTGAGTTCACCAGCAGTGCCACCTTTGTGATGTATTATTAGGTCAACCATACTTGTGGAGGCGACATGTTGTGTATGAGTCAAGGCCTCACATTGTTATTATTTCTTTGGGTAATTCATTATACAGGATATCGGAGGTATCCCTACCTACCGCCACCTCTTTGATTGCTGGTAAGAAAGGCAACAAGCTCATCTCCCAGACTAGGAAATTCATTTTCTGTCTGGTTCACTCCCAAAGTAAGGGGAAGATTGTCACCACATCCATGACCCTCGTGAAGGGTTCCTCCACACAGCAGCAGCAACAACATCAACAAAGGGATATCATCATGATAAAACATAGGAAAAACTTCTCCTCACCCACAGGGGTACCACACACGCTTCAAGTGGGAAACAAAGTCTGGTTGCATTTGCAAAAAGAACACCTTACAAGAGCCCATCAGAAGCTCCAACCACGTCGACATGGTCCTTACACCATTACCAAGATTGGGGGAAATAATGCCTTGGAGCACAACATTGCTCCATTCCTTCGCTTGCACCGAGTGTTCAATGTGGAACACCCTCAACCATGCTTCCGACCATTACTGGACACATTAGATATTGCAGAACAGCTCACCAAGGACCAACTTTAGCAGATGGAGGAACTCAACGCAATGGATACCATTGCTTCATAAGGGGGCAGGAATGATCCAGGTGGATTTTGGTGGCCACCCACCTATCCCGTTTGGACCCCCACAACTATCTCTTTCAGTTTTTCAGTTTCCACAATTGTGACACAATTTACTATTTTTAGCAGTTTTTTGGGTCCTGAACTTTTGGAGCCGTTTTAAGGCCCTAAACAGCGTTTTTTGGGAAATATGGGAGCAACATGGGTCCATGGACAATGTTTTTCGTCCCAAAGTTATATTTCTTAGATAGATCTTCCTAACAAGCTATTGTACGCGTCAAATGGAGATTGTATGCCAAAGTTACGACCTCAGGAAGTTGGTGTACCAATTTACCAAATAGGGCCCACAGTTTGGTGTTTCATCTTCTAGGGTTAGGTTTTTGGATGTTAAGGGTTTTCCATTGTTTCTCAACAATAAATAGGCCTTTGAGCCTCGTTGTAACATAGTTCATAGGCATGTAGCCGCCACATCTCTTCTCGGAGATAAGCTACCATTGCCCTAGCTGGTTTATTTCCATTTCTATTTGTAAGCATATTTCAGTATTTCACAGTAATGATTTCCATTGCATATCTATATTTATGGTTGTCTCTGTAATTTTTTTCGTTCCTGTCTAAAATTTGGATCAGGACTGACGACAGTCAAAACTCTAGGGGGTCATCAATATTATGCGACGTTGATTGATGATTACTCTAGGAAAACATGGATATACATGCTCAAGAAAAAACATGAGTTATTTGAGAAATTTAAAGAATTTAAGAATGAAGTAGAAAATTGAACAGAAAGGAAGATAAGGACCCTGAGGTCTGATAATGGTAGAGAGTACACCTCCAAAGTGCTTATAACATTTTGCAAGGAAGCAGGGATAAAGAGGGAGCTAATTGTTCCTTATAACCTTCAACAAAATGGTGTGGCTGAAAGTAAGAACATATCAATTGAAGAATTTTTTAGATCCATGATTCATGATCAAGATCTCCCTAAGTTCGTATGGGGAGAAGAATTTGTAATAGTTGCCAACTTGCAAAATTGAAGCCCTCATAAAATTCTCAATAATATGACTCCAGAAGAAGCATTATTGGAAAGAAGCCTAGTGTGGATCATCTCTAAATATTTGGATGTCCAATTTACATACACATTCCAAAGGACAAGAAAAAGAAATTGGATCTTACAAGTACAAAAGGTAGCTTTGTTGGTTATAGTGTGTCATTAAAAGCATACAAAGTCTACATTAAAGAGGTTCTTCGTATTGATTCAATGAGCATAGAAGTCATATTTGATGAAAATGTAGCTTACAAGAGATCCAAATATATCTCGGTTGATTCTGATAAAGAAGAGGTACCCATTTATGAGGAAATCCCAAGGTATGACAATGTTCAAGATCCTACATCTATTCATGAAGATGTTGAAGGACCTAGTGAACCTGTGGAGCATATGGTTATTCTAGAAACTCATAAGAGACCTTCTTGGTTGAAGAAAATTCTACAAGAGGCAGAGGGATATGTAGTAGCTAAGGGAAATTTTAGAGAAATTAAGACACCTAAAAGGTATTCTAGTTATGCAGCTTATATGACTAAGTTCATTGCGGCTAAACCCTCCTCCTATGAAGATGTAGTTGAACATCAAGAATGAGGAATGCAACCCAAGAATAATACTAGTCGATCATGAAGAATGATGTTTGGGAAATTGTTCTTAGACCAAGTGACAAATCTGTTGTCACTTCCAAATGGATATGAAATATAAAACATGTAGTGGATGGAAGTATTGATAATTAGAAATCTAGATTTGTGGCAAGAATCTTTTCACAAAAGGAAGGTATCAATTGTGAAGAAACCTTGGCTCCTATAGCAAGACATATAACTATCAGATCATTGGCTGCCACTATGGGATGGAAAATTCATCAAATGGATGTTAAAACAACTTTTTTTATGGGGTCATTCATGAAAAATTTTATATTGAGCAACCTCATGGATTTGAAGTTCATAAGAGGGAGACACCCATCTACAGATTGAATAAGTCTCTATATGGCTTGAAACAAGCACCTAGAGCATGGTATGCTAGAATGGATGCATACCTATTGAGACTTAGTTTTGTCAAGAGTTCTATAAATCCTAACCTCTACACAAAAGTGGTCAAGGATGAACCTATGGTCATACTTTTATATGTGGATGACTTACTTGTCAATTTTTTGGAGAATTAGATACAAGAATGCAAGAGGAGGTTGGCAGCCAAATTTGATATGAAGGACCTTGGGCTTATGCACTATTATTTGGGGCTAGAGGTTTGGTAGAAACCTAGTGAAATATATTTTGGTCAAGAAAAATATGTGATTAATATATTACAATTTTTTTTTATGATAGATAGTAAGCCAATGACAACTCCTATGATTACTAATCTAAAGAAGTTCAGGAATTTAAAATCTAGTCCATTGGATCCTACATGTTATAGATAATTGATTGGATCCTTAATGTGTCTTGTGAATACTAGGCTAGACATTTGTTTTGCAATATATTTCCTTACTCAATTTCAGATGGATCCAAAGTATGATTGTTGCATAGCAGCCAAACACATCCTAAGATATCTTCGTGGGACAATGCACCACTACCTTAGATATGTTGGTAATGAGATTCAACTATTGGGATATACAAACTCTTATTAGGGTGGCAGTGAGACAAATGATAGAAGAACTACTTATGGATGCTTCAGTTTGGGATCTTCCATGATCTCGTGGATGAGCAATAATCTATATATTGTTTCTTTGAGTAGTGTTGAAGCCGAGTACATTGCTACAAGTGAATTTTATAGCGAGGTTATTTCGCTTAGAAAATTGTTATCATAATTAATTGAAAGGCAATTGAACCCTACAATTATCCTTTATAACAACCAAATTTACATAAGGTTGACTTAGGACCTAGTGTTTCATGCTAGGAAAAGTCATATTAACAATAACTACCACTATATCAAAATCTTGGTACGAGATGGGTCATGAAGCTACTCTTTTTTTTTTACAGATGAACATGTAGTTGATATTCTGACAAATGCACTTCCAAACAAGAAGCCTGAGTGCTTAAGAAGCAATCTTGGTTTGGTGGATATATCTTCTCTGATTGAGAGGGAGTGATGATGGCATTATATTCTTTTATTCATGTGTCATGCACTAGGCCAATGCTAATAGTCGTACATCTAAGTGAAAGCCATGAAGGGAGAATGGGGTCAAGAGGATTGGATAAATGTTGAGATTAATACTTCTTCAGGATTGGGAAATCCAATATAAAAGTAGTTGTTAATTTGGTAGCAGAGTGACAAATTCAAACCATGGGACTAGATTCCTCTTTTCAAGAGGACCAATCTTGACCTTTGAAGCACTGGATTTAGACAAGGGAAAGTGTATTTTTCAAGTGAATCCCATAATGTCACATTTAATCAGATCAACCCTAAAGAAAAAAATTTCACCCTTAGAAGACTGTTAATACAAGTCAAGTGAACCTCATTTGGAAATCATTATAAAGCATCTTCTTCTTCTCTCTTTTCATTGGATTGGTTATTTGATTCGTACAGGTCCAAAATTGCAGGGTCTTAAGCTCACATGTGTGATTAGGGTTTTTGGTTTCCATCTGCAGGGTTGGATTAGGAAATTTTTCGCTATAATCGAAAGCACACAATCACATCCATGTAGTTGGATCATCTCAACCACATGCATAACTCTCCCTCCATGTGGTTGGGATCTAGGGTTTCATTTTCATAATTGACCACAGTTGACCACAGATTGGGAAAGCTATCTCTGATCAATATTTTTATTGGAATCATATTTATGATATTGTTTGGTTGATGTTGCTGGATATTTTTGTATAGGCTCATTTTACTCTCTGTTGAACACTTTATGACAATCTAATATAAGAAGAATTAAAAAGGGTTTCCCCCTTGTGGGGTTTTTCCTTAGTCATTAATCAAATATAGTGTCTCTTGTTGATGTGTTAATTTTCTCCTATTGTCATTGCATAATTGTTCTATCTTCAGTTACTATTGATGATGAAGTATTAATTTTTATTGAAATATTGCTAATTGATCAATTGATTTGGGCTAAAGTAATCAAGACAACATAGAGCATTAAAAAATTATCATGGTATCAAAGATAAGGTGAAGAACAAGCCTAAAGGAGACAAGAATTGCAGCAATCATCTTTGAAAATTTGAAGGAGCATATCTAATCAAGCCAAGATGTCTTCCTCTTTCTTCAAGGAAAATTAGAAGTTGGGTGACTCATCCTACTTTGTTGCCTGGATGATCATATTGGAAATCATAGTGAAGCCAATGATACTTGGGAATACATACAAAGAAAATTACCTGAGCCTCCGAAGAATGCTTCTACTACTTCCAAAAACAAGTAGAAGAAAGGTGAGTTAAAAGAAAATAAAATTATAGTTGATGGTTTACAAGATCATTTACTTGCTTATGTTGGGAATTTGAAAAAGTATAAGGATATGTATGATAAGCTAGTTGGCATGTATGAAGTCAACAATTTGAATGAAATCATCTCCTTGAAAGATATACATAAAGATATTAAGATGAAAAAAGGAGACTCTGTGCAATCCTACATTATGAGGATATCTTGTCTTAGATATAAATTGCAGAGAGATGGGGAAACTATGCATGAAAAGGAATTGGTGATTATGACCCTTAGAGGTTTATCTACAATTTGGGAAACCTTAATTACAACTATAAGCAATAACAATGTTTTCCCAGCATTTGATGAGCTCATTGGAAAACTCACTCAAGAAGAATCAAGGATGGTTTCTAGAGGCAGGATACAAAAGCATGAAGGAGAACCTAATGCATTTGTCACTCATACCAAAAGAATGAAAGGAAAAGGAGTTCCATCAAATTCAAGGAAGCCTCCTCCTCAAAATTCAAAGAGAAGGAATCAAAGATAAGCGTCACACATTGAATCTTACAATTGTCACAAGAAAGGTCACTATGCTTGAAATTTCCTTGAGAATAATAATGGTCCACACTACAATACTAGAAGAAACAATAACAAGTTTAATAATCAAATAAGAGGAATTGATAGAAGGAATGATCAACATGGAGGTGATCAAATAAGAATAAGAGATGATCCAAGTGATCATGAAGAAGACCACTGTCCTCAAAAGAAGTCAAGAAACACTAGGTATCAAAGTAATGTTGCTAATAAATCTGAATATATTCCTATTTTTTCACATTCCAATTCCTCTCCTCTAGATACTTGGGATAGTTGGTTAGTTTATAGAGGGAATTCTCATCATTTCTCTGGGTATAAGGAAGTTCCCTCTAATTTGGTGGAGAGGGTGTCAAGTTTGAATATTATTCTTGGAGACAATTCCAATCATTTCGTTAAAGGTTTTGGGTTTGTGAACTTTCATTGTCACTCCAGAGAATCTATTTTGATTCATGATGTGATGTATGTGTCAGGATTAAAGAATTATTTGGTATCTATATCTGCTTTGGAAGACAAAGGGATGAGGGTTTCCTTCATCAAGGTAAAAATACTTACTTGGTCGGTGGGATCCCCTATGAGAGATGCATTCACGTTGGGGATATAGATTTTAAGGACTCTATAGAGCCATTGGAAGACCTCTTATAGAATTGGTCCATGATTCTAATCATCAAAGTGAGTTATGGTATCGAAGATTGGCTCATCTACATTATGATTCTCTTCCAAAATTGAAGAAATTGGTCTTTGGAATTCTTGGTGTTCAAGCCTAACATGATGGAATATTTCCTAGATGTGCAAGTGGAAAGAAGACAAGGGGACCATTCCCGTTTAGCAAGAAAAATACAAATGACATCCTCCAACTCATTCATTTCAAGATATTTGATCTGATGCCCATACACTCTCTTGGTGGTCATCTCTACTACATTACCTTCATTGATGATCTCTCAAGGAAGACATGGATAATTACTTGAAGCATAAGGACGAGGCCTTGGATTTGTTCAATAATTTCAAGGCTTTGGTAAAAAATAAAAAAGGGAAGAAAATTAATATCTTCATGTCTGACAATGGTGGCGAGTACATTTCCAATGAATTCTTAGATTTCTACAAGAACGAAGGCATCAGGAAAGAGACGATTGTTCTATATAATCCCAAACAAAATGGAGTGGTTGAAAGACAGAACAAGTCCATTGTAGAAGTTGCCCAAGCCATTATCCATGATCAAAATTTATCGAAGTTCGTTTGGGGAGAAGAAATTAATGCTATCATAAATTTTCAAATCAAGGTGCCTCATCAAGCATTGGACAACAAGACTCTCGAAGAAGTATTCACATGTGTCAAGCTCGATGTTAGTCACCTGCATATATTTGGATACCATGTATATTTTCATGTGCTGAAGGACAAAAGGAACATGCTAGAAGAAACAAGATGAAAAGGTACGTTTGTTAGATAATTGTGAATATTCTAAAGCATTTAAAATATATATTCCTCGTAAAAGGAAGGTTCAAACTAGCAGAGATGTAATGCTCGATGAAGATGCTTCCCTTGGGAAAGAAAGGGACCTTCCTCTATCTCCTCTTCCTAAATAGAAGAATGATGATATGGATATTCTAGAAGGCCCTTCCATGCCTGAATCCAAAAGAGACATTATTGATGATCCCATGGAGCTTATGGACCCCTTGGATCCTTTTCCATGTGATCCTCCTACTAGGAAGAAGTCACTTTGGCTTCATGACACATTACAAGATGTCGAGAGACACATTCCTACTAGAATTTCATTGAGAGAAAGAAAGAATCCATGTAGGTACCAGGTATATGTTGTAGCGATGATCAATATGATTCAATTTGAGCCTCACCATGCACATTGGATTGCTTCCAAACACATTTTGAGATATTTTCATGGGACAATCACCCTTGGTTTAATATATTCTGCTAGAGATGTTCAACTTCATGGATATATTGATGTTGATTGGGAAGGAAATGTTGTTGATAGGAAGAGCACTTTTGAATGTTGTTTTAGCCTTGGCTCTTCCATGATATCTTGGATGCGCAGGAAACATGAGTTTGTAGAATTAAGTGCCATAAAGGAAGAATATATTGTCACTAGCATGGCTATTTGCGAAGTAGTTTGGTTGAGAAATATCTTTGGAGAGTTGTTTGAGCAAGTCATAGACACTACAGTGATATATAGTGACAATAAGTGTGGGATCTGTCTAGAATATAGTATCATGTTTCATGAAAAGTCCAAGCACATAAAGATCTGATATCATACATTTGAGACATGGTGTAGAGGCTCGTAGTTGTTAGACTTCATCGCATATCCACAGATGGGAAGATTGTTGATATTCTCACCAAGGCTTTACTGAAAGGAAATTTCTTGGTCTTCAGAGAGTAGCTTTGGTTGATGGATGTGAACCCTCCCAATAAGGGGTATCTCTAATCGAAGACACTGAGCTAGCTCTTTCCTCTGTCTAATATCCCAGGGTGAGGAATTGAGATGTAGAGATCCTGGGGTTGAGGGATCTTTGGATATTAGGGTATCACCCCTATCTATCACCAATAGGGTGGAAAATGTTAATCCCCTATCTTTGTCTAGCAGAGTATACCCCATTTTGCATCATAACCACAAGCTAAGATTATTTAGATTGTAGCCCCATCTGGCCAAGAGGTTGAGAGGGCTTGGGAGTGTGTGATCCTTACCTTTGGTAAGTCAAGTATCTCAGCCAAGCTTTATTATGATGCAAGGTGTTCTACCACATGATGCAAGGATGGATGAGATATCACCTCTTTCTCAAAATAGGGTGGAAGACGTATTCTCCTCTATAAGATGACATCAGGTGAGAGTGTTCCATAGGAACTTCCTTATTGTCCTGAGAGGGTGGTATCTAATGCTCCTCGATTATTCTTCTTATTCAAGAATTATTCAACAAATAGAGTTGAGCAAAGATGGGACATGAGACGATGACATGATGCTTATGATGATTACATGATGTAGTTAGAATTTTTCCCTAGTTGAGAGGGAGTATTAATTTGGAATCTTAGTGACAAATTCCAACCATGGGACTAGATTCCTCTTTTTGAGAGGACCAATTGACCTTTTAAGCATTATATTTGGACAAGGGAAAGTGTATTTTTGAAGTGAATCCAACAATGTCACATTTAATCAAGTCAGCTCTAAAGGAAATTAGTCACCCTTGGAAGCCTATAAATACAAGTCAAGTGACCCTCATTTGGAAATAATTATAAATAATCTTCTTCTTATCTCTCTTCATTGGATTTTTTTGCACAAGTATGAAATTTGTTTCACAAAATTTGGTTCGTATAGATTTGAAAATGCAGGGTATGAAACTCACACATGTGATTAGGGTTTTTGGTTTCCAGTTGCAGGGTTGAATCAAGGAATTTTTGGATATAACTACAGGCACATAGGCTCGTCATGTAGTTGGAGCATCTCAACTGCACACGTAACTCTCCCTCTGCGTAGTTGGGATCTAGGGTTTTAGTTTGAGAGTTGATCACGGATTGGGAAAGCTAACTCTGGTCAATATTGTTGTTGGGATCATATTTCTGATATTGTTTAGTTGATATTGTTGCATGGGATCATTGTACTCTCTGTTGAACATTTAAAAAGAATCTAATAGAAGAATAATTACAAAGGATTTTCCCCTTGTGGGGTTTTTCCCTAGTCATTGACCAAATATAGTGTCTCTTATTGATGTGTTTATTGCCTCCTATTGTCATTGCATAAATGTTCTATCTTTAGTTATTACTAATTGATGAAAAGTATTAATTGTTATTGAAATATTTCTAATTGATCAATTGAATTGGGCTAAAGTAATTGAAACAACATAGAGTAATGAAAATTTAACAATATTCTCATAGACCGATACTCTTTGAGGATGGGGTAGGGAATCCAAGACAAGAGTAGTTGAAGAGGAATGATATTTTTTAAGGATTAGGAATCCAAGATAAGAATATTACTAAAATGACATACCTGGTGAACATTCAGATGGGGTATGTGCCTTAAGAGATTGTGTGGCTTCCCACGTAAAGCCTCCCAACATTATGCTCTAATATAAGTAGAGATTGTTAGTTAAAGACCTTGTTATGTTGACAATGTTGGTTATGATGTTGATGCAAAGGGAGAAAACCCTTTCAAATTCTTCTTCTTATTAGATTGTCATAAAATGTTTAGTAAAAAGAGAAAGTACAATAATCCAATTCTTCATTCACAAGACTATCCAACAAAACCAACTAAACTATATCCCAGAGATGAACTCAACCATACTAATCAAAATCATGTTTCATAAGCCTGCAATCAATTGTCAACAGTCAGGATATGTGTTCAACTGTCACTTGAATCTCTAGTCACCTGTCAGAAAAAAATCATAAGTCCTAGCCGCAAGTAGAAAACAATCACGCATGCAGCTGAAGAATCTTGCCTACATGCATAAGCTTGCATGTGAGTCGTTACAGCCAAAATTTCTCTGTAGCATCCTGTGAATATGGACCAAATGCTAATCCATCACATGCGATCATCAAACTTGTAAGATCCAATCTTCGCAAACCAACTTCAGAATTGTGCGATCCAAACCAAAGAAGAGAGAAGAAGAGAATGTTTGATGGTCATCTCCAAATGAGGGTGACTTGACTTGTATTTATGGCCATCCAAGGGTGTCCAATTTCTCTTTAGGGGTGACCTATCCTTTTGTGCACACGAGGGTTTCCATTTTAAAAATATATTTTTCCTTAATCTAATTAAATTATTCCAAGGGCTAGGAGGAGTATTCCTTGATGAGGAAGATGTCTGGCGGAGGGAATTTGTCCCTTAGCTATCAAATTAGCACTCCCTCTCAGATAGGGAGAAATTACCAACTGCAGCATATGGCCTATCACAAATATCTCGTCAACAAATTTTGTCTTTGCTCATCTATTCTCATCTCTACTTATCCCTGCTCATCTCTGCTCATATTCTGAACAAACTCAAATATAAAAGAAGAATAATCAGAAATTGGAAGGGAGCCTAAGCTACCACCCTCTATCCATCGTGGAGCCATTGCTACCACCCAGAACCACTGCCAGTAGGGAGCCTAATGCTACTACCTTGGAATCTCTCCCAATGGAGAGCCTAATGCTACTACTCGAGAATTTCTACCAGTGGGAAGCCAATTCTATGACTCAGTAAAATATTCTAGTGGGGAGTCAATGTTATAACCTAGGAAACTCTTCCAACAGGGGACCAATGTTATGACTTGGGAAACTGTACCAGTGGGGATCCAATGCTACAACCTAAGGAACTTTGTTAGCGGGGAGCCCATGCTATGACCCGAGAGACCTACAGAGTATAGGAGGGATACCACTTAGCTTACGAGGTAATAATCATGCCTATCGCACTACCTGGCAATAATATGAAGGATACCAATCACCATAAATGGAAAGGATTGCACCTATCCTATTATATGTTGATCTTCCAAAATTGAATCTCAAGAGTCATTGGTAGAACACCTACATCTCTAGCTTGAACAGGATGCCCCTTACCATCAATCGTAAGGATTGCGCCTAAGTCAAGCAACCAACACCCATTGTCCAGATGGGTGGGAAAGACAGGTGCCAACTGGGGTATACTCTATCAAATCTAGAGGTACCTCAACCCCAGGATCTCTATAACTCAATTCCTCACCCTAGGAGCTCAAACAGGGGGGAAGAGCTAGCTCAGTGATCTAGATCAAATTGGACCCTTGCCCAGGATGGTCATATCCATCAATCTATGCTAGTTTCTATGAAGATCAATCGCCTCGTACATTACAACAATCCTCTACTTTCATTTTCATACAGAACATCAGTTCAACTATAGCATTAGAGAAAATACATGTAATAAAAGGATACCTTATTCATCTTTCCTCTAATGGAGGTTGTTGGGCTCTGAATATTTCGTATCATTCAATATATAAAGTCTCTATTCATGAGCCATATTCCCGCATTTATGATACTTTTCATAGCCATTATACCATCAACTTCTGCTAAATGAACCTTCTACCTTGTGGTTAATTATGATGGATTTCTTATCTTTTTAATGATTTTATGTGGCTTTAATATGGTTTTATCATTGATGGGTTACTAATATGGTTATGTGGCCAAGGAGTATGTTCAACTACAAAAATTTCCATCTTTGTATCAATTCCAATATTTTGGTACCAGTTCAGTCAAGCTAGGCAGTTCGATACTTAGTTCGGTACCAATTCAGTCCAGTCTAGAAATTCGATACTTAGTTTAGTACTAGCTCAGTAGTTTGCTAGCTAATTCTACACATGTGCACCAAAAACTACACGTAGTTACGTCTAAACTTGGAATCAAACTAATGCCAAGTGGAATTATTTCCATCTCCAATGCATGATTCAATATGATCTTAATTTATAACAAGATTGTTTAAATAAAATTTGTTATTTTAATCATAGTATGGAGCAAGAGTTTTTGGGAGTCAATGTTGTCTTTTGTCCATCGTTTCCTCTTCCTTATGATGCTATAAAAACATATTTGCATAGCAGTGTGGGGGGGAGGAGAAAAAAATTATACGTAAAAGGGAACTATTGTAATAAAGATTTATTATTGTAATGGAATTTTTGTAATGGAGATTTGAGCTTTCATTTGTAACCAGAAGTACAATTATTATAATGGAAATTTAATTATTGTTCAGTTCTGCACATTGTTCTGATCTGATTTAGTTGTTGGTCACATTTCCAGGTCGAGAAGGGCCCCTCGACTCAAGTAACACCCTAGTTTCTTATTTGTAAGTAGGGTAATATTTAGTTTTAGTTTCTTCTAATTGCATATTTTATTGGATGGTTTATTTTCAATTTCTTTTAGTAGATTTGTATTTCTCACAGTATTAGATATATTACTCTATTCTCAAATCTATTAATAGAACATGTTATGATCAAGTTTGAATTGATTTTCTTGGGCTTCAGAGTCAAGCAAACTTAAAATTTGGTTTCTTAATATGCTTTGGTACCCAAAATTTTGGTAGTTAATTCAATACGAGTAACTAGAGTTGTAATTTCAGTACCAATATTCAGAAATTTAATTTCTTGAGTTTTTGGTATTTAATTTAGTAGTAGAACCTAGATTCTATATCAAAACACTGAAAAATATGTGGTTTGCAGTTTAGGATTATTTAATTGATTAAGAGCTTTGAAGTTATTTGGTAAAAGGGTCCTATGACAAATAAGAACCTACAATATATCATTATGATTATAACCATGCTTAGCATTTATTTTTGATAGTTTATTAATGCATTTTTTGTAGTTTATTGCCTTTTACTCTTTACTTGCCTCACACACTTTTTCTTATAGTTATCGGAATTTATTTTTTTGCAATTTTCTTTTTTGCAACATATTTAATGAGTTTTCATCACAAGAGGATTATAACCACTAAAGTCTCAAGACCTAATAAGCTACGTAAATAAAACCACATGAGCATTGTCTATCGGTAACGAAAGATTTTGGTTTGGAACCCAATAAGAATTAGAGTCCCATAGTTCAGTGACGAGTGATAATCCTTAATTATTAGTTCTTTCTAGTGTTTGTTATTAGCATAGGTTAGAATATGCTTTAATCCTACATTTCATGTGTTTTCATCTCTAAGCCTTACGATCCCGGATTTGAAAAATAAATGTTGGAATTAGAGTACATATAATTCCACCAATAGAGGAAACAACCACAAGCCTAAGCTTGTCTCATACAGCCGCATTGTCTCAATCTATGAAGATATCTCTATCCCAGCTATATATAGGATTCTTTTCCAATCATATCTTGCTCTTGTTGTCACAATATATCACTATTGTATCCCGAACTTGCTGAAATATCTTTCTTCATTAACCAAACTACCTTGCAGCTAGTCATGCTAGCAACAATGTACTCAACCTTGGTCTTTGATACGAACTTATATTTCTTGATCATCATCGAAAATTCTAAGCTAAAGCAACACCCAAATGTGCCCTTCCAAGGTGCTCCATTTCAAACTCAGAGGCCAACTTCCTCTTACTCTCGATCATTAGAGGTTCACTACCTATCAAGAATATATCGTCAACATATAAAACAAAAAAACAAAGGCATACCTTGAACCATCTTGAAGTAGATAATGGAATCAGTGTTTCTTCTTGTGGGTCCAAAATTCATCGAGTAACTATCAATGCAGACATATAGGCTCGAGGAGATTTCTTCAAACCACATAATGTTTTCTTCAACCTACAAAAATGAGTATTCCTTAAGAAACATCAGTTGATCATTTATTCATGTCCAAAAGCCTTGTCTTATTCTGTAGTCATATATCGCAAATAATAGTAGGTGTTGGGATCCCATTAAGGGTATCTCCCTCTAAAAGGGAAGCCTCTTCAATCATTATCAATTAAGACATCAACTTGCCTATCATAATATTGTTATGAATCAATAAAAGTGTCAGATCATGAAATTTTTGAAAAATGTGTAACTAGGTGTTGCAGCCTCAAAATTCTACTGCCGAAACATAGGGAATAAACACCTAGTCTGGACCTTAAGACAACTCCTGTTACATTTAAAGTGGTGGCTCTGATTGGGGATAATGGGACTAGTTTCCCAGTGTGGGTTTTAAGATGAGAGTGGGTGGTTCATGAGTGTTTGCAATAGAATAATGATAATCTAAATGACCTATTCTATGATGCAATTCTCTAACTAACTTATTCTTATATAAACCCGGGTATTCCTGTGTGGTATGACATCTACAAATATATCTGCTTAGCATGTGATAATAAAGATTGAACACAACTAAACATAGATGATAATGTATAAAGATAATTCCTTTGACTAGATAGTTAGTCAAAGAAATTTATAAAATGTATCGCATATATGATTAGTTATATATGAAAATCACAATTTCAGCTAGGCATCATACAAAAGTGCAATTAAAGCTTAACATAAACAATAAATCTCACATACAATTCATGAAAGTAAAGTTTTTCCACTAATTAAATGTAAATAGAATCACATACGAGATAATAGTACCATATGTGTGAAGTCCTTCTCATTTGACAAATGACATAGACCAAATTCTTTCTTCAAATCAAATTGTCTCCCAAGAATAGAATAGCGCATCAACAAAGGAAAGTAGTCTGATATCTAAAAGAAACGATCATGTTCCATAATTTCACCAAAGCCTTCACAAACTTACAATAGTGTATTCTTTGCAAATGTTTTTGATAAAATTCTAGACCCTTCTCTAAATGCATGAGAAGGGTATAAATACTATTCTAACGAATGTGCAAAAATAGATTATACAAAATTTGAGGAGGTTTCAAACAACCTTATTCCTAACTAGGTAACTAACTCTAAAAATAAACAGACTCTAAATAAATAGAATTAAGAGGATGACTTGTTGTCTGCCAGCTTGTCCTCAAATCACATATATCGTTCATCGATTGAAGTTGAGGAGGTGCCCTGAAATGTGTCCTGAGTTGTCCATATAGAGCATTTAAATCAGGTATTTCTTTCAAATTCCCTTCTTTAATGAGGTTGGTGGAAAATAGGGTGTGATTCACTGCCTTAATGATATTTTTTGATACCTTGGTTTCCCTTGCAACTACTAGCTCAACCCATTTGATTCTCATATCCCAATCCATGAAGAGAATGTCTTTATGTGTTTCCTCAATCTCGGGTGGATTGGGTTTCCTTCCTTATTTTGTTTCCTGCCATTTGATGAACTCAAAGATCTTGGTGTTTAAATCATTAAACTCAATTCTGTGGTCGATTTCTTTATCTGTCAATTGGTCACTAGTAGTTAGATAGGGAGTAATGTGTGACATATTTTGGCAGAAATACTCTTGCTCTTTCACCATAAGGGAATTTAATTCCAGTGCCTCTTTAATAAACTCCTCAATAGTGGGAACATCCTTTTATATTTCTTGGCTTGTTGCATTTCTTGGAGTTGTATGTTTTTGGCCGATATATCGACTTCATGGATTATTTTCAAGACCTCCATGTCTTTCTGCAATTGTGCGAGTTGCTCAACCAATTGCATGTTTATGCTTACTTTCTCTGCTTCGAGATGTTGCTCGAGCTATGAAATCCTCTCCTCTTTCTCCCTTAACAAATTAGAGACTTCATTAGCCTTGTCCATAGTGGTCAATGCATTTTCTCCTGTGAACTGTGATAGTCTAGTGAAGTTCTCCGCCGGATTGAAAGGAATGTCCTTCCAAACAACGTCCATTGGCTCGTTTCCATGTGGGAATTCGAGTGTGTCTACCCTTTTCCTTTTTCTCTGCCTTCTTACTATAGCCTTGTGGAGAGGGCTATAGAACAGATCAAGTGGAGGTATTTCAGTTACTTTCAAAATAATTGTTGATGTGGGCAGAGCAGGGATGATTTCAGTATGCTAGGACGTTGTCGCTTGTTCCTCCATAAGCTTGGACTGCTCATTGATAGACTCGGGCTCTGTATCCTTATGAACATGTAGAGGAGTTTTGCATTCCACTATTTCTTGGGTATTTGTCACTTTGGGAGTGCCTTGCAATTTCTAGTTAAACTAATCCCACTCCTGCTCTAAACTACTACCATTGACCGTTGAACTAATCTCTATAGTCGGGATGCTCATCACTTTTTTCTCAGCTAACTTCCTGCTGGACTTAGCTATGTTATTTGCATCTTGGGGTTTCCCTATATCTGGCGTCTTCTCAATATTTACCTGAGAATATACTTGAGAACTAGGACCTTCACTATCAATAGTGACACTTAGTGTAGACTTATCCTCGTGCTTTAACAAATGAATTGGGATCACTTCGAGCCTTTCATTTCTGAATTCCTTAAAGATTTGAAAATCTTCAGGTTTCAGATTCACCTTTGCCCATTTGAATGCTTGTTCAAAGGATACAACTAACTGTAGCAACTCTTCAAAATAGTTATCCTCATGGTTGTATGGCTTGAGATATACTCCAATAGTGACATTATATGGCACTTTATTTGGATCAAATTTCCTCTTAGGAAATGTATGAAGCCTGAGGGATTCCAAATGTGCTGACTCTTTAGTGGCATGAACAAAATTTGCTAAAGCAAAAGAACTGCACTTGACAGGGAAAGAGGGCCATAATGACTTCTTGTCGTCTTTGAGATCTTTAGTCAGGCCTTTTCCTATAGTCTGGTAGGCAATCTCTCTTGCTAATAATTTATCAGAAACATATAAAGGAAGGACATGTGGATTGTTTGTGCTACCAAAAACACTAATGTAGGTGAACCATTCCTCAATGAAATATTTACTGAAAGTAAATAGGTCTATTGCGGCTTCTTGGGAAAACCTGGGGGATTTCTTATTGAAATTTTTTTGATGTAGGGGCAACTCAACAACATGAAATATATTATAGAAGTTAGGTATATAATGTGGTTCCCACATTTATTTATGACTGAGATGGATTGTGTAAGGCTCCTGTAAAGTCCATTTCCAACCCATGGTTGGAAATGTCATGCAAAAATAGATAACATCCATAATGTAGGCACTAAAATAGAATGGAGGGAGGTTAACTAATGAGGAGGATTTCTTCTATCGATATTCAGTGATGGTGGTGGCTAGGATATCAGATAGGATGAAGGTCCAATTCATGATGTGGGAATTAACACAAGCATTAATCAGAGGAATCCATTCTATGGAAAACTTAGTATTGTTGGGTAGCACATATAATCTACATAACATAGCCACTGCATAGTTGTAGGGGTTTTCCAAAGAGGCTATAGCATACATACCTGATTTTTCATATTTGAATTTTTTGTCCAACATTGTCCAACCTTGAATCAGCTTGAAGGGGTATGGGTTCTTCTTTGCAAAGTTAGCTACAAATGTGTTGTCGTAGATATCGTGAGGGCCAGGTATGTGTTACATTTTCTTCAAGTCCTCTGCTCTGAATGACCATATGAGCTCCATTCTTGAATTCTTGAATTGCCTATCTTCAATGATGAGGTTTTCAATCACCCACTTGACCATATCCCTGTATGGGAGATTTTAGTTCTTGCTCCTATCCTATGAAGGAAAGAACAGGAAGCATCTTTGCATTGAAGTCCTGAAGGCCTTGTTGAGTCAGTTGTTGCTCTCATGATAGTAATTTTAGGACGTTCATCCTCAAACCTATTGTATATAACCTCCCAAGATGTTGCGCCTCCGGTAGCATCACAAACTGTATCAGCGAAAATAGGAGCCATCTCTGTAAACTCAGATTCAACAATGGTTTGCTTGCTCTATTTCTACATCACCTTTCTTAGTGACATGTCTTTTGTATCTTGCCTGAAATAGACAAGATATATTAGCATAGATGGTATCAGGTAATTAAGACAGAAATCTTCTCTGAAATGACTTTGGATCATGAGAAAGGTTTAATGAGATACTTAATGTTAACTACCCATAACTTGGAAAATGATTATCCTTCCTCGGGCCACTAAATATTTATTAACCTGTCAATTCATTCATTTTGATATTTAAAACATAATTATTTCACATGTTTTACTGCTCTTAATCGTGCATCGCAATCTTTAAAGAGATACAGTATAACGCTACCAGATGCATAAATCAAAATGTGATTGTGAATATCACAATATCGCATTTTGAAAATTTCTAATGGACATTCTAATGGCATAGCTAAGTTTCTTGTGAAGTTTGTGAAGTGAAAAATGTGATTGCAAAATGACAAGGTGATATTTATTGGGTTATAGCAATGGGAGATTTAATCGCATATCGCAATTTTTTGAAGATGTTTTAAGATAGTCACACGGAAAAGTATGATTTGCGATTTGCAATGTGGATTTCACCCTTAGTTTGTTTTGCAAGGTTTCGCTAGGTATTTCCTTAGAGTTAGGTATTATTATCCTAAGCCTAAAAATTTAAAATGATCCCCATTTATAACTCTAACCTTAGCTACTATTCATTATAAATGGGGGGGTTCTTTTGTAGTACAACAATTAGCGATTCACTTGGGAGAACCAATTATCTCTGAGTTGTTTTCTAAAATTTTTGAAAACTTTCAAAGTAATTAGAGTTATAAGAATAATGATTACATGAGTTATAAGGTAAACAACATTTCTCTGGAATCATCATTACTTGTTCACTTTACTTATTTAATTACTTTACTCTTTTAATGATAAAAATATAAATGTTCGCATCAGCCAATAATAATATTTAAATTAATATAGAAGGTGTCTTCTACATATTAGTTTTTTGGTGTTTACTTATTTATCGCAGATAGAGCCTCTATTGCCAGCAGGCATTCATAGCCTCAACAGGGTTATATTTTAACCAACAATGATTCATTATCCCATCTGTATGAAGTCTCAAATTTCAAAATGATATTTACTTGCTTTGAATCTCACTTGGACCTTGTCCCTTTTTTCCTTTTTTGAATATAATCTTAAATTTCTTTTTGGTTTCTTAAAAGACATTGTCTAGACGTGGTAACCTAATAATGACAATGCCATTCATTGGTTGTAACTAAACTGAACAAGCTGGATCTTGATGAGACCCCTTGTCTTCTGATCGAGGAGATCATTAGCTATTGCCCTATTTGATATGCAATATTGGTAATATTAGTTTAATCATCTCCCTATGAACATGGTAAACAAGCTCGTAATGAGACTTTTTATCTTCTAAGTTTTATATATTTTAGAATTACACTCTGAAAAGGGAAAATTTTAATAGATGGGGTGAATCATTATTTCTTTTGAGAATTTTGGGTGATAATGATAGAGTTTTTTAAGATACACATCTGCAAAATCCTTACTAGGTTAAAGATTCTTTTCTTGACTAATAACAAAAAATTCATACTTTATAAAGATAAGAGTTTGTTCATAGAATAATTGTTTTAAGCAAGATCAAGTTTTTCCAAAGAAATCAAGTTTACTTTAGTACTCGAATGGCCTAATTATTTCTTTTAACTCTTTCTAGCTTATAAAAGCACAAAACAGAAATATTATCAAAGATTTTATTTTGAAAATCCGAAAACAAATACTAGTTAACCATTATTTTCCTAAAAAGCGATATGTTACAAAATTGGAAGATGATATCTCTTAAGAAAAGTATTTTTTCAAAATTTTCCCATTAACGGGCAAATAATCCTTCTTAACTGACAAGTCTTGTAAAGGAAACATTGATTGTCCAATTTTTTCAATGATTTGAAAAGGGCCAAGCCATAGTATTTGGAATCCAATATGTCTACCTTTTCCTCCTGTGCTTTGTCCCATTTCAAAACCAAGTCACCTACTTCAATATTTTTTTGATTGGCAGAAGTTGTATCAAAATAAGCTTTGACTAATTGTTGATGATGGAACTGGGTTGCTTTAGCCTTTTCACGTTCTTCTTCAAGCTTGAAAATCTGAAACTGACTAGCCTAGAGAGAAGAAGAAGGGTTTTCATTAATGAATTGTACTAGAGCAAGAGATGGCATTGCTATGTTTGTGGGAAGAACAACTTCTTTTCCATAAACTAAAGCAAAAGGAGAAGAACCAATAGAGGCTTTCAGAGTAATTATTGTTGAAAATAATACTGAGAGGGGGGGGTGAATCAGTATTATCTAATTCTTTTACCAAATCTTCCTTATTTATACTTTGAATTATTTTTGCATACCAATACCATAAATAATGAGCATGAACAAGAAAAACAGACAGTCACATCAAAGAACACCAGATATAAGGTGGAAACCCAATGTGGGTGAAAACCACCTGCTGCAATATGTCTCTATCTTCTTTCAAATTAGAAACTCCTTTTACAATGGTCTTGTACTGGTGCAGTCCTTTACCAGTACCCAGGCTGCAACCTGCAGAGAGCTACAACTCTCTCTCGTTTTCCAGTCTCTCCTGGAAGGGAGCTACAACCCCCTACTTCTTTTCAAGGACACTTTTCATAAATTTTCAAACTGGATCC
>APFE030413541.1:4329-15519 GCA_000404065.3 Pinus taeda | reverse complement strand
CTAATTTGAGCTTTGATCTAGTTAGCATTCAACAGCTAAACCAACACAAGCTTGTCTAACCTTAATAGCCTAAAGCTTTGATACCACTTGATCTGAAAATCACTCGTGAGTGACCTCAGTTAATTAATTAGTGAATGAAGGTATTACAGACTCATGTGTTGGTGTGTGTTTATGTTATTTTAGGCAACAGATCGATCAGATTGCAAAATACACAGACACTGGAAGAATGGAAAACAGTAAGAGAAACACAGTAAGCAAATGCAAGAACACAACAGATTTAATAAGGAGTTCACCCTATTCTCCAGGGCTACGTCTTTGGTCCAGCTTTTAGTGGTGGCCTTCTTTTATTGTGTCTTTAAAGCAGAGATTTACAATGAGGAGCTCAACTGGAGTCTCCCGAAACAGAGGATGCTTAGTTGGGTGGTTCTTGGATTCCCCATGCCACTAGAGTGCACAGACTCTTTCCTTACCAAGTCTCAACCTCTCTGGTCTTTAATGGGATGAGTCCAATGGTGCTCAATTGCTGATAGATATCCTCACAGGGATGGCTTGAACCTCTCAATCCTGGTTCTGTCTGCTCGATGCTGCCTTAGGTCAGCGCAGCTCTTTGTTTTCTGCTTCTTACTTCACTGTCTTTTCTTCGCTCTCGCTCTCTCTGTCTGCTCATGGCTTAAAGCCAATCTATCCTTGACCATTCGCTTCCTCTTCCGCCCCTTCGGATCGCCTGTTGTTGTTCATTTAGAGTTCCCTACCTCTACGTCATCCCCATCGTCTCACAGGGAGGTGGCCACTTGTCCTCTCACGAATTGCACCAACTCTTCCTCAACGGTTCAGTATTTCAGTTACACTATGGAATGATTCATCTGCCAACTCAGCGGAACTTCAAACTTTTGTATGTCGCGGCTTAATTCCCCTGTCAAATTCAGTTTTCCCATCGGGCGCAATCTCCGCCGCCAGATCTAGGCTCCCCAGATCCTACAGTGTTCGCTCATTTCGCGCGATTGACTTGCTCGATCGTTAGCGCATGATGAGAGGTGGTTTTCTCTCTCCTCTGTCGGACACGCGTCGTGCGCTGAATGGAATTGCTCATTTTTTGCCAAATCTGCTTACCATCCTAATGTGCCTTTGATATACCGCCGGTTTTGAAGCACAGGACCCGCCTTTCACCTTAGCGCTTTCCTTACGGTTCCCTAGCTTCCCATGCGACCGAGCGCTTGGGGCTTTTCCTTTTCGAGGGGTTTTTCCCAGCGAATCAGAAATGGCCTCCGTTTCCCAATCTGAGCTTCCTAACTGCCAGTTTTGCCTCCTGTGCGGTCTCCATGGGCCTCGGTCAGCGCGCTTTGACTGAGGTCCTCATCGTTCTTTGCTGGCTGCAAACTGCCACTGTCCAGAGGTCTTCCTAATTGCTCTTTGTTCATGAATTTTGAAGTCTGCTCTGATTTAATACAGTCATGGCACTTTGATAATCTTTTCATGGATCTAATTCGGATCACTTGAACTCATCCGAGAAATATCCCCTATCACTCCTATAAAGATGATAGTGATGATGACCATGATACCTATTTGAAACATAACTACAGTAGAATCCATGTTCACTGCCTCTCCCATCAGGTGTATCCAAAAATCTGCCATCTCTATCCAACCTGTGTCCACCATGAGACTTGCTCTCATATGCCCCATTAGTCATGTCCTCCTGTCCATAACTGATCTGTGGTTGTCCATGTCTCTGCAAGTCTGACAAACTCTGAAGGATAAATGCATTGACCTCTGCTTGTTTCCCCTATGCCCTGGCAAGTCTCTCTTGTGACTAAATGATTTTTTCATTTTTTGCTTTGTAACTTCTTATCTCATCCTTCAAACCCCTCAAAGTGTCTACTATGTCTAGAGAATACTCATCTCTTGGCTTCTCATTTATGATTTTGTCATTATCTTCTTTGCAACTTCTTATTTCAGCCTTCAAACTTCTCAAAGTGTCTGCTATTTCTAAAGAATACTCATGTCTTGGCTGCTCATTTGATCTATAAGGGGAGACTCATGAACTATAATCCACCATTTTTCTAGTCATCTTTGATCTTCTTCTTCCTGCAAAGATACCATGTCAGATAAACCAAATACAAACATAATCAACATACCTCAGTGAAGTTTAGGGCAGGCTATCTCGTCTGCAAAATTATTCCATATTAGCACGATACATGTATATAAATAATCACATCAATATATCAACATCATCTCAATCATCATCCCAGTTACCATACATGATGTCACGAACTATAGCACAATCTAGATACAATGCATGAATAACAACAACCACATATAAAATTGGCATGCATGCATGAAAAACACATTCTGGCCATTCAATCCAAGTATTGAACCATGCTATGATACCAATCTGTAACCCACCCCTCCCACATTTACCCACTTTCACCAGTTTGTCGGGTAAACATGAGACAAAGAGATACTATGACATGACCCAACCTCCTAGCTCCCATTAAGGATGTGAGGTTGACAACTGACAACCAACAGACATATCAACACATCCTATAGGGTTGCAGGTCACTCAGAGGTTAAGAAAACACCCCAAGTGGCCAAATTCTGAGTTTGACCGCCTTTTACTTGTCCTGAGCCCTCAACCGCTCCCACAACAAGGCATCCATGCAGTTGGGAGTCTTCATCTGCATGCATAAGCCTGCATCCCAACAGTTGTAGCCCAAAATGTCAAGTTTAGAGCATGCGGTCCCAGATTCTAAGCCTAATTTCCAGGTTAGCCTCCAAACCACTGTCCCATAACTCAGTGAGGCTTTCCAGAATAATTTCTAACATGGTGACAATGCCATTCAATCAAATTTGAGTCAAAACCTTGACCTATCCAAGCCTAACCATGACAGTCATTTCATCAAACATATTGAGAACATGTAATCTATAGGTCATGAATGCGTATCTGAACATAGGAGTTTGGTACTTATCTGAGAATCATGAATAAGGTCTAATGCCATATCATAATAGTTATCATAACATTTGTTAACTCATGCATTCATTAACCATTCATCAACAAATCAAACATATCAAGAACCATAACTAGAACCTGTTATGAAACCATGCTTATAAATAACATATAACCAAAATATTACTCATGATAAAACAACCATCAAAGCCACTTAATAACAAGTACAAATACTCATGAAATACAAGAAGGATTTTTTTAATTAACATATGCAAAAGCCAACCAAGTCAGGGACTTCCACGTAGCACTCGACCATAGATTGGGTTGAACCAAATCTTTCTTTTAGCAAATCACCCTCGTTGCATATTCCAAGCACGAATGTGGGACTCAAGACAAAATCAACCAGGGCTTCCTGGAGATTAAACCACCTCCACCCTCAGGCTTTCTTGTAATCCCGCCAAAGCTGGTCAAGGGATTCCTAGGCCCAATGAGCACAGAAACAACCAGGCTTTACCACAATCTCGTCAAAACCGGTAAAGGGATCACTAGGCCCAAAACAAGCTTGGATGCCTCAGAATTTATTCACCAATACTTTGAGAAATTTTCCCGTCTCCACCCTTAGGCTTTACTACAATCCTTCCAAAACTGGTCAAGGGATTCCCAAGCCCTTGGAAATTTTCCTGAGACCACTTCACCCGGTTCCAAAACCATTCGATAATCAAAAGCTCAACCAAATGAAAGGAACCCATGACACTATGGCTATTCAAAAATGGCAAGGCAAGGCTGAAACCATTGTCACACTTCGCAAAACCCATGCCAATGACAGCGAGAGAACCAAATACACACATGCATGTACCATGCATTCACAAACCAACTAGGAAATCACACATGCAACATGTTATCTGCAAGTATTCTTGCTAAAGTTGCTTGATCCAACTTTTCCTTTCTTGATTTCCTTTTCTTTCTTGTCCTTCCTTTGCTTTCCATTCTCCAATGCTAGAGTGCTCAAAGAATGCTATAAGTGTGCAAGAGTATGAGAGAGAGAATAGAGAGAGAGCTCTAAGCTAAGATTGACAAAAAGGTTGTGAACTGATCCTCATAAGCCTTTTTATTCTTGAGGCTTATATTTTCTTCATTTTCCTTTATTTTTCCTTCAATTCTCCTCACATGCAATCATGTGACCTTTCACCTTCTTTTCTCCTATTTTACTTTATTTTCATAAATAAAATGCTAAATACTGTCTCTTTTCCTTTTCAAAGCCTTTGCCAATGCCTTTGACAATTTCCCTTAGCCATAATAAACCAAATGAACACCCACTGGGATGTTTTTTCCCAGCATTCAACTTGGAATACACGTCCCATGACCTTGGTCTTATTTTGGCCTTTATTAACTTTATTACATGAACTTTTGACTCAAGGTTGTTACAACCCTTTTCCTCTCCGATGACGGGTTGGTATTTTCTTTTGGATGGATGGCTTTTGGAAGTTTGGGATTTGTAAATAGAGTTATTATGCACAAAGTTGTAAGTTTACAAGTGCTTGACACTCTAAAGGGTTATTATGTTTCTCAAGTAAGCATAGGGTTGTATAACACAATTGTGGTTACAAACATGGGTTGGTTTTTGGTTTTGGAGACAATGAGAGGGCACAACTTGGGCAAGGTTCCTTGAGGTAATGCCTGGAATCAAGATAAGAGGCTAAGAAAAGTCACTTATGCTCAATCATAATAGATCGTATCTATTTGCATTGCCAATTGTGGTTACAAACAAGGGTTGGTTTTTGGTTTTGGAGACAATGAGAGGGCACAACTTGAGCAAGGTTCCTTGAGGTAATGCCTGGAATCAAGATAAGAGGCTAAGAATAGTCACTTATGCTCAATCATAATAGACCATATCCATTTGCATTGCTTCGTACACAACTTGGCCTAGAGTTGACAATGATAATTGACCAATTTATGATTTTTTGATTGGTGAGAAAGTTCTTGCCACCTTGAATCAGACAACCTGTTGGATTCAAATGTCCTTAGGAAGCACAAAGTCAGGGGGAGCATTCCTCAGTGTCAGAAAAAGAGGAACACTAGTCAAGAAATGTTTAAAATATGCAAATGGGAGGAGCATCCTTTGTTATCGATGCCAGAGGGGGAGAAAATGCAGTCGGGGGGAGTAGCTAACACAGAGTATGGAGAGAATGAAGATATGTGAAACAAGTGTCAAAATAATGCCATCAGTAATAAATGGGGATATTGTTGAAAATGGTTGTTATTTATTTTAAACACTATCCAAATGAAAGAGAAAGATACTTAGTCAAAGAACATATTTTGAGACCTTTCCAATGATATATGTTACACCTTCTAAATCCTCATGGTTGAAGAGAAATGATTTTTGAATATTCATTATACATCTTGCGAGTCGCATAAGTCAACCCAACCAATGGGCCAGTCAGCCTAGCTAGTGAACAGGTCGACCCCAGGACAAATTGGCCCCTAAAAAGGTGATGTCAAACACTATAAATATGCCAATCATGTGGCTCATTTAAGGCAACCAATTTTGTGTTTGTGTGAGAAATAAGGTATGAAATAGACCACCAAAGATTTGGGTTAAATAATTATTATAAAGAAGGTTGAGTTTGAGGAGCAACAAGTAGACTGACCTAGAGAAAGGATGTCGAGCTAGGAGAACAAGGGACAAGGTTGAGCTAGGAGAACAGGGATGAGCCAAGAGAATAGGGCCAAAATGAGTTGAGACAGGGCCGAGTTGAGGAAGACTACCAAGGTAAATTGTTTGTTTTATTATATGATTTTATCCCATCTGTTATGAAGGGGGTTGAGTTCTTCTTATTTAGACCACAAGCCTGTAGGGAACCTTGAAATGAAGTGACAACAGATTTGTAATGGCTATCTAAGTGCTAGAACATCAAGGAAAAAGGTATAGTGTGGGTACAAGCCGCCAGGAGGGGAAATCTTCCTTTGAACGTACAATAAGCCTAAATATTGACAACGATCGACAAAATATTTGTTGAAGAATGTAACTAGGTTCGGTCTTCATAAATTGTACTTGAGTCAAAATGTAATATATTTGTCAAAATGAATTTTATTATTAATTGAATTGACTTTTTAAAGCATGAGTTTCATGCTTGGGTCAATTGTTATAGGCCAAGCCTCCATTGTAGGCTTTAAGATTGTTTACTTGAGTCAAAAGTCAAAGTTTGTTTGGTCAAAGTCTTCTTGTTGTCGGCCTCATCATCAAGTCGACTTCCCTCAATGAACTCAAATTGGCCTAATATAGAGACACATGTTCAAGAAACTCATGTCAGCTTATTTACTATGGAGAACAAATATAAATAGGAGGGTATACCTCGCTCCACAAGTCAGATTGACATCTCGCATAAATCTCAAAAGAAATGTTCGGTGGAACACAATGAAGGAGCTCAATTTAGTTGCAGAGATGAACTTGTGATACAAGTGCAGAAATCACAGAAGAAAGGTTCGGTATTTCAGAGATGAAGTTTGGTGTCTGTACTATGTCACAGGGTTCGGCGAACCTAAAGCTTCAGGTTCGAAATTCGGCGAACCTGTAAAAAATTTTTGAAGTTCGTTCAGGGTCGGCGAACCTCAATTCGAACTCGAACCTCATCGACCCTAATCGAACCTCAACGAACCTAATCGAACCTAATCCCGAACTTAAACAATTTTTTTGAATTTCGGCGGTTTTCTTGATGATTTTAGAAGAAAATTTGGTAAATTTAGTGCAGGTAATGTAGTTCGCCTTCCTGAAAATTCAAGAAATATAATTACGCAGTTCATCTTTCAAAAATATCTGGAAATATAGTGATGCGGCTCACCCTCGAGAGACTGATAGGTTCATATATATATATATCTATATACAGAAAACATTGACAGTCTAAGGATTTGTAGAGATACCGAAAGCGAAGTTGGAACACTCGTGGGTCTACAAAATTCGCTAACACTTCCGAGGTAACCCGAAAGCGAAGTTGGAACACTCATGGGTCTACACAATTCGCTAACACATCCGACGTAATCCTTAAGCGAAGAACAGTAAGAACCCAAGTGAAAAATCTGTAGGATAGAGTCCCTCGGACTTTGCCCGCAAAGAGTTGAGGCATGGAATTTGGTGTGGGAACCTGCAAGAGATAGATATGGATATATATAACCAGAAAATAGTGATAATCTAAGGACTGTAAAATAAATTTAATAGATTTAAAAATTTAAATCACCTCCACCGTCAGATTAGAAATCTAGCCATCGACGACTAAGGTTAATCGACTTGGGCATGTGGATATTAGAAGTTGCCAGTTGGAAGCTCTTCTGGAATATTCCAGCGGGTATTAAGGAAGAAGTTGCGGCAACCGAGGTCGATTGCAGAACTTAAATATTACATTAACAATGATGGTAAATCAAAGGTTCCTTAATTAAATCACTGTGACATAGGTTATTTTCTCGAGAAATATAGTGATGCGGCTCCTTAATTAAATCACTGAGTTTTCTATGGTTCAATTAAATATAGGTTATTTTAATTGTCCATGGATTTTGGAAAAATAAGATGGAAACATCCGATCCTAGAGAAAGATGGATGCATGTGTTTTTTTGTTTCATAATAATGTTGCATATAATACAAATCATTAGGAATAAGATAAGTCAGTATTACAAATACAATATTTCACTGATAATATAAATTATTAAACGTTGATTTTTGTTTAATCTATTTTATATCATTTTACTATAGAGGAGATGACTGATTTTGTTATATATAGAGAATGAGAATAATTATATTTTTAATAAGAGTTTTTGAATATTGATATGATATAACAGATGTATAATTTTTTTCATGCTTTATATGGAGTGGGTATGTACAATTACAATCTTTTTAATAAATAAAAGATTTGAATATATACTTTTATTGTGCGCATTAAAAGAGATAAAAATAGTCTTTTAATAGGAGTTCTCTAGTGCGAGTATGAAAGAGGTGTGTAGTGAAATTCTCCCTTGAACTGGTCGGTTGTGTATGTGAAATTCAACATGCTAAAATTCCTCATGTGGACTTTGTGTTTTATGACCTTATTTTATGGCTTAGGGCATATTGTAAGGTTTATTTCATTTTCTTCCCATTTTATGGATTATAACTATTTGGAATGGTTTTTATAACTTCCTTATTATATTAGCATTGATGATGACTCACTAGATGATCCAAATGATGGAATTCCATGTGTTGATGACTTTGAAGTTTGATGATATTTAAAATTTTGAAATTTGAAGATGTCCTACAATGATGTGTATGTTTAAATTTTGATCATGTTTTGATTATGTGATTTTTTTAAAAATTACTACTATTTGACATTCATTTAAATTTTGAAGACTGAAAATTATGTCATTTCTTTTTGCAAACTACTATTGTGTATGTTTACATTTAACTAGATGTTAGAATGATTACATTATTCATGTATGTTTACTAATAAGAATTTGTATTCATGTGTTTATGGATTGATTTTGAATTTTCTATTATTTTGTCATATATAAATATATATATATTGAAAAATATGTATAGTCGAACCTAATGCCGAACCTCATTCGAACCTGATCGGAAAATTCGAATTCGAATCGAACTTAATCGTTGTCGAACTCGAATTCGAACTCGAACCATGTGACATAGAATCACAGTGAGATAGTGCAGATATTTTAGAGAAAGTTTTAGTGGAATAAAGGTACATAACTTCGACATACCTCATTGAAATTTTTTGGATATTACAGATATGACTATTCAATGAACCTCAATAATGGAGTCCAAAATTACAACAAAGTTTTGATGTATTACAGTAAGGAGACTCAAAACATTACAGGACCGACATCAGAGTTTGGGGCAGTCACCACAACACTGAAGGCAACATACATTACAATGTTGGTCATCATATGTTACAGTGTTGGTCGTCATTGTTGGTCATCATATATCACAGTGTTGGTCACTACAAGTATATGGATATATTTATAGGAAATTTATAAAGGGTTACCTCATTGTTGCAAGGAGGACGTGTTGAGTGCACATTGGAGTATGAAATACTACTTACAAGACTAAGAGCCAAGGTTGACTTGATGTAGGGAGTCCTTAGTTTAGGTTGTGAGGGCCTTGGTCGTCTCATCCTGTTTTGAATCTACTGAAGAAAGAATTTTGACTCGGTTTTACCCTAGACTGGGGTTTTTCCCTCGATGTGTGCCTACACCTTCTGTCCTCTTCTATTTGTTGCTTGGCATTAGTCTTGATGATAAGAAAATATAAATCAAAAGAAAGAATAGTAATAAAGAAAACATCACAAAATAATGTCATAATAAGATAAATCAATTAACTTGCCACACTTTGGATTTCTCAACATGGTATCAGAGCTAAGGTCATGATCAAAGGCAGCTTGAAGATCACTTATGCATCTTTGAAACATTCTCAGTGAAAGGTTCATAGCTTAAGGACATCTGTAGGCTTATAGAATTAAGATTACAGAGAGCTAGTTCAGCCTTTTCAAGACACCTTGAAGAAGAAGGAGGATTTAGGTAAATCTCAAAGAGACAGAGAGCAAAAAAAAATTTACTGAGAAAAAGTCAAATCATTTTAGAGAGAAAGGTTAGATGATCTCACAGTCTAAAATAAATGTAACTTTGCTCCACAGGATAGTGAGGATTTTGTAACAGGTGTAGTGATGAACTCGAGACATCTAGTATCACAAGTATAAGGTAAGTACTATCCTCAACAAGACAGTTCAAATCAGTTTCGGTGAAAATCACAAGGAGACAAGTTTGATCATTGAGTACATATAATCTCATAAGTAAAATGAGGATTACAATGTGATGTAAGCTACAATGAGACAACCTGATCACTTCAAAAATTGGGTTCATAGTTTTTTGATGAAGTCATAGTCACAGTCATGACTTTGCTATAGATTTCAGAAGAAGGATTCTGGATCGGTGATATGTTTATAGTTGAAGCACTAAGTGTTGAAGCAATGATAAGGTCAAAGCAGCGAAAAAGTATATTCTATCTTCCACTCGTTGAAGGAATGGAACTTGGTACAACTGCCTATGAAGATCTATCAAGTACAAGCACAAGGAACCAACTTAAGGAAATCAAGTAAGTATTTTGTACTCAACAAGATGCACTTGCAATAAGTCTAATGAGCTATCTAATGATTGATTGGAAGAAGGAATAACTTGATTTTCAATATCATAGGATTCCATCCTCCATGATTAGGTAGAATATCTAACTTGAGAAATTAAATCATGTTCTTGGTACCACATGTTTTGCTTGTATGTATTACATGTATAAAAGATCATGGCTCAATACAAAGAAGACACTTCAAGGAATCCTTCAAAGGTTTGTCAATCTCCAGGTATGTCATAGACTATACAACTTATAAAAACTCTCTTAATATAAAAGGTATGTTCATCTTATTTTTGTAATTTTCATTACATTACTAACATCGTTATGTCTAGTTGTCTTGAATCATAAATATTCTTGTCGAGGGTGATTCATGGCTAAGTAAATTTACCCTCCTTACATTCTTGATAGTTCTTTAGAACCCTAGATAGGTTCTCTGGAAACCCTAACTTAAGGGTATGCTAATGTTAATGTGTGAAACTCTAGCCTGCTTAGGGTTATTGGAAATGTTATTTCATGTTTTTGATGATAATGTCATGTTTGGGGTTTGGCATGATCATGAAAACCCTAACTTGTTAGGGTTGAATGATGTTTTCTGAAATTCTAAACCTTTAATGGTTTTGGTAATGTAGGATTTGATTTGTTATGTTATGAAACCCTAGATATTTAGGGTTTGGTTGGGTCTATAAGCAAAACCCTTGTTATGTAAGGTCCTAGGAATGAAACCCTAGGGATATGTCCATTGGTTGAATCTCTGGCCTAGTCTAGGTCAGTATATGTCTAATGTATTGTCTGACATATGATGTGCTTATTCCTGATAATGAATTCCTAGACATGTGTGCTTAACCTAATTATTAATGGTCATATTTCCTAGGGTTTCAAAACAAGCCCTAGTCAAAGTTTGATACTGTAAGATGATGATGTTTGGGAAATCTAGGGTTTTGCAACTAAACCCTAGTAGTAGTTAAATTCTCTAGTATGTGTGATATGACCAGTGTGGAAAAAGTCGGGAATAAATCCCGATTAAATCCCGATTTTTTGATTTTTTTGGCTGGCCGATTAAATCCCGATTTTTTGATTTTTTTGGCTGGCCGTT
>APFE030413537.1:0-28149 GCA_000404065.3 Pinus taeda | reverse complement strand
CACCCCTCTGTCTACTTCTATCAAAATTCCCCTTGAGCTTCTCTGCAACCATGATGTTTGATTCTACTTCCAAGATCGCATCTTGCATATCATCCAATGTGGCAGATCGCCTCTCCCTCAATAGTAGACAGAGGTCCAAATAAAAGCACAAGCCTAGGTGAATTTAGCAGAGGTACATGTGGTTAAACCTCTTATTAAAATCAGAGAACAACTCACCATTTTCCCTCTTTAAGTTCCCAAACTTGGTGTGGTACTAGAGTAGATCCTTATCCCCCAATTCTTGAGGAATGCATCATCTAAAGCCTCAATAGCTATTATAGAACTTAGGGTCAGTTCTCTAAACTATTTTCTAGCCTCTCCATCTAGATTTTGGACAAATACTCTCATCCACGCATCATCTTCACTAATGTCCAGGTTATCGGCATAGCTATAGAATGACTCAAGATGTTCCTCAGTTGTAACACCTTCAGTCCCAGTGAACTTAGGAATATAATTCTAATTTTCTCTAGTAGGCATGGCATTCAAATGAGTGGGCAGTACTAGAGGCCCATACCTAACAACTATGATTCTTTCCATTTTGGTAGGTGCTTGCAGATCGGCCATATATGTGGTGGCTATAAGAGTACTGGAAGTCAGAATGAAAGAGGGCGGAGGAGTGACTGATAGGACTAAAGGGGTATGACGGATAGGAGGTGAGGTTTCCTTTTGGCTTGCAACAAAAGGAGAACCTAAAGAGTAAGGAGTTTATGAATCTCTAAGATTTTTTCTTCGCTGCTAGTATTAGAAGTTATACTCCCATATGTATTTGTTCTATTACAGGATTTTCTTGAACAGATATAGGAGATTGTTTATAAATACCTGAACCTGATGCTCCTTTCTACAACACCTTTCTCTCTTTGATGATTTTTTTAGGATCAGATACTGGGTCAGCTTGTGGCTTATGAGGATTTCTCCGAGTACGCCTCACAAACTGAGCCAGAACTAGGAAGTGGAGTCACCAAGAGGTTTGTCCTTCAGTAGAGTCGATAGATAGATTATTACAAACGAAAAACTGTCTAGACCTTGTCTATCATCAAAGCTAGATTTGTGTCATCTCACAGGGAAGCTGAGCCTCAGTCTCCTCTCCTCGATAATGGTGCCAATTATGTTATCACTCCAGGAAGCTCTCCTAGGTTGCAGCTTGGAGATGCTTGGTAACATATAATCTTCCATATTGTTCTCGGAACTATTGGAATGAATGAAGGTTTGGATCAAGCCAAGTAACAATTTCGACTTTATTTTCACTCTAGACATGCATGAACACAATGAGCTTGACAAGGCTTTAGACCACTAATGCTCAATATTTTATAAATTCAATGGATAGATGTAGAATACTTACTGTACTGGTAGATGCATACATAAACATATATGAATAGCTAGCTACATGAAGTAAATGAAGCTTACAAATCCAATGTATCAATGCAGAGATAAGATGATAGTTATGTGGCATTACACACACAAGAAAACATGAATAACCTATTCAATTTCAAATCCAATTTATCAATGTAGAGAAAAGATGACAATTATCTAGCATTAGACATAGAAGAAATCATGAATAGACTATCCAGGTGCAAGTTTAGGACAAATGAGAAAATGGGAATTGAACATGCAATAACAAAAGAAGCTTGTATTACTAGAATGAAGATGAGACGTGCAAGGAACAAAGTATCAACAGTCTCCAGAAGTTGAACCTTTCTTACATTTAACTTTAAGCCATTTATAGTCCTTTTACAATGCTCCTGAGCTCTCAAAGGTTGAGAGTGTCTTAATTTATCCTCTATGTCTTTAACAACTTGATGCCCTAACCAAGCATGCATGGGCTTGGAGGTTTGTTCTTCTAACAGCAAAGTAACTACATTGTGGTAGTTCGTTGTTCTATCTAGGAGCTCGCTTGTGCAAGTGATGCTCCATGATCATTTGTTGGTTCGAATGAGCTACGCTATCGATAACCCATGATCACTTCTCAATCTCTGTCTCCCGACAACTATTTTTTGGCCTTTGTTTTGTGATGGAATGAGTCTTCGGGCCTCCATAATCCCTTTAATTATTTATAATGACTATTTTTTGTTTTACACAGAAAACATTACACACTGTAAAATCCTACCCATATCTTTTTATTTTGGACTTCAAAAGTATTCAGATACTATTTATTCCCCTATCGAGCCCATCCTTATCCATATCGCAAGTCGATGATGGCCCATTCTTAGTCTCCCCTTTATATTTGGAAATATGTTAAAACATTGGATATATATTAAAAAATGGCTTTGGCGGACCTGAAAATATTATATATTTTCATTCCCAAACCCTTTCGGGTCTAGGTCTTATAACATTGGCAGTGCTCCAAGGTTCCCTTTGTATTTCGTTAAATAATGAAAAACTACGTAAATGGATTAAAAATGGCCTTTCTTCGGACTTCAAATTTTATGCAATACCATGTATAATACCAACAGTTCTAGTTCATCGGGTCACACACATATATGTGTAAATTCCCTGCCCCATGGTGTTGCTCCGATACGATATAGCGATTCAATCTAATCGCAATCGCATATCACTCATGCCTCACGCCATTGATAGAAATCTTCGTTAATCTCTCATAGTGATCCTATGATATGACGTGGGCCATCAATATGCACACTTGATCATCGGTCCATGTTGCATCACTGATCACCATCACAAGTTCCACATGATCTGCCCTTAATCTGCCAATTGCCTCCACCGATTGCAACTAGCCAATTGGAGATCACTGATCAAGGGTGTCTTCCGCCCAACGTTAAGTCCTTGTGTGTGTTGGCCAATTGTGATTTGTCGATTAGATCTAGGTCGTTGCATTTCTCTATTTCTGCCTCCGCTACTTGGTTTTTCACTATTTTTATGTATTTCTGGCCTCCCGAGAGTACATTTCCGTCGTGCTAAGGGTTCTTCTCCTATGCTGGTTTTTATCCTTGGCATGATTTTATTGTCTTTCAAGGAATTTATAGAGCATATTTGGATTCATTTTTAGGCCATTTTCCAACAAGGCTAACAGTACCTACGTTGTCTAGCTAATTAATTCATTCTCTGCTATTGTGGTTCAATGGGGTAGATGGAATTATTATTCTAGTGATGGGCTCCTCTTCAGCTTGCTAGCTTTTTGTCTTGATTGATTATTTATTGGTACATCTTTTCATAGTGCTAAGGTTCCTCAAATCCTATGAACTTGAAGTTCATGTTTCCCATAGAAGATTCTTATGCTCTAGAGTATGCTAGGGATTTTTTGTTTCCTTGAGACCTTTGACTGTTTAATATCTCATCTAGATTTATTATTCCTTTTACAATTTTTTCATTTATACATTTCTTCCTCAAGATAGTTATATTCGTATCCATGGATCAAACCTTGAAGAACTTCTTTCTTTCCTTTAACTTTTTCTGATTTGATTTTTAGGGACAAAATTTCATCCTTGAATTTTTTTAAGATTGTTTCCTTATTTAACTAGAACAACTCTTGTTTTTAATGCTTGCTCTCTTCTTCTAGTTTATCACATGTCCCTTGTTTTTCTTCTAGTAGAAAGGATAAATTATATTTTCTCCTAATTTCTTCCTCAAGTTTTTCTTTTTGATAAGTAAACTCCTCATCATTAGGGTTTTACATACCTGCTTCAGTACATTTTAGTTGTTATTTTAGATTCTTGTTCTTTCTCGTTGCCTTCTTTAACTGGTTAAGAGCACTGCTGAGTTCATTGAGGGGATCCTTACTAAGACTATGCCAATCATCATCGAATAAATTAGGCTGACAGACTTCCATAGGTGTTATGGGCATACGGGACTAACTGGATTCTCACCATATGAACTTGTGTATGGAAAGAATCCTTTGTTCTCCATTGAATTTGAAATCAAGACACTAAGGACAACCTTGCAGGACAATTTGGATTTTGGTTACAATAAGAAGGAAGAGATTGAACCATGAATTGGAGGAGAAATGGTTGGGTACTATACAACAGATAGAGGTTATCCAGCAAAAGAGAGCTAAGTGGCATGAAAGATTTATAAAGAAGAAGAAGTTCCAGAAAGGAGATTGGGCTCTCTTATATGACTCAAGGTTTAAATACTTCAAGTGTAAGCTATACACCAGATGGCTAGGTCCTTCTGAGGTAGATGTGGTCTTTAACAATGGGATTGTAAATTTAGTAACCATTCACAGTGCGAGGACACCATTGCTTTCTAATAGGCACGTGTTTGGTTATATAAAATGCCTACCTCAAGGGATTCATTTGTCAACATTGTCACCAATTTGGATTTATAGATGAGGAGAACAGGAGAAAGCCCCCCTTTGCTGGGAGAAATTTGATTTTTCCAATAATTGTAACAACTGAAAATCAACTTTGCTTGGCAGCTGTTACAGCTTCAAAATAATAATAATAATCATAATAATAATAATAATAATAATACCCTGAAAACCTTTTTTAGGTGTAAAGATACACTTTTGTAGCAGTTGAAAACCACATGGTGGTTGACGTAACAACATCTGTCAATACAAAGCATATCTTAAGATAAGCATTACATGATATTTTCTTCTTTATCTTTTGTAGAAATTAAAATAATATCAGCAAAGACTTTTTGGAAATAAAAGAGATATTATAATAAGTACCAGTACAACCCCATGATCTTCATCATTTTCTTATAATTTTTTTTCCATAGTGATATATTATATATAATTTTTTTTTCAATTTTACACAGTTTTATTTAAATTAACCTTTATTTTATTTTAAAAAAAAAAAAAAAAAAAAAAAAAAAAACAAAAACAAAACAAAACAAAACACAAACATGTACATATATAACAAATAGATAAACAACGCCTGTAATAAATTGAAATTAATTAGTAAAACACAAAATTGTATCCTCTTATTACATTTTAAAATATTTAATAATATTCAGTTGATCATCACTTATATATGGTTTATATCATGAAACATATTACAATATCATTTTTCCTTACCTTACAGTAAGGACAACTTGAACTCTATTTATTAACTCTTATTATTAATATTATTTAGAAGTTTATTAAATGATTGAGTTGGTAAAAGTGCATAAATTTACCTCTCCAATTGAAACGTACAGAACCACAATGTTTTGATTAGAATGTCATCATGGCTGTCGGCTTTGAAAAATGATTACAACGGTCATGACTGCAACCCAAGGAGACTATTTATCATATCCCTCGCTGACCAAAATCAATATCATCCATCGAACAAAGAGTAACTCAACATTGATTTGAAGTAGGTATTAGCGAGGAGAGCCATCGAACAGAAAGTAACGCAACAATGGAACAAAGCAATGGAATTAGGGACACAGTCCTTCTTATTATGAGAATGGTGGACGCTGATGTAAATGGAGGAATTATTTCTCAAAACCCAACATCCACAGCAACAAATGAAACTCGCAGAATTCAAGATGAGAATTTGGTGTCTACTGTGAGTGTTAAATGGAATTTGGTGTCTACTGTGAGTATATCAGAAAATATTGATATACATAGATTAGATGATCGATGGCGTGGAGACAATGTTAATCGTTTCGTGGAAACAGAAGATGAGGATTATCTCAGAACATTTATATTTCCTCACAACCTTATTGTTGTTCGATACATAGAAGATTTTCGGAACGAACAAGATGAAATTCAAATTATATGGAATTCCAGATTCTCATGGTCTGACATCAAACAATATGTAGAAGACTATACATCTAACTTCGATTTCAGATCTGAAACGATCACTGTTAGAACCCTTTCCGAGGAGGAAAGAGTGAATAATATTAGTGTAGCAGTGGATGGGTTGCCATCAATTATTATTAGCAGCGAAGAAAGTGAAAACGGTGACGGAGTGATATGCCCAGTGTGTCAAGACCCATTTTCCAGTACAGACCCTGCAAAACAATTGCCGTGCAAACATCTGTTTCATTCGAAGTGCATTCTCCAATGGTTTCGTCGTAAAAATTCATGTCCAACCTGCAGACGTCAGCCTGCGTTGCTTAGCATTAATCCCGTGGATTAATTATTGACTTGACAGAGTAGTTTTTTTCGTTGACTTTACCTTTTTAGTATTTTTTTTTTATAAATTGAACTTTCCTTAGCAGAAGGATGTAATTTGTTTTTTATTAATTTTAATTTAGATGTTGAAAGAGGCTTGTTTGATTCAACCTGGTGAATCAACAAAGGCTGTCTGGACTAATTTAGTAAATTGTGAAGAATAAAATGAAATTTTAGAAAAATCGTATAGTTTATGTAATATATGTGGGAATGAAGTTGTATTATTTATATATCAAAAGGTTAAGAAATGTTAATTTATGTTTTAAATTTTTTATTTAATTTAATTTTTATCAAGGATTGTTAGGATTACACATCATACTAAGTATTATTAATGCTTTTAATTTTTAGCATATAATTTTTGGGTTATTCATTTTCTCAAGAATAGGAAGAATTATACTTCACTAGTTATTGTGTCAGGCATTAATTATGATAAAGGATAACTAAAATATTTATTGCTAATGCATTAATATTTATAATATCTAGCAATTATTTTTCTTCCATTTAATTATCCTTTCTCTTTACTATATGTTATCCTGGCATGTGAAATAAAATATCATTAATACTTTATGTTTTGTAACACTGAATATAATTCTGAATTTTAGATATGAAAAAATTATTGAAATGGCACAAAAAAAAATTATTTTGTAACACACCCCTACCTAAATGCCACCACATCATGGTAGAATAAGGTGGTTACTATGTTGACATAAGATCTACGGTATTGTTATGGAAATGGGCTCTAAACATTTTGATTTTTTAAACTTGTTTGAAGCCTTAACTAGACATAATTTTGTGTCTATCTTGTCAAGATGATTCTAGTGATATAAACTTCTACTTCAATTGGACTTCTCGATAAAAAATTATGGCAGTCTTAGTTCTAATGAATTCGAAAGGTTCTATGTCACCACTTCACCATGTGGAATCCAAGCATTGGTCGTAACCATCCTCTCAACACCTCTTGGATTGGGTGTATTAGTTTTAGACTCGTTCATGGGTTTGATTTTGACAACACTGTGTAGTGTTCATTAATAAGAAATCGATTGGGCTCATGTATAGGCCACTACATTGTGAGATTACATCATCTCACACTCATGTGTCTAGCCACTTCATCCCGATATTACATCATATTTCACTCACATGTATGTCACCACAACCTGAGATTAAATCATCTAGCACCATTTAACTCACACCACACCTTTAAATTAGTGTGGAACAATTTCCAGGCTAACGTGTCCTAGTGTGTCTTTGTCAATGGTTTCATTTTTCAACTCTGAGGATCCTTTCTACTTCCATAACAACCCGGTTGTCATCCTCACACTGTCACAAACACTGCTCCCTGCTACCTATAGCAGATGGAGTTTAGGAAAGACATATTGTCATCATTTTCTGTGCTAGTTTTTTTCTTCAAAGCGATGCCCAAATTTTGTCCTTTTCCGTTGCCTCAAATCCTCCACACGAATTTTGGGCCTTTCCAATGGCCAATAAAAGTATTCCATCTAACCTCGACCTTCTCCACCCCATCCACTCTGCCATGCTAGTTGAGTCAACATTAGTCTGACCTCTGCCCAACGTGGCCATTCGAAAGCTTCCATGATGTAACCTTTGTTCTTACATCATCCTAAGTTTCATCTCGACCATTTATTTCTCTCACTTATTCCCAGTAGTTAAGCATATAAGCTTTAGCTCTTAGTCCCACATTGTGGTCATATGACTAGAAACTAGATCTTCAAACCAAAGTGTTGCACTTCTCGATAAAATCATCTAGTATCATGGATTAGAATAAGAGGCCAAGGATAAGAGAAAGGACCTTTGATCTGATTTAAAATATTATATTGGAGTGCTAAGATCCTCCTCGGATTATAAATAAAATGCTTTCATCGTGCTTAAGGATTTATTAATTTTTGCAAATGAAATGAAGAGTTTTATGTTAATTTTATGTGCAATTTAACATAAATAAGAAATGGAATAACATCACAAACATGTTCAAAACATCATAAAAAATACATTACAACAAGTACATGATAAAGGAGTTCACCCCTCGTGGGGTACGTCTCCTTGGTCCAGGTACAAATGTAAATATATATGTTTACAATGCTCAATTGCTTTTGAATCCTGCTCCAATGAGTCCAAAAGGTCCAAAAATGGCCATCTATCCTAATTGTGCATCCAATTTGGTGGAAATATGAAGAACTTATGACTTCTCCTTCTTTTCCCATCACTCGCTCCACAAATTGCCCCATTTTTGGCACGATCCTATAAATTATACGCAAAAAGGTGTTAACTGAGAGAAAATTTCATCGCGTGGTAGGGCATATTTGTTGGTTGATTGTTCCATCGCAAATCGCAATCAATGGGGAAAATAATGGGCTTTATAATCTGTGAAAACGACTGGTGATATGCGATTGTGATGTCACAGACCCGACAAAAGTATTAACCATAACTAATAAACATATCTCGTCCATGATCGTTTCACAAATCACAATTCAGCAGAGTATCGACGGTCCATATATGCGAGACATCGTTTTTCTGCGAAGTACGATTGTGATTAGTGATCCATCGCATCCCAACTCTACGACCAATCCCTTAATGCCTTTCAGCCTATCTTTTGTAAAGTGTGATTGCGATCTGCGCTCTGTTGCATTGCATCGCAACCCTTCCCTACTCAGGGCCAATTCCTTAATGCCTTCATGAATGTCTTATTGCATTATACCTTGGTTGTTCTGGTGCCGATTTTTAAGGCCAACTCACTTGTGACATGCAATTTGTGAAATGCGGGGGCCACTTGCAGTATGGCACTTTGTGCTTCCCCATTTGCTAAAAGGCCTTGCCACATCATCCACTCTTGCCATGTGTCCAATTCAAACCTGAACTTTGACTTGCTCTAACTTCTGCATATGAGCTCGGATTTGAGTGTCGTTCACACTGCTCAATCCATACTCATGAGCTCTTCGATCTGAAGCTAAGTTATCAATATGATGATACTTTGATTTTTGAGCCTAATTTTGAGAATCTCATCACTCCTCCCCAATTGAATTCTTTTGGACCTCAAAAGATCACTTTCAATTAACCAGCAAGGGAGTGTACAGTTCCCTCAAAAGATCACTTTCAATTGACCAGCAAGGGATTTGTACACTTCAGCCCCACTCGAAGATAATCGACCCTTACCCTTATGGATGTCCTTGTTCATCTGTCAAGTATAGTGTCTTGCTGAAGCTCATCAGGGAATTCTAGAGAAAATTATTCAATAGAGGGAATTTGAGTATTCTCTCCTTGATCTTCAATCAAATGAGGCTCATACAGCCTTAAATTCTCAACATTAACAACAACATAAATTTACATATATGAAGGAAAATACCACGTGAAGGCAATGTTACCAATTTTTTCCAAAATTTTGAATGGAGCATATCTAATTCATTTTAGCCTTTTACCTTCTCTTTGGAGCCTGTCTTTATTAATGTGAATCCAAAATTCATCACCAGCTTGGAACTTGATATCCTAATACTGCTTGTCACGCCTTGATTTGTACTTGCCTTGGCTTTTCTCATGTTATTCTTGAACCTTTTGGTGCACTAATTGGATTTGTTAAATGAAATTTATTTCTTTGTCTATGTCACTATGACCTTCAATAGAAACATTTTTTCCAAAAATAAAATCAAAGGAGATTTAGGCAGGTATCCCATGCATGCTTCAAATGGTGAAATTTGAGTTGAAGAGTGCTTGTCTCAGTTGTAAGCATGTTCAATATACTGAAAATGTTCATCCCACATCTTAGGATGCTGGCTACAATGCCCATGAAGAAAATGTATCACTCTTAGGTTTACCACTTCTCTTTAACCATCTGTTTGTAGATGAAAAGTTGTACTCTTTCTCAGTTTGGTGTCCATCAATCCCCACAATATTGACCAAAATTTCCCAACAAATCGAGAATCTCGATCATTAACAATGGATGTAGTGTTGGAAATAATACTAAGAGGTGGGGTGAATCATTATTATCATATCAAGAATTTTGCTTTTTCATAATCATATTTATATACGCTTCTTTACAAAGGGGAACTAGCGTGTACACACAACTGTCTTTAAGGCAACCAATGTTTATGCAGTAAAATTATGATTCAGTTAGCTCATCATATGTGGATATTTAATTAGTGCATCAGTACTTCATCAATCATTAAACATTAACCATGTGCAGTATAAACATAATAAACCATTACACATAAGAAACACACATGAACACCAAGATTTAAGGTGAAGACTCATACCAGTACGCAGGCTTCTACCTATAGAAGGTTATAACCTTCTCTCATTTTCTAGCTTCTAGTAGAAGGGAGCTACAACCCCCTAGCTCTTGTACTAGCCAATATGTTTACTACTACATAAGTGTCTGCCTACAGAAAACTCCATTCTTCCTCTAGGGACCACTTTTCATGAACTTTTAGACTAGATGCTCCTAGCACGTATCAATACGTATGAAGACCTTGACTCATTAATAACCCATCAAAAATTTAGAAACTCAAACTTCATCAACCAACATGTAGTTCATCTGAAACAATTAGATCACTATCATGAGAACACTATACTAAACCTAGAAACCTGTATCAACATTCAAAACCAACTGAACCTCAAAAGTTCATGTGTTAGACTATATACGCTACTTCAATGAAGAAAACCTACGTGTATACACTACCTTCAACCCAACTAGCATATACCTCTAAATATTATGAATCATAAAATCTCTAAATCACATACTGTACCAACCAACAATGTATTGAACATCTATTGTCAACTTACAGAACTTTACACATGAAGGCAACATAAAACACTTCTTCTCACTTATACAATCAATCAAATATCAACCTCCTTATGCATTCAGTTTTACATTCAGATCTAAGAAGACTTCATTGACAAACAATAGTAAAATAGCAGCAACAATAAAGTAGTAATATTGGTCTAATAGATCAATCATCTCTAAACATCAAGATTTTCTTTTGTATACGCTACTTGAAAGAATAGAACGAGCGTGTATATTTTCTTTTGTCGAGACGAACTTGTGTACAGGTATGAAAATATTGACTCAGAACTTTGCTGCAATTCCAGACTTTAGACAAACTGAGATCATGATAGATAACGAATAAAACATATGTGAAACATCAAATCTAGCCTCAACCAATATCGGATCATTCAAGAGTAAGTCATTTCAGGTCTCATGATCTTGGTCCAATATTGAACTGAAGGTGCACATAAATATTTCAGATCTAGTCCCAAACATAACCCTGCAACATAAAATATACTTCAGGTAGAATTATTCCTTGGAATCTTATTTACCTAGACATCTGGCCTTAGGATCCTCTCTTCCTTATATATTTTTTGGCCTTTCTCAATACCATTGACCGAATTCATTTAGGACCAATACCTTGGATCAAATACCATGGACCGAATACCTCGAACTAAATACCTAGGGTCAATATCATGGTCCAAAGATACCTTGTACCAAATCCCATAAACCAAAACCATGGTTTTCAACATGTACGTGCTTTTCCTTTTGTGGTAGTGCGTGTGTACGTTATACGCTATTTCTGTTCAGATTACCTGCGTGTATATGTTGCTTGGACTAAGTAAACTTGCTTGTATCTCTTAAAATATTCTTACATCATCTTCTTACTTCAACTTTTTTATTCTAATCAATAGAGCTTAGTTCCATCTTCCTAATGCTCTGTACCACGACCCTATTGCCTCTGAATATTCCTGATAGACTCTTATCAAAACTGAGTTGACCTGTAGAGTTGCCATCAAGGAAAATACTTGTATCATAATGCCAAGAGGAAGGCAATCCAAAATTAACCCAAGCAATTTGAAATAATAACGGAGCAATTTGTTAAGCTGTAACTTGCTTTTTACATGGCATAAAAATACACATTGTGATGATCCTATCCATAACTACATACAAGTAATCATGACCTCTTTTTGGCAATTGAAGACCTCCTACAAAATCCATAGAAACACTCTCCCATGGTCATGAAGGAACTGAAAGTGTTGTGTACAATCCTAACCTCCTATTACTAAGCCTACTGTTTGCACATAATGAACATCCTTTAATAAAACGAGACACACTTTCAAGCATACGAGGCCAATAAAAATACTTTTGTAGATGTGCAACCATATTACTTACACCGAAATGGCCAACAATAAGAGAAGTATGTGCCTCTCTTATGATGTTAACTCTTTCTTGTTGTGGAATAAAACGCTTTCTAAGATGGTATAACAAGTTATCATGCAAATGATAATCTAATTGCTCTACATGGTTACATTGACCCAAGCTTGCAAAAACATCTTGAAAGTCATTATCTAATGGATATTGCTCAATATAACTTTCATGCAAAACAAAATTATGCTCGAGTAAAGTAGTTGCACTAACAATAGGCCGAGAAAGCATATGAACAAATTTGTTGTAGATACCTTTCTTATACCTGATTACGAAGTGAAATAGTTGAAGAAAACCCATCCATCAAAAGAGTCATGATTTCTACAACTTTGATTGAGATTGTAAGTATTGCAATGGTTCATGATCAGTGTGAATGATGGTTTCCTTAACCATCAAGTAGGGCTTCCATCTTTTCACACTTTTCACCAACGCATATAATTATTTTCATATGTAGGAAAATTAATCATTGCACCATTAAATTTTCCAAATGAAAATAGATAGGCTTACCATGTTGAATGAGGATTGTACCAATAGCATAATCACTAGCATCAATATGAATCTCAAACAATGATCTCAAGTCTGGAAGTGTAAGTGCTAGAGTTTTATTGATATTTTTGTTCAATAAATCAAAGGCGTTTTTCTATTTTCCCACCCACTGAAAATCCTTTTTCACAATTGTTAACGCATGCAAAGGAGCGGATATAACAAAAACAAAACAATGAATTTCATCCAATATTGGGCTGCTTCGAGAAAACTTCTTACCTCTATAACTGTCTTGGGCCTTGGCCAATTCACGATGATTTTAACCTTGGAGGGATCGATTTTCAACTCACCTCCTCCAACAATCTGATGCAAGTAAACTAAAGGAGTTTTTCCAAACTTGTATTTTGACATCTTAAGATAAAAATGTTCTTTTTCCAAGACATTAGATACTTTTCTTACATGCACGACATGATCATCACAAGATTTAATGAAGATTAAGATGTCATATAAGTATACTATGAAAAAATCATCAAGAAATGAACTCAATACATAATATAACGGAAGAATTACATAAACCAAACGATATAACTAGCCATTCAAGCAAACCTGGTTTTGCTTTGAAATTTTCCTTCCAAATGTATCCTTTGGCTATTATAATTTGATGGTAGCCACTTCTTAGGTCCAACTTAATAAACTATTTTGCATCTTTCAATTGATTAAGTAAATTATCTATTTGGGGCAGTGGGTAATGGTTCTTCATCGTAATTTTTTGAAATGTGTGAAAATCCACACACATGTGCCATGTTCTATCCTTCTTTGTAACCAATACAATAGGTGAACCACACGATGACAAAGATGGTCTTCTGATCCATTTATTCAACAACTCTTGAATTTTCTTCTTAGTTTGTAAGCTTTCCATCATTGACATTCTGTACATTCTAATGTTAGGAAGAGGAAAATCTTGTTGAATCTATATCTCATCTTGGATTTCTCTCTTGTGAGGCAATTCTTTTAGTTCCTAATAAATTCATCATATTGGTTAACTAGGTCAACCGATTCAGATTTAAAATTCAAATCACAGCCTTTAAAATCTTCAATATCGACATCATTCCTAGGTTTGATCAATATAAGCATAAAATTATTGCTCAAATTTACCAGTCCTTTCATCTTCCTTTCGTTAACAAGCGAAAGATTTGTTTTCTTACTGTGAGCTCTCACAATATATTATACTACTTTTTTGAATAAATGATATTTTTTTGATTTCTATGGAAGATAACTTTTCTTTCATAAAGGTGTGAGCTACCCAAAATGATGCCAAAAATATCTAGCAACACAATGTATAGATTGAAAATCAACTATATTGGACTGATGCTCGATCCACCTGTGTTGTTGGGTATATAGGAAGGAAGGAAGGAATAAAAGCAAAGAAATTAGTGGGAATATATAGAGAAAAATGTAGGTTTCTATCCTTAGGAAGAGACACCATCAACAAAATATTGGGATGTCAGAGTGGCCACTAGGGCTATGAAGGATATGGATATATAAAACTAGGTTGATCACATGATGAGTAACAACTTCAGTAGGGGGTGATGATTAGGCTCATCAATAAGTAAACTATATGGGTCACAATGCCACTCTCCATCTTATTAAGTTTTCTATTCTCACATTTATTTACAGATTTTGTTATATTATGCTTAGTGACAAAATAAAGATGAGCTACTATGTCATGTGAGGTAAAGTGTTTTAAATGTAGGAATGAAAGCAGTTTTGATTTGATTTGAGTGTGGAAACTCAAAGTAGGAAAGCAAGAGAGATTCTAGGAGGTGGTCTCCCTCCTTAACTCCTCAAATGAGTCAAGATTCCCCAACTTTATCTCATTAGCTCGGTGTCACTAGCAATGAAGCAAGTTGAGTTCATTAGTAGCCAAGCCAATCCCATTGAAGAAATATTTACTCCCGATATATGGAGCCAAGTATCCCCATTTTATAAGGACTCATTTGCATTCAAAGTTTTATTGTAGCCAAGAGGCCATTAAGATGAAGCACATCTGACTCTTATTGTTAGGTATTTCACACTTTTGATTGATAATGAGAAATTATGTTTTGATCCAACACTGAGTTGAATGAGAGGGTTGAAGCTCTTGGGTTAGGGCCCATCCTTAGTAGCAGAAGTTCATCTTTTGTATTTATATTTATAGGCTACAATGTTTATTAGTTGCCTCGTTTTATTCATGTATATTTTAGCTTGAAATATTGATTAAGGTGTTGTTTTATTCATGCTTCCATTAGCTTATAGGATAAATTAGTTGTTGCGGTGAAATAAATTAAAATACATCCAAAAACCCATGGCAGTGACTCCTATCCCATCTCCCTCATGGGATCATGATTAGAGGACCCCACTCTCAGAACCCAAAATTAGAGTTTGTCTTTTGTTCATTGTATAGATTAAGTTTTCGTCTTAGTTAGATAGTTGTTTATGATTTCTTGGAAATATCTATAGTGTTATTCTAGTTCTTAAGATTTTTGTAAATTAGGAGGTAGTACATTTCATAGATCTAGTCCTTAGCAATAGTTAGATCAAGTTTTAGAATTTAACTCATGCTTTCCACATTGACATGTAATGATTAGTAAATAAAAAACGAATCCGTTTTGATTGCAGGATTGTTGATCTCGAGGTAAGGATTCCTCCTACCAACTCCATCTATTCCTTATCTACCTTATAATGATGCATGCAAGCACATATTTTGAACCTTTCTTTTCTGGCCACCGTGAGGAAGTTGTCTTAAGAAAATCTGACCTTCTTGGAGTTTTGGGCTTTTCCTTGGGTGATGTTCAGCTTCCCTACACCTTTCACAATTGTCATAAACCCTTCCAATTCTTCATCTCACCATTCTTACCCTCCCAAGCCTCTCACCCAACTTCGCGTAATAGTTTAGGGTATCTTGTAGTAGTTTAAGACATCCTATAGCAACATCCTGTAGCAAACCTGTAGCAACTTGTTTTGACCATGTTTTGACTTGCAATGGTAGCATATCCTAGTGTAGGAGTAGGTTAACCCCTTATCTTGCACTCCTTGACCAAAAGTGGCACCTAGATGAGTCCTTTCTCTCCTGTCCCTCTCATTAATTTTGATATTTATGCATTTAGCAATTAGAACTTTTATCTATTCAACCGGCGTGAATGAAATAGTTAATGCATGCATGTTGTAATTCTGAAATGATAGAGTAACCTTGTAATTTCAAGCAACCCTAGTAACTATATGATCAAGTGCAAGATTAGCATGATTTCCTTTCTCCAAGAGATTTGTGTCATTTCATAACTAGATGGTTTATGTAATTTCATAGCATTTACAACTTAGCAAATTTCATTTCGTGAATTGAAAAGCATTTACTTTCTCTACAATAGAACTAGCCTTTATATTCTCCTTTGAGTAGTGAGACTCCTTTTAGCTGAATAGAGTAATGGTCTGGAACCCTAATGGTTAGGTGTCATGACATGACTCAAATGATGCATCTAGTGTTTATATACCACTCTCACCTCCTAGTTTGTACCAAACCCCAGGTTGAGACAATAAATCTGGTAGTCTTGGGAGTTGCAACATTTTTGCTGCAATACTAACCCTCATGTAACATTTAGACATAAGGAATGGGTTCATAATGACTCAATTGTAGCCCAACATTTTTTAAATCATATAATGCTTCTTCCAATGTTGCAGACTATGGCAAGTAAGAGAGTTTTTCTCAAAGAGGAATGCCTTAATGGTTCATAAACTTTGGCTGAAATCTATAATTGTTAGTATGAAACCTTCCACTTTTCTATTTATAGCCATCTTTTTAACGGACTACATTTTTATCAAATGATTTTCTTCATTTTCTTATAAAAATGTTTTTCATATTAAAATATGTATAATTTTTCAATTACAATAATTTTTATAAATAACCATTATTTATTAAAATATAACAAACAAAAATACATACATATATTACACATAGATAAATAACGATTATAATAAAAAGTAGATCCTCCTATTAAATTTTAAAATATTTAATAATATTCCATGGATCATCACTTATATATTATTTATATCGTAAACATATTACAATATCTTTTTCAAGAAGCTTATAAATAACTATTACAATAAACAATTATATCCTCTTATTAAATTTTAGAATATTTAATAATATTTAATGGATGATCACTTATATATTATTTATATCATAAACATATTACAATATCTTTTTGAAGTTGCTTACAGTGAAGGCAACTTGAACTCTATTTATTAACTCTTATTATTAATACTATTTAAAAGTTCTATTAAATGATTGGGTTGGTAAAAGTGCATAATTTGATTAGAATGTCATCATGGCCATCGGCTTTGAAAAATTATCACAGCCGTCACGAGACACTGTTTATCATGTCCCTCGCTGATCAAAATCAATGTCATCCATTAGCGAGGAGATCCATCGAACGGAGAGTAACAAAACATTGATTTCAAGTAGGTATTCTAGAAACAATGGGAACAAATGAATGGTAGAGACTATTGCGGAAGGTGTGTTAAATGGAGGAAGTATTCCTCAAAACCCAACAACAAAGTTGAAGATGAGAATTTATCAGAGTGTCTGTAGTTCCCCCAGGTGACCAGCCTCAGCAAATGGCGTGGAGACAACAGAAGGTTTTACTGAACAACCAAAACTTAGAGACAATAGTACTCAATCCTTAATGCTCCTCTTTGTTAGAAGCAGAATGGATGTTATTTAATCGAAGAACTAGATGGAATGCGCCACCTATATTCTTTTTCTCGAGAATAAGAAGAATTATTTTTCACTAGTTATTGTGTCATGTATTAATTATAATAAAGAATAATTAAAATATTTATTGCTAATACATTAATATTTGTAATATCGTGCAATTATTTTTCTTCAATTTTATTACCCTTTCTCTTTTCTATAATTTATCTTTGCATGTGAAATAAATTATTATTAATATTTTATGTTTTATAATACTAAATATAATTTTGAATTTTAAATATCCAAAACTTATTGAGATGGCACAAAAAACAATTACTTTGTAACACACCCCTACAACATGGTTGAATAAGGCGGTTACTATGTTGATCCAAGATCCAAGGTATTGCTATGGAAATGGTCTCCAAAAATTCCGATATTTTAAACTGGATTAAAGCCTTAAATAGACATCATTTTTGTGTCTATCTTGTCAAGATGATTCTAGTGATATAAACTTCTACTTCAAGCGGACCTCTCGATCCAAACTTATGGCAGTCTTAGTTCTAATGAATCAAAAGGTGCCATGTCACCACTTCACCATGTGGAATCCATGAAGTAGTCTTAACCATCCTCTCAAGGCCTCTTGGATTGGGTGTATTAGTTTTAGACTCATTCATTGGTTTGATTTCCACAATCCCATGTAGTATGCATTAATAAGAAGTCGATTGGGCTCATGTATATGCCACTACATCGTGAGATTACATCATCCCGCACTCACGTGTACGCCACTTCATCGCACTATTACCTAATCTTGCATTCACATGTACACCACCAAAACCTGAGATTATGTCATCTAGCACCATTTAACTCGCACCACACCTTTAAATTAGAGGGGAATGATTTCCAGGCTAATGTGTCTTCGTGTGTCAACACATCCTCTTTGTCAATGGTTTCATTTGTAAACTATGAGGGTCCTTTCTACTGCCATAACAACGTGATATTCAATCATCCTCACTCTTTCACAAACACTGCTCCTTGCTAAATTTAGCTGATGGAGTTCGGGAAAGACATATTGTCGTCATTTTCTGTGCTAGTTATTTTTTTCAAAGCGATGCCCAAATTTAGTCCTTTTCCATTTCCTCAAACCCTCCACATAAATTTTGGGCCTTTCCAATGGCAAATACAAGTATCCCATCTAACCTCGACCTTCTCCACGCCATCGCCTCTCCCGTGCTAGTTCAATCCTTATTCTCCTGACCTCTCCCCAACATGGCCATTTGCAAGCTTCCAAGATGTAACCTTTGAGCTTACATCATCGTAAGTTTCACCTCGCCATTGACTTCTCTCCCTTATTCCTAGTACTTAATAATATGAGCTTTAACTCTTGGGCCCGCATTGTGGCCATATGACTAAAAATGAGGCCTTCAAGCTGACTATCATGCTTCTTGATAAACTCATCCAATATCATGGATTAGAATAAGAGGCTAAGGATAAGAGAAACAGTCCTTGATTGGATTTAGAATATTAGATTGCAGTGCTAAGGTCCTCCTCATATTATAAACAAAATGCTTTAACTGTGCTTACGGATTCATGAATTTTTGCAAGTGAAATGAAGAGTTTGTATGTTAGTTTTATGTGTAATTTAACATAAATAAGAAACTGAACAACATCATAAACATGTATAGAACATCATCAAAAACACATTAGAACAAGCACATGATAAAGGAGTTCACCCCTCCTAGGCTATGTCTCCTTGGGCTAGTTTCCAATGGCTTAGGCCTCTCTTTTATGATTAAAAGTGTTAAAATATATGTTTACAATGCTCAAATGCTTCTAAAACGTGCTCCAAAAGGGCCATCTAACCTCTTGTTTCTTCCAATTTGTTGGAAAGATTATGAATCTATGACTTCTTTTTGTTTTCCCATTATTCACTCCACAAATTTCCCCATTTTTGACATGATCCTACAAATTATCCCAAAAAAGGCGCTAACTGCGAGAAAATTTTGCCACATGGCAAGACATAATTTGTCGCCGACTGTTCCAACACAAATCACAATCAACGAGAAAACTAGTGGGATTTATAGTTTGTGAATGTAACTGGCAATGTTCTATTGCGAGGTGGCGGACCAATAGATGTATTAACTATAACCGATAAACATATCTCATCCATGATCCTTTCACAAATCACAATTCGACAAAGTATCGACTGCCCATATATGCGGGACTTCGGTTTTCTGCAAAGTGCGATTGTGATCTGTGATCCATCGCATCACAACTCCATAGATGATCCTGTGATGCAGGTAAACTCCCTCTGCAGATGGAGACAACCCCTCTAGCCCTAGAGCGGGTCTAGTCATAGCAATACAAAGACAATAGCTAATTCCTTAAACAGTTATTGTTGAAGAGGCCTACCTTATACTAGTATTCTATGAAGTATTTATCACATCGCTTCAGCTATCGCTTTCTTCTCCTTAATGAATGATTCACGTGAAACAACATATGAAAATGACAAAACACATAATAGAGAAAAACAAGGAGCTATCTACTTATAGAGACAAGGAACCATAAGATATGAACATACATTTCATACATGATATAGGGTATAACCATTGATTGTATTAATATAAACAACAATAAAGCTTACAACCACACCTTGATGTCGAAAAGCTTCCTTGAAGGGTCTGATCAGTATATCTCCATAAGCCTTCACCCTCAAAGGTCTTCGAGAAAGGTTGATGACTCTCTCTCACCCAAAATCATAAGTTTGAAACTAAGGCAATGACAACAAGACTTCCTTCTTACAAAACCATTTCACACTATCAATCCACAACATGAAAGGCTATTCTCATACCTCACAAGCTATTGCTAGGCTATCAACAATTCAAATTGTAAGCTATCAATCCAACAATCCAAGAACTAGCTAACTAAGAACTAGTTGATCATAGTCATGGAGGATGCTTTTATAAGAGGAGGAGCCTCCATAAATGAGGGGAGAGGAAGCTTATCTTCCACCATCTCAAATGAGGGAAGGCCAACTTCTTTGACCCAACAGCCAGATCCAGAACCAACAAGAAGCATTATGTTTGAATTAATTCTCCATATCTGGGTCATCGCAGGTCAAACACTGAGACTCGAAGACGGCATCATGAGGCATTAGTTCATTCTGGGCTATCCTCGCAGGCAGGATACTAATGAGTGACGATGATTTTGATTCATGGGTAAAATCAGGCCAACTTCAGGATTAATGAACTTAGGAAATCTTCTTGAGTAATATGGAAGATTTGGACATATATTTTGGTATATGACAAAACTCAAATGTCATTTAGGGACCAACTCTATGCAGGATCAGGGGATGCGGGGTTGGTGACAAAATACTATGTAACAGATACCCCCTAAAGCATGAAGGCTGAGAGAGTGGGAAGGGTGAAATGCTTTACGAAACCATAACTGAACCAGAACACCATCGTCGAGAACCTCCATATGCAAGTACAACTGATATCCCTGATAGTTAAAGAAGTACATGTATTGAGGTATGGGCGTAACCATCCAAAAGACAAATAGATTTGGTCTATGGTGGGGACGCAACCACCCAGTCGAAAATATGACATGAAAACATAGGTATGGTCACAGCCATCTAGAAAAACCCAGGTATGGTCACAACCATCCAAAAGAGTCATGTATAAAGAATCCATGCAACCTGGACTTGTGTAATTTGATCCCAGGGTCTTGAATCATGAACTCTCCATCATACAATTTCTGATATGCCAATCAATGTGTTGAAGCTGAGCATACTAGAAAATCGCTTGAATATCGGCTAATGATGTGAACCATTAACAGGGGCGAGAGAGACCACCAGTAATGTCAAGGGTTCTGAAGGTACTTCTTGTATAATCCTCAACTTGCAATGAATGATTTGGATTCGAACACTTGTGAAATCACCCAATCAAAGACCAATGAGGCAAGCATGTCGTCGAATGTGAAGAACTTGCCATTGAGGCATGCAAGCTCTAAGGTACCTAAAAGGAGTCTCTAGATCAACTTCCCGGATAATGAGTTGATGTCGAAAGGAAGAGATCTGTTGTAGGAGGGGCATAATGTTCGCACATGAATGACACAATACAAGGAAAAAGATGAAGATGGATGAAGCAAAGAATCAAATGAGGATGTAAGGGTGCAAACTGCAGAAGGATTAAGCTCTTGAACATATCGGCGACACGACTCCGGAATGCGGCAACATTTTTGTTACCAAGGGATCGAAGGTCATGCAGAGATAATAGGGATCAAATGGAATGAGGCAAAATGAAGAACCCAAATCCTAAAAGGCCAATGATGAAGCGAGGATATTCCAAACCCGGAAAGAAGCAAAAAAGTGTTGATGTTCAAGAGCGACAAGCTGTTGAAGGTAATGAATACAATATTTCCAAATTTCCCCCACCATTGCTGATGAGTACCCCAATTATTTTTGGAACACAAGCTTGAATGGGATACCATATGTTTGCAATATAAGTTTTTCCTTTGGATAAATCCAACCTAGCGAAATTTTAATGAGCCCTAGGGAGGAGAAGCTCGAGTCTCATCATGGAGATGAGTCTAATGTTGTCAGGGTTTAACGAGTCCGACATAGGTAAAACTCAGAGTCTTTTCCATATTTAGAGAGTTTGAAGAAAACACGGAAAAGAAAACTCTAGATGGGCCCTTTTTGTATGTTTGTGTCTCTCGAGCCCGAAAAGGTAGAAAATGATGCTTGGGAGAACCACTTGACCATTTTAGTCAAGGATTAATTTTCGTAAATAGTACCTCTAGACCAAAAAAGTAAAAAACTTATTGGATACACGATGTTTGACAACCATTAATGAGCTCGAAATGAAGAGGGCTCAGTAATATTTTCACGTTTGAAAAGTCATAAAAGAGCTTAAAGTTGACTCAGAAAGGACTTTTCGGTATTTACTGAGTATATAATTCACGGATCAATCATCGCCACTATTTGGAACACCTGTCATTGCATAAGAAAACTCAAGCATAAGATATGTCTCACAAAAATATCAAATATAGATCAAAACCCTAATTAAAACCCTAAGTTTGGGAAAAAAGGTTATAAAAGGAACACTTTGGTAAAAACTCTATTTACTTGTGTTTTTACTATGGTAAAAAAACTTTTACCATTGCATACCTCGTGATATTTGGTGACCGATTCCAAGATACTTAGGGATCCATTGCTCATCACGCTACTCCCAGGTAAATTCCATAGCCTTACCTATATTTTTAAGCCAAAATAGAATGCAATTTCATGTTTTGAACCATGGTTTAGAGCGATTTTTTGGATTAAAAGTCTGCCTCAGTCGTCACAAGTTTCCCTCTCAGGATTGCGACGACCAAGAAATTTCAAAAGAAAGATCATCACAAGAGATTGATGTACACCTATGACAACCTAAAAGTTTTTACACTGTGCAAATCGATTCATCGTAGCTATTTTTGAGACAGCTGCGACGAGTGCCGAAACCAAAAAATTTTCATTTATAAGTAGTTTCAAATGATGAAAATGGATGGATGGAATTTGACAAAGGTATGTTTGTGGATGCAGGGATAGAAAATGGATTTCATATGGAAAGAATGTACTCATGAAAATGATGATGTAATGGGAATGTCAGATCCTCATTGTCTGAACATCATGCAAAAATGTGGATTGTTAAAATTCTTCCTGACACCACTTGTGAGAGAACAATTGGATCTCTTAGAGTACTTGATCCGAGCTTGGAATCCAACACAAGGAAAATTCATAATCCATAAACAAGAAATTGATTTTGATGCCACGGATATCGACTTTTTGATTGGTTTGTCAAGGAGAGGAGAGATGCCCCACATGGTGGGAACTCGAGTTACCAGAGACTCTTTGGACACACTTATTCCAATAGTGTGCCCACCAAGAGCACATAAATCATCAACAAGTGGAAATCTATAGATTGCCACTATTAGTGATTTGTCACTATAGGTATTTCTATTGAACATCACCAAAGGAGCTGTCTCCCAAGCCTAGCATGAGGCGACCAAGACCCAACTATGGCTATCCCAAGACTGTTTGAACCCTACGATGTTGAACTGGGTGGAGGCCGTGTCTCTCAATATGAAGAGACAACTGACCAAGTGCCATCGAGGTGAGACAAAATAGTTTGGCTATGGTTCAATCTTAGTACCTCTCATGCTGGAACAAGTAGCAATCCTCCAAAGACAGGACTTAACGTTGGGATGGCCAAGACAATGACAAACATGGATTACTCGTTGGGCTCTCATGATGCCGTGAGGAGGCAGTGGCTAGCCTGTATCATGGGGTCTAGCATTTGTTGAGTGAATGAACCATCAACAAGTTATAGTTCAACATTAGCCGTATGTTGGGATGTATTTCAGGGGTGATCCAGACATGTTGCTTCCTCGTGGAGAATAATGGGATGAAAGAGGTAAGATACTTAGTTTGACCGAAAAAAAACAATTGTAATTTGTTGGGTTTTTAAATATATATGTCTTAATTGTTATGTTCAATCTTTGTAGATGTTGGACCTGAGAGACCTATAGGTCTATCTCATATTTCCCAGAGGGTCGATAGGGAGATTGACTTACCACTTTCGGGTGGAGAGGCCGAGGATGAGATAACCCGTAACCTAGAGGGCTTAATTCAGGGAATCCTAGACTATGCAGGATTTGAGGAGATTCCCAGGCAGTACCAGTGACATACCACGAAGGTGTCGAACAAGATGCACCAGTTGCTTAGATGCGTCATTGAGGCAGTAGTGTGCTAAAGAGAGCATAATGCATAGTATACTTCTCGGTTTCGTTTCCCGCAGATTTTGAGACACATGTGTCTCACATTGTAACTAAACACACATATTTTTTAACATATACATATATTTTTTGGGTGCCATGGTGTGAAACACATGATATATACCTATCTACCTTTTATTTTATCTACTTATTGTGTCTAAATGCTTGCTTATGATTTTTATAAATTACGCAAATTTCTATCTAATACTTGGTTCGCCAGTGCATCAATTAACGTATTTAGCCTTCTAGGAATGTGTCGATATGTGATATAATCAAAATTCCCTTCTAGTAAGTGAACCCGTAAATACAACCTTAAAATTTGATGATTTCGGAGGGAATAATGCCCGTTAAGTTAAAGAACAACAAACTGGGAGTCTAGATTCACAATTAATGCACGAATATTGAGGCCAATAGCCTCAACCTGTAATTCGATGACGGCGCTATATTCAGCGACATTGTTTGTGCTACACACTAGAAAAACCCCTTGAAGATCTACTAACTCACCTTGACAATCGTAGATAACCCATGTCGTGGAGGAAACATTCCAGGTACTACGACAGGCACCATTAGAGAAATTGATATAAGGTGTGACAGACATCTGCATAAGAAGTGAAAAGGACACAATAAGTGGTAAACAATTACACACCAAGCCAAACATGTCCAAAATGAAAAACACAGATGTACACAGTAATACACAAAAGACTCATGCATAGTATTTCTTGAGATAAAGCCCATTTCGGGGCTTATCTAAAGGGTTACCTTCATAATGAATTACCTCATAAGCCCCTTTTTGCAACACTTATTTGAAGATATAGGATCCATGCCACATGGATTCAAATTTTCCTACCCCCAGCTTGTCATTAGCTTGATCATAGAGCAGGACTAAATCTCCCTCTGCGAAGGAATGTGGGTTGACTGTCTAGTGAAAGTGAGTTTTGACTCTCTTCATTTATTCTTCAAAAACTACATAAGTGAGTCGATGAGTCTCAACAAGCCGTTATAGATAAAGAAGGTGTTCTTCTACCAAAGTAGTATTCGGGAGAAATTCGACAGCTAATTTGGGAGAAGGGATTTTGCTTTCAATCGGGAGTGTAGCTTCCAAACCATAAACCATTTGAAATGGTGTGAATCTGATCACATTTTTAATTGAATTACGGTAGGCCCATAGGGTGGAAAACAACATTAAATTCCAATTGGACTTGTGCATTCCAATGGTACGTTGAAGCATCATAACCAACACCTTGTTTACAACTTCGACTTGGCCATTGGCTTGAGGGTAATAAGGCATCGAACTATCGTGACGCAAGCCTAACTGGGTTATCAACTATGTCATCATATAACCACAGGACTAGGAACCATGATCAGTGACTATAGGCTAAGGGAATTTGAACTGGGTAATCACATGATTAAATAGGAATTACGCAATTGTCTTACTGTTGTTAGAAAATGTAACCATCGCTTCAGTCCATTTCATAAAATAATTGATGGCAATGATCATATACCCATTCCCCCCGGCCGAGCAAGGGTTACAAGTCATAAAATCAATGCCCCATTTAGCAAAAGGGCCTACGGTAATGACAGGATACAAAAGGAAAGGTTGCACATACATCTTCCACTGGTAAGTTTGGCACACAGGACAAGAACGGATAGTAAGAATGAAATCCTTAAAAATGGAGGGCCAGAAGTAACCAGCACAAAGGCATTTTTGGGCAGTAGCATAACCAAACATATGGATACCACACACAGCAGAGTGGTAATCATTCAAGACTCTTTCAGCTTCCTCAAAAGTCAGACAACGAAGAAGAACTGAATCAATTACGAGACGGTATAAAGTGTCTCCAACAATGCGATAAGGCTAAGAATGGTGACAAATGTGTCATCGAGCATCCTTAGAAAAATCAGGACAAAAGGAAGATGTCTAGAGGTAGACAGTAATGTCACGATACTAAGGATCGAGGGTACTAATCAAGAAAAGGGTGTCTTCCAGAATGCGGTTCTCTATCCGAGAGGGAGCATAAGTAGATCGTAATGAGAAAATCAACTCTGCAGAGACCAGTGACTTCTTAGACTTGGCAGTAGTAAACTCCAAATCAAACTTTAAGGATAAAAATCCATTTCTAGTACTTGCCCCACAAAAATTGACATGACAAAATGTAGGTCATTTGGTTGCAATCTGAAATCACGGTCGTCGTATGCAACAAAATACAATAACAAAAGCGTCGGGCAACTTGGATAGCTGATAAGGCAAGACTCTCGACATAAGCATAATGAGTCTCAGTGTCAGGAAGGTTGTGGCTAAGATAATATATAAAATGCTCGAAACCATCATCACCATCTTGAACCAAAAACATACCGATAGTACTATCAATGACAACAATATAAAGCGAATAGTCACAATGATAGTTGGGTGGACACAACAAAGGAGCAAAAAGTAGAAGTGTCTTGAGTTGCGCAAATGACATTTGGGTGATGTCATCCAAAATAAATGTAGTGTCACGCTTAAGAAGATGCGTGTAACCTTTAGCAATCTCGACGTAGTTAGGGATAAAACGACACAAGAAATTGCCTTTTTCCTACAAAATCTACAACTAATGCAAAGAAGAAGAAGGTGGGAGATTCACTATAGCTTCGACCTTGAGGGGATTGAGACGAATGCCCTATTTAAAAATCACAAACCCAAGGAGTCTATTGGATTCGACGGAGAAGACACACTTATGGGGATTAAGACGAATATGGTAATGTCTATAGCAAAGAAAAATATGGCAGAGGTGGTTCAGATAGTTAGAGAATTTAGCTGAATGAGCTAGAATATAATCTAGATACAGCTAAACAATGTGATGAATGTCATGAAAAGCATAGGACATTGCTCGCTGGAAAGTGGCACCAACATTTTCTAGGGAAAAAAGGAGATTTTTGTAATCAAAAGTACCCCATGGGCAGATGAAGGCAGTTTTGTGTTGATCGGTAGGCGAAATATTGATCCGGTTGTAACTAGAAAAGACATCCATAAAAGAGAATATCTCACTCCCAGCACAGTCGTTGATAAGCTGGTCAATAAAGGGAGTAGGATAGTTATCTTTTGGACATGTGTGATTGATGTCACGATAATCAACACAAATCCTAATAGTGCCCTTCCTTTTGGTCACAGGGACAATGTTAGAGACCCAGTTTGTTACTGAGATAGGATAAATAAACCCTGCATTGAGAAGTTTTTCAACTTCTCCTTTGATGGCCATGGCTTTTCTCAAGTGCATGGGGCGTAAAAATTATCGAACTGGCTTTGCACCAGGGTATGTGGTTACCTTGTGTACCAAAATACTTGGATCAATATCAGGCATTTCTTCATATGACCAAGTGAACACATCACGAAACTCATGGAAAATGTCGGTGTAAAGTTGGATCTCCTCAGGAGGACAAGTAAATCCAATGTGAATATTTTCAACAATCCCTGGTTTAACGTGATGTCGATGGGCATGGTTTGTGTAATATTCTGCATATTTCCCTCAGAAAAGACCTCATGAATCATAATAGACATATGAAGCGCCTGAGAAGGAATACAGTAAGTAAACTTACCTAGACATGCAGTCATGGCCCCGGCTTGGGAGAAATGAGGAACGATGGTGATGATTGAACCACAAAAGATGCTTGAAAGGCAGTCTTAATAATTTCTTCATCGGAAGGAAATGTCTCTTGTAACGGTTCCAGAGAAACAGGGTTGCCAAGCCAAGGGGATCGCACATACATGTCGAGAGATCTGCTCAAAGGAGCAGAGTCATAAGATGAAACCAAGGCTGAAATGATTTCAACATAGTTGAGCTCGATAGGGCTCAATGG
>APFE030413532.1:0-16343 GCA_000404065.3 Pinus taeda | reverse complement strand
GAGGAGGAGGTGGTTGAGGAGGTTGAGATGGAGGAGGAGAAGGAGAAGGAGGAGGAGGAGGAGGAGGGAGTGGAGGAAGTAGAGTTGTAGCTGGTGGTGAATAAGGAGGAAAAGAAGGAGGACGAGGAGGAGGGAGAGGTGGAGTGAAGGTGGAGTACAAGGAGGAGGAGGTGGTGGAGGTGGTGGTGGATGAGGAGGTGGAGGAGGACGAGGACGAGGAGGAGGTGGATCTAGAGGTGGTGTAGAAGGCGTAGGTAGAGGAGGTGGAAGAGGAAGTCGAAGAAGAGGAGGAGGTAGCAAAGGTGGTGGAGGTGGTAGATGTAGAGGTGGTGGAGGTGGTAGAGGTGGAGGTGGTGGAGGAGGTGGATGTGGAGGTGGGGCAAGAGGAGGTGGTGGAGGAGGAGGAGGAGATGGTGGTGGAGGAAGAGGAGGAGGAGGATGTGGTGGTTGAGGAGCTGGTGGTAGAGGTGGAGTTGGAGGAGGTGGTGGAAGATGAGGAGGTTAACGAAATATTCCCAGTTCTATCGCAAGCTTGAGAAGGGTTAGTGCATATAATTTTACCCTTTTCAAACACTGAAAAATAAGAAGAAATGAAAGAAAAATTATGCACAAGACCATTTAAATTTTACATATAATTACCTACCATAGAATATCCTAAGGAGATTACAAGTTAAGACTCACAGTGTTTGAAACCGATTCAGGCATCAACATATAATACTTATTGAAAAAATATTATAGTGGGTATTTAAGTACAAGGACCACAATACCTATAGAATTTAGAATCAATTTCGTGAGAAGTGTTGGAGCATACCCAAGAAAAGGGAAAAATACTAAAGAAGCATAGAATTGCAACAATTTTTGGAATCATCTATTAGATGAGACACCTTGTAGTAACTTTGACATCTCAAATATGTATTCATTGAAATAAAAAGATATATAATGATGCTAGATAAAAACAAATGCAGGAACATCAACTATTCATTTCAACCAAAGTTAGCATATAAAATGGAAGTTAGACACACACATATAATGGAGGATGTTTGAGTGAATGCAACAAGAAAACAATAAGTGCTAGAGTTCAAACTGAATTCTAATTCACCTCGTGAAACTACCACAACAATTGTAGAATAAAAGGATTATCAAGATAAAATGTCACCTAAACAGGCTGGTACTCAGGAAGTCCCATACAAGAATACTATGTCAGAAGATATATTAAAGGAAATTCTAGAGAAAGTTAATCTTCAAATAGATGTTACCTCAACCTCCCCTATAACTGACGAACAAGTTCCTCTAGTATAGTCAAATACACCAAACACTTGAGCTCCATAAATAAAGAAAGGCTAAAAGAAACATCTAGTAAGAAACTCACGTAAGGCATGCTTGAGATAAATAAATATTTCAAGCCCTAGAAAATTTTGTGAGAGGATAGAAGAAAAAAATTAAAATAAGGATGTTGTATAGTAGAAATATTTAGGAGAGGCAATGACAATAAAGGGATATTTGGTTAGAATGTTAGAACTAGGAAAAAAAAAAATTAATATAAATATTGCAAGCAGAATTGCAATCCAATAGTTTCTACAACAATTGGTCAATCACAGTGAGCAACTAACTCCTCATGTAAATAAATTTCAAGATAAAATGATAGTTCAAGGGAATTAAAAAATATCCACTATAATTCATAAGGCTCACCAAGAATTTAGCCAAGAAAAAGAAGAGTTAGAAAAAACATTATATCACAGATCCCAATGTATTATTTTCCAAATATATTTATCGCCCACATGTGATCAGATATAAACTCAATAATTTATATTTTTAGAATCGTACTCCCGACAAGTAACTCAACCTTGAGAAAATTCTACCCATGAGAATTAGGTTTTATAGGAGAAAAATATTAATCCCAAATAAAAGACGAGAAAAGATAGTGGTTTAGAGAAGGGACGAGAGTAAAAGTAGAATATGCCAATGTTATTGATCATTTTCATGGAATCATTAATAAAGTTCAACTATATTGATTATTTTCATGGAATTGTTAATAAAATGAAACTATTAGAACATCAAATACTAGTTGATCAAGAATTGTTAGGGTACATATCACTAGCTGACAAGGTACAATATTTGAGATATTTTAAATCATTTGATGCCCATGAAAGTATATTTGCATGGAAATGATATATATTTGATCAAGATATTCAAGTGATTGCACCAAATACTTATCAAACAACATTCCCTATGACTTCAACACCAGCACCTACAATAGCACAATCATCTCAGTTATCTTCACAATGACATAAATTCAATTTCTTTGAGCCAAGCTTTTAGGATTTGGTCTCTCTTCTGAACAACAATATCACACTCAGGAATTTGAAATTGAATGTTCCAATTAGTCAGCGAGGGAAGGGAAAAGAAGAGGAATTAACATTTCAAATCTTGCAGATGTAATTCAAGAAGTTCTATTTGACCACGAAACTAGATCTTCTAATTAGCCAACCACCCTTCTGGACAAAATTTTATTTCATTATAAGGATTTACATTTTTTATTTTATGGTGTATCAAATTTTGTACAAATTTTGTAAGACTCCAAATCTTCTTGTCTTTGTCATAAAGAATGAATTAAGAGTAGGGAAGATGTTTAGGGGCTAGTTGACTTAGTTGACCATCCCAAACAATCCTATAATTGATATTATAAAGTCAATCAACTCTCTAGTCGATTCAAGATTCTAAGTTAGATAGGCTAAATTGGTTTCGACTTAAATTATTGCGATTATCTTGACATAATATATATATATATATATGGAAATGTATGCATCATTGTATCTGTTGTGATTGTCTTCTCAAGACAATATAATATAAAGTAACAATCTGTTGGTTCTCTCCTACATCGTTTCTCTTCTTCTATTCCTATGTTCTTTATCTTCATGTGATTTCTTGTTTTCCTTTCTCCTAGTAACTAATGGTCATTGTCTACTACACTACAACAAGTATATATCATTTTTTTGGAATATTTTACTAAAAGCTAAAATACTGTAAAATAATGGTGCGTTGTTTAATGAATCATAAAATGCTATAAAATATTTGTGAATCATTTGCTTAATTATAAAACCTTGTAAATTATTGGTGAATCCATCATTTAATCTTTACATCATGTTATTTTTCCTTCTTATGCACTATTTCTCTAATAGAAAAATAATTATCAAATTACTTCGGTTCAAATAAACCAACATTGTTAGGATTTGGTGGTTCATCACCATCTATAACTTTTTTCAACTCCTTAGTGTGTAACTATTATAATAACTATTGTGTTTTCTTCTTCAATCAAAACTCTAATAATTGTTTATCAATACAAAATTTTTTGAAATTACAAAAAATGCACGATGAGATTGACTAAAAGACAAAATATGTAATGAAAGTTAATATCTTATATGATAAAAAAAATAATTATCACAAACTCATTATAAGGCCACAATTTTCGAGTTCAAAAATATAGCGCACAAAGAAAAATGTTCATTACTTAGTATAACATGTTACAAAATAAGTATCATTAAAGGATTTCAACTTCAAAAATGAAATACAGTAAGAAGATCCAAGAATGAATGAAGGGACCCAGCTAGAGCTTTTAACGACCATTCCTTATAAGGGAGAATGGTGTAAGGTTAAAAAGAAGAAATTGAGAAAAGGGTGACATGTTTACCACTATTTTCGAGTTGTTTATTTTTGCGTCTCTGTGATCACCATTTGATTCCATGATTGAATCCATTGTCAACATCTCTACAACATGTATTTTATTTTCTATTTATAAAATTAAGATTTTTTCGTGAGGAAAAATATATTTAATTAAAAATAATTATAAAAGAATATGATTCTCAAACACACATTGAATAGTATAGTGGTGGTGACCAAAAAAAAAAGAAAGAAAACTTTGTCATCAATGGTGTCATGGTCAGTTATCGAAATATGTGAAATTATATTAAATTGAACATGGATAGGTTAATGAAAGCATTCAATTCATTTGAAGTGTATCTCTTGTATTGGATACTATGCATTCTTGAAATAATCATAGAAGTTATTTGTATTACCTTCCATATGGTATATTATAATAGAAGTTTTTTGCATGTTTTGGAATTCATAGACACAGAAACACAAACAAGAGCAAAGACAAACAAGTAAATACATTACATAAAATAAAAACACAAACATTTAAAATCCTATCATCATGAAACACCCATTTGTAACAAATTATAAATACTTATAAAATAATTTGATTCTCAAATATGCATTGAATAAGGATACTTACAAAAAAATCCATGGTCATTTGAAAAAATAAATGAAATTTTGTTAAACTATCAGTTGTATAATTTTATAAGTTATATAAATGGTGCATGCAATCAGTATAAGTGTTGAGTACTATTAGGTGTATAATTTTCTAAGTTCTATAAATTGTGCATGCAATCAGTAGGAGTCATATGAATGGATTGCATAGTTTTGGTGATGGATTTTCCCAATTAAATGTGGCCCAATTCCCTAGGAAACTACACAATGAAGTAGGAGTTTGGAAAACAACAGATTTGTCTAAGTATTGGATTGAGTTGGTTTGTGAAGCAGTGAGATAATTTGTACTTGTGTAGATATTTTTTCACGCTGAACAAGCATTATATTTTCTACTGAGATATTTTCATCAATGAAATATACAAATAGTAGGGTTTTTAGCTATTACTTTCCCCAGTAAAAATATTGTGTTATGTGTGATTTAAATTCTTCCTTTTTTGCTTCGTGATTTCATCGAACAATTTTTGTTTTCGCTCATGAGTAGAGTAGATTCAAGTCTTTTGTTATAGCATATTACATAAGCAATTTAAATCTACAGGCCCAACCTCTCTACAACATCAATCCTTCCAATTTTTTGAATTAATATTGAATTTGGTTGAAATCAATGATTTTCACCTCAGGTTAGGGTAAAAAACTTATAATCATCCACCTCTTGTCATTATTGAAGATTATGAAAGTGTTGAACCTGAAGGGAATACTGAGATCAAGAGGAGGAATAGAATGTATAAGAACAACAAGCAACAAGGATTTCATCTCCTTTCCCACAATTTCCACAAAGATTGGAAGATAAGAAGCCCATCAAGCTACAACCACTTTGTCAGACGGGCTTACAAATATTTATGTAAAGATTCTCCTTCTTAGAGCCATCAAACTAAATACCAATTTACAAAAATTTCATCAAGGAATCATGTATCAAAGGGCTAGGAAGAAATAAAATGAATACTCCTACCATTCATGTATGGGACAACTTTTTGATATCATGCTTGAGAAACCTACACATCCAAAGTATGTTGAGCCCACAAGTCATGTTGTGATTGTCTATATATATGATACTTCTATTAATAAAACTTTGATCGACAATGGAGTATCTATTAATGTCATCATCAAGGGCACTATGTTTATATTAAACTTTCAGTTATCTCTTAGGCACAATCCCATTATTTGCAGCTACCAGATACCTCAATTATATGTCTAGAAGGAATATTGGAAGATATAAATGTATCCATTGATTCATGGGAGTACCCATCTTATTTCATTGTCTCACACACAAAGAAAAATCTCAGTGGTTACCCTCTTACATTGGGTAGGCCATGGTTGGCTACAAAAGACACTTATATAGGGTGCAGGGAAGGAGAAATGGAAATAGAAAATGATTACTCTACAAAGAAATCCACACTTAAACCACATGCGGAACCTTCCTTGGATGAATAAAATAAAATGTGGGTATAATAAGATGGGGATGGCCCACTTTTCCCCATTCTAACATTTCATAGAGATCTTTCTCTCATAAAAATTGAAGAAGAAACTATGTTCTCAAATTTTATGCAAAATTTGTATAACAATCCATCTCTCTTTTAGTTGGGTCACTCAATATTTCTCATTTTTGGTAGTATATCACTTGGAAAAGCTATGGTGACTAAATTTTTTATCACCTAGTCACTAATTTCTCATTTTTTACTAGTGCTTCCTTAACCTCCTACAAGGCAATTTCCTTCATCAAAGTCGTCTTTTGATCTTCAATGACCAATCTTATAATATAGGCGATTATCTTTCTCTATGGATTGTAATCTATTAGGGTTAGGTTTTTTAAGGAGATTTTTGTAGAATGAAGTAATTTAATTTTCAATATCCTTATGATAAGAGAGTTGGTGTCAATTCTGAATGGTAAGTGGGAAGATAGAATTACGATTCTTGTGTTTCAACATTGTTTTGTGGAAAAACTGAGTGTCCTTGTCCCGTTCGTTGAGCCATGAGATCCTCAATTTTTGCCTCCATAAAGTCTCCTCTTGCTTCTATCATTCCTCTATCTTTTTAAGAACCTCCCCGCCCCCTACTTCTTTGAAAAATATTTAGACCACCCTTAAAAGTGACATTTTTTATTGAATGCATTCCATTTCAATTTCCATATTTGGTTTTTTCTCGAAGATGTTGCCCAATTTTTAATTAAACCTTTTAGATTTTTTAACTAATGTTGAAAGTTGAATATGGGGAGAGGCTTGAATTATCCATGTCTCACTAATACTGCTTGGACTTCTCCACAAAGGATGGATCTATTAATAAAAAACTGTCAAATATGAATGGTCAATTTTAAGCACCTTCTTTGACGTCCAATTCTAGCACTATACGCCACTCGTCCCGTTATTTTTTAGTAGCTTTTTTGAGGTCCAATTCTAACAATATTCGTGAGTGGTCCATGGGAGCACTCGAAAGGATGGAATCTTCCAAAAGGAGGTATTTTTCCAGCAATGATTTCGAGATAAGAAACATGTCAAGATGATAGGTTATTTTGTGCCTACCTCCTTTACTCTTGTCCAAGTATAAATTCCATTTACCATTTCTATCTAAGCTAAGTGCATGTTCCTAATTACATCTTTGAAGGACTGTGCAAGGTAATCATATTGATGTCCCCTCCAATGATGAATTTTGATTCAAATGCAACTACTAAAGCTATATGAGTTTGTTGAGAAAGGAAATTTTATTCGTAGTAGATGTGCCCCATATATTACGATTAAGAAACCCATATCGTTTGATATGACTTGTTGAAATTTTTTAGACAATATCATAGGGGCTACTAACGATTCATGAAAATTTGCTTCCATGGGGTGTAATAGGATTAATAGACCCATCATTGTTCCTTGAGAACCAAGGGAGATTGACTCACAGCGTTTCTAGCATTACTCCACTAGAGCCTCCATGCTCGCTCTAACAACATTTACCTCATGCTCACTCTAGTAACCTTTACCTCATGCAAGATGATATTCCTAGGTTTTTCCATATTAATTTTGTCTCTAAGTAGTCTCTATTTTCCGTTGTTTTTGAGAGCCCTTATGTTCCACAAAATCACTTTCATTGAGAGCGAGGGCTCGGGAAAAACACCTTTAAAAGCGAACTAATCTTGCATGAATTGGCCAAAATATTCCATATCTATTGTATTATCTCTTGTGGAGTTTTCCTCCCCAAGCATTTGTATCCTTCGATTCATTTGAGGGGGTCTCTTGAATCCAAATAATGAGAACAGTGATGAGGAGTTGTGGGAATCGACACTCTCCCCAAAAGGCTGAATTGAATGCTAAGATATGATTGTCTGAGAAGAGCCATTTGCACCTTGAAAATTAAACTCGGCCCTTGGCATTGTAGCTACTCTAGTATCTTCGAGAGGGTTTTCTCCTCTACTTCCACTTCATCCAAGTCTTCTGAGCTTACTAGAGAACTTGTCTCCATTGATTTCTTCTAACATTATCTTTACATCATGTATTTAAGGCTCCATAAGGTTCATTTCTTCGAGTGCGTTATGTGGGTTTTTCCTTTTCTTCGTAGAAGTTGCTTGCATAGGCTCGAGTTGTGGTTGCAAGGATTCCTCACATGAATTTTGATACTATTTCATTGGATCTTGCTCAGCTAAGGCTTCAAATTTTGAATCTTTCTATGGGGATCTTGCTCTCCTAAGACAAAAAAATATTTCTCGAGGAAAATTTTTATTTCTCGAGGTTGAAGCAAAGCATCGAGAAAGAGATGAAGAGGCTAAAATTGTTAAGAAAATAAGGGCCATTCTCAAAGGCCCTTGAATTATCCTCTAAATTAGTGAAGATCATCACAAGAAAACCTTTGACTCCAATACTTAGGTCAACATGAACTTTTAGCTTCCATTTAGCCTTGATCCATGCTTCCATAACTCGTTTCGGTGGTGAAGTACCAATAAATTTGTAGATTAAAGTGTGGCCTTGCATGAATTCTATGTGCTCCAATATTTTGTTTGACTTGACCTCATTTTTGGGGCTCTGAATGAATTTTGGAACACAAGGGCTTGATCTATTATTGTGTCATGTAGCACTAAGGATTGGGGCATATCTTTGATCTCCTTGCGATGAATGAATTTCCAAGGGGGGATTTCCTAGACTTGTCCCCTCCTCACACTACTTGAGAACTTGTCTCCATTGCAATTTATTCCAACATTGTTTTTGCATCGTGAATTTCAAGCTACATATCCATTGTGCCTTCCACCATGTTATTTTGGATTCTCCTTTTCCTTGAAGAAGTTTCTTTCATGGGCTTGGACTGTAGTCCCAAGGATTCATGAGTGTGACTTCTGATACTATTCTAGTCAATCTTTCACTACTATGGATTCAATCTATTTTTTGGACTGAACGTAATACACTGTAAACTTTGAAACATGAACTATAAACTCAAAACGTGAACTCTAACCAAAAATCCCCGAAAAAACATCAAAAACAGTGCTAAAAACGAAAAGTGTGTATACTAGAACGATGGTTTTTTTTTTAGGGTCAATTTTGAACATGTTTTAAAAATGGTAGTGAAAATGAAATTTCCGTGAAAAAAACACCCTGAAAATGAAAAGTCTTGATACTAGAATGATGGTTTTTCTTTAAGGTCAATTTTCGACATTTTTAAAAAATGCTAGTAAAATTGAATTTTTATGTGCAAAAAAAAGTTGTTTATGAGGAAAAAAACACACTAATATTTTTGGTAGAATAATATTATTCTTTCTTAAGTATAAATTCAACATGTTTTAGCAATTACCATCAAGATCAAATAATGGGATCTGAAACACTTTAAAATTCTGTTACCCGGGAATCACTGTGCCACCCCCGCGGGCCGTTGGGCCGCCGGGGTGGGGCAGAGGCCTGCAGACAGCCTCCACCCCACCCTAGTGGACCAATCACCCACATGGTGGAGGGGTGATTTCGGGAATGACCACGCCATCCCCGTGGGCCATTGGGCCACCAGTGTGGGACGGAGGGCTGCAAATAGCCTCCGCCCCACCACAGCAGTCTAACGACCTGCAAGGGTGATGGGGTGATTCTAGGAATCACCCTGCTGCGGATAGCCTCCGGCCCACCCTAGGATCCCAACGGCTGCAGAGTTGGTGGGGTGGTTGTGGGAATCACCCTGTCACCCTCGTGGGTTGTTGGGCTGCTGAGGTGGGGCGAATGGTGGGGTGATTCCTAGAATTTCCCCGCCACCCGCACGGGCTGTTGGGCCATTGGGGTGGGGCAGAGGTTGTTCACAGCCCTGTGCCCCACCCTGGTGGCCTAACAGCTCACGGGGGTGGTGGGGTGATTCACAGAATCACTTGGCCACCCTGGCGGGTTATTGGGCTACTAGGGTGCGGCGGAGGCTAGACAGTCTCCAGCCCACCCTAGCAGCCCAACGGCCTGCAGGGAGAGCCTCTGCCACACCCCAGAGGCCCAATGGTCTGCAGGGGTGGTGGGTCGATTCCCGGAATCACCTCGCCACCCCTGTGGGCCATTGGGCTACCAAGGTTGCGGGCGATTCCCAAAATCTCCCCACCACCCTTGCGGACCGTTGCCCTGTCGGGGTTATTGTTATTGTCAAGTTTCAAGGGGAAAACAAATTCAAGGATGCAACTTACATGGTAAGATGTTTAAAATGTATATTTGATTAATGTTAAAAAATTCATTTATGTACAAGTTAATTGAAATTTTACTATTTCATGTTAGAGGCAAAAGTTAAATCTTCTTAACCGTGAAGATCAACTATTTATAAATGATTGTGTGTTAATCCATATTGATAGTTGGGCAAAATATGATCGCTATATGTCTATGATTTTTAATCGGGTAGATGGAAATAGTCATAGCCAAATACTGACTTATGATGTTGTTGTGAGAAAACTAACATATGAAGACAAAGAAGAAAAAGGAGAGATGGTTAACATTTATAAGAAAACCACAGTTATTGATTAACTATCTTATAGACATATGTTCAAATGAACGAGATTGGGTTTTGAATTTATTTTCTGGCTCATGTAAGTTTTATTATATGGAATTGAATTTCAATATGCTATTTCTTAATTTATATGTCATTGTACTAATTTACTTCATTATTTATCTTGTGCTTGATAATTAGGTACAACACTAGCATGTTTCCTTCAAAAAGGAAGAAATTTCATTGCCATTGAAAAAGATCCAATATAATGAAATTTTATTCAACAAAGAATTAATGCTCTTCAATGCAAGAAATTGGGTTGAAGAAAGGGGAATTAGTGAATCACGTTCGGAAAAAATGGCAAAGGAGCCCCAACCACCACTACACGAAATGATTGGAAAGACATACATTGGGAGATTTGCAGACATCAAAGACCCATTATAAGAGGAAAATGAGCAAAATGAAACAAAAAATGTTGTGGAAGAAGACAATGATGAAACTATAGAGGACAAAGAGTTTGGATTATGTGACATTGTTGATTAAATTTAAGTTATGATTGGAAATCAAGCTCATTTTTTGTAACTATTAATTAGTTATACTTGTAATGTTTTGACTTTGACATTTTATGAGAAGAATAAGCACTCAATTAAGGTTGTTATGCATTCAATATTTGTATTATGTGATTTTCACATTACTTTTTATGTTAATCATTATTTTATGAAAAAAATTGTGATTATTATTATTATTTTGACATGAAATTCAGAAAACAAACTATTATTTAACCATTTTTAGTTAAAATTTTTCTATAAAAATTGTGATTTTGACATGTCACTTCTAGGAAAAAAATTATTAAAATGTGTAGTTTTTTAGTTATATTTATGTTAAAAATGGCTATTTTTATGTCAATTTTTAAAAATTATTGTTTTCTAGAGACAATTATTTCATGTGGATTGAAAAATTAATTAACAATGTACAAATATGTAGAATATCGAAAATTCAAAATATCGACCTTCTTCTTTACATATACAAAATAATAAAAAGCTTCACTACAAAAAAAAAAAAATTAAATAAAAACAAGAAAATATGAAGAAGAAGACCACTTAAAAAATTATTAAATTTAGAAAATAATAATTTAAATTTCATACATTACAAAATTTAAAGTCAAAAAATGGGTCTTTAAGAAAAGAGTCTCATGTAGAATTACCACTTTTTTAAATGAGGATGAAAATCACTACCATTCTAAAACACAATGTACATAAAAAAATTTAAAGTTCCAGAAACTATGCTTTGAAAAAAACATGTGTATTCTGCATCACTCCTTTTCAAAATTGGGTCACTTTTTTGCTATCTCTACATAACGGGTAACAGTATTAATTCCTGTTTCAAATTTTATATCTTTGTATCCTTAAGGTTAGGGTTTTGGGGCCTATGGTTCCTCCTCCTCTCTCATGATTGTTGAAACCTTTTTTATTAGTGCTTATGACTATCTCCTTTGGCTTGGGGGGACTGATGAGGGGGAAGTCCCTATAAATGTATTCATGTTCATGGTACCTTTTACAACAAAAAGGATATGCTCATAATCAATGGGTTGTATGATATCCTCATCATGGGGGAAGATAAATATAGATTTCAATAACGGCCCTCAAGAATTCATGTACACATATATCCTAACATATGTATTGCACCTCTTGGATTTTTTTATTTATGAGGATTTTACATAGTTTCCAATGGTATTTCCAATTCCCACCAAGATATATTTTTGCCAATATTTAATTTATATAGCGTACAATATTACCCATATAGGAGCAACCAAAAACGTTTTTTTATCTGGGTTGAAATAAGGCATCCATAACTCAATGAAGAGACAAGCATTTTTAAGAAAATAAAGACGATTCTCAAAGACCCTTGAAAAATCCTCTAAATTCATGAAGACTGTTATAATAAAACCATTGGATCCAAAATGCAAATGAATATGCATTTTTGGCTTCCATTTAGCGCTGATCCATGCTACCAAATCTTGTTTTGTTGGCGAAGTGCCAATAAATTTTCATATTAAAGTGTGGTATTGCATGTATTCTATGTGATCCTTGATTTTATCTTGCTTGACCTTGTATCTGGGGTTTTGGAAGAATTTTGGAAAATAGTAGCTTGATCTATTGTTCTGCCATGCAGTGCCGAGGATTGGGGCATACTTTTTACCTCCTTGTGATGAATTTCCCGATGGGGATATTGATGAGGTTCTATTGTTGCCGCCTTCTTCCTAGGCTTAGCATCTCGAGAGACTACATTACGGTAGGAGGGGACCACACCCCCTGTCTCGGATGAGGTGGCCATAGGTTCGTGAAGATGAAGCTAAAAACAAAGTCTTAACAAAATATTAGAGTTGGTTGTGGAAAATGTCAATGTTTCACGGTTGTAACACATGTAAACCCTAAACCTATCTCATCAACATTGTCGAGTGTTATTTCATAGGTTCTCCACCATATTAGTCTTAACTATTATCACTTGATTTGATTAATTAATTAAGCCCCCTTCTTTTCTTTGTATATATAACATTAATTATAATACTCTACCTAACAATAATTTTAATTTCTATATAAAATTATTTAATACATTTTATACAACGTAATTATTACATTTTACCTAACAATAGAGGAAATACAAATAAAATTCGAAGCCATTAGTGACCACTTATGGTCTCTAGTTGCTCCTCTCTAAAGAGAAGAGCACATAATGTTTGTCATTGAGATCAAGATGACTTTCAGTGCATTTAGGACCAAAATTCTATAAATCGATAGTGATTGAAGCACCAATTTGGGGAGAATTAATCTTCTTAGAAATTGTAAGGCTTTGAATGTCCATTTGTTTATTTTGGAGGAAATTATATCCAAAATATCTCTCTAGCAAATAGTTTTCAAGGAATTCTCTTTTGAGGGTGACTCCTCGATAAATGATTAGGAAAGAGGCTCACGAGAAACCCAAAATACATGCAAAATGAGATTGAATGCTAGGATTTGTATTGAAGAAGAATACTTGGGACTTGTTGGGGTGTATTTTAGTATGAGAGGCTAGCATAAAGTTATTCAAAATGTGCTTAAAGGCCAAGTCTTCTTGAATCGAGGGCTCACTCATAAACATAGTGTCATCCATAAACTACTGGTGCTAAACATTTATTAAGAATAATTCCGTCTAGCACAACATTAGGCATAGAATATCTATGAAAGTTCTTGAGGCCTTCAACAACTCACAAAAACCAAAAAGGGTAGAGTGGGTCTCGTTGGTTTATACCTTGAGAGGTGCTAAAGGTGCAGGATGAGGAGCCATTCGTCAAGATAGAGAAGAAAGGGTAGGAGAATAAGGAAGCAACATGTTTAGCCGAATCATAAAAGAAACCAAATGCTTTCAAAGTTCAGAGAAAATAAGCCCAACTCAATTTATCAAATTTTCTTGACAAATTTAATTTGATTACCATACACGCTTTTCTAAATTCTTTCATAGTGTGTATAATTTCATGGGCTACTATGACCCTATCTAGGATTTAATATAGCCCGAGTGCTCCTTGGAGTTTAGCAAAGGAAACATGGTTTGAGTATCCGCAGAATGATCCTCGAAAGGATTGTGTACATCACATTTCATAATGTGATCGGTTTGATGCTACTTGGGTCTCTTCCTCGTGCTCATTTAGGAGAAAGAGTGATGAATGTGGCATTTAAAGTAAGGGGGGATATAGAATCTTCTTTGTGATTCCTCTACCAAAGCTAATATCTCCTCACCTAAGAATTCCCAACTTGTTTGGAAAACATATGAGGTGAAGCCATCTAGTCTAGGGACCTTGTTTTTTGAGAGGCTCATCCTTGCTTAATCCTCAACATCCTACAAAGTAATTTCCTTCATTAAAGGCGTGTTTTGATATTCAATGACCAATCTTATAATTTGGGTGATTATTTTCTCCATGGCCTGTAATCTATTAGGGTTAGGTTCTTTAAGGATATTGTTGTAGAATGAAGTAATTTCTTTTTCAGTATCCCTATGATAAGAAAAATGATATACATTCTAACTGGTATGTGAGAAGATACAATTATGATATCCTTGTCCCCTTCGTTGAGCCATGAGATCCTAGATTTTTTCCTCCATAAAGTCTCCTATTGCTTCTGTCTTTCCTCTAGTTTTTTAGGAACCCTTCGTCCTTCTTTGAAAAACATTTAGACCACCCTTCAAGTGTCATTTATTGTTGAATGCATTCCATTTCAGTTTCCATATTTTATATTTTCTCGAAGATGTTTGAAATTTCTTCATGATTCAAATTTTTAATTAAACCTTTTAGAGTTTTTAACCAATGTTGAAAGGTGAAGATGGGGGAGAGGCTTGAATTATCGACATCCCACCACTACTGCTTGGCTTTCTCTAGGAAGGATGAATCTATTAATAAAAAACTCTTAATTATGAATGGTGAGTTTTAAGCAACTTCTTTTAGGTATAGCTCTAGCACTATATGTGAGTGGTCTAGTCAGGTTTCTGTAGCTTCTTTGAGGTCCAATTCTAACACTATTGGCGAGTGGTCCGTGTGAGCACTCGTAATGATGGAAGATTAAAAGAGGAGGTATTTTTCCAATAATGATTATGAGATAAGAAATATGTATATTTTATCTCGCGCCTACCTCCTCTGTTTTTATCCAAGTATAGATTCCATTTAACATTTCTATCTCAGCTAACGCCATGTGCCTAATTTCATATTTGAAGGACTGTGTGAGGTAATGATATTGAAGTCCCCTCCAACAATGAATTTCTTATTCAAATGGAGTTGTTGAAGGTAAATGAGGTTGTTGAGAAAATAAATTTTATCCCCAACATGTGTGCCCCATATATTGCCATTAAGAAACCCATATTCTTTGATATCATTGGTTAAAATTTTCGAGAGAGGATGAGACACGATCGTGGGGGCTACTATGAATCATGAAAATTTACTTCAATGGGGTTTAATAGGATTGATAGACTGTTGTTCCTTGAGCATCAAGAGAGATCGACTCATGCCTTTTCTACCATTATTCCACTAGAGCCTCCATGGTGGCTCAAACAACCTTTACTTTGTGCAAGATGATAATGATAGGTTTTTCGTTATTAACTTTGTCTCTAAGTAGTATTTATTTTATGTTGTTATTGAGACCACTTATGTTCCACAAAATTACTTTCATTGAGAAGGAGGTATGCAGAAAAACACCTTTGAAAGAGAACTAATATTATGTGAATTGGCAAGAAGGTTATGTGTTTGTTGTATTATCTCTTGTGCACTTTTCCTCCCACGTCATTTGTCTCGTTTGATTGGTTTGAGGCGGTCTCTCGAATCCAAAGAATGAGAACAACGATGAGGATTTGTGAGTCAACACTCTCCCCAAAAGTGTGAATTGAATCCTAAGATATGATTGTTTGAGAAGAGCCATTTGGACCTTGAAAAGTGAACTCGGTCCTTGGCATTGCAACTACTCTAGTATCTTGGAGAGGGTTTTCTCCTTTACTTCCACTTCATCCAAGTCTTCTATGCTTAGCGGAGAACTTGCCTCCATTTTCATTTCTTCCAACATTGTCTTTGCATCATGCATTTCAGGCTCCATCGAGTGCGTTATCTCGGTTTTTCATTTTCTTTGTAGAAGTGCCTTGCATGGGCTCGAGTTGTGGTTGTAAGAATTTCTCTAGCGACTTTTGATCCTATTGAAATGGATTGTGTTGTGCTCAGAAAATAAGGGCCATTCTCAAATGCCTTTGAATGATCATCTAAATTAGTGAAGATCATCGTAAGAAAACCGTTGACTCCAATATGTAAATCAACATGCACTTTTAGCTCCCATTTAGCATTGCTCCATGCTTCGATGTTTTGTTTCGGTGGCGAAGTATCAATAATTTTGACACATTAAAACGTGGCGTTGCATGAATTCTATGTGCTCCATGATTTTATTTGACTTGACCTCATACTTGGGATTTTGAAAGACTTTTGGACCACAACGACTTGATCCATTGTGGTGGCATATAGCGCTCAAGATCCTTGCGGGGAGGATTGATGAGGTGTGGTTGCCGCCACCTTTTTCCTAAAATTATCATCTCGTGAGACTACATTGTGGTAG
>APFE030413525.1:0-12511 GCA_000404065.3 Pinus taeda | reverse complement strand
ATATATTTGGGGAAAGGAAAGTACATCATCAAGTTGTTGCAGAAATTTGGGATGATGGATTCCAAGCCCATGATTACTCCTATGATCACCAATCTCAAGAAGTTGAGGAGATCCTACTCAAGTCTCATGGATCCTTCCTCTTATCATCAATTGGTAGGTTCTCTGATATATCTGGTAAATACTAGGCTAGATATATGTTTTGATGTGAAAATCCTCAGCCAGTTTCAGTTGGAGCCTCATTATGATCATTGGATAGCTGCCAAGCATATATTGAGATATCTTCGTGGTATAATACATCACTGCCTAAAGTAAAATAGCAAGGAAGTCAATTTGATTAGCTTCACAAATTCAGATTGGGGTGGCGGTGACACTGATGGAAGAAGCACTACCGGAGGATGCTTTATTTTGGGATCTGTCATGATCTCATGGATGAGTATAAAGAAATATCCTATTGTTTTGAGAAGTGTTGAAGAAGAGTACATGGCTGCATGTGAAGTAGGAAAGGGCATTGTATGGTTGAGGAAGCTTCTGACAGATTTGTTCGAGAAGCCTCTAGATCATATTGTGATTAACTGTGATAATAAAAGTTGTATCAAGCTGTATGGAGATTATGTGTTTCATTCTAGGACAAATCATATCAACAATAAGTTCCACTATATTAGGAAATTGATATAGGATGGGATCATGAGGCTATAATATGTCCCAAGAAACAATCAGGTAGTTGATATACTAACAAAGTATCTTCCTCAGAAGAAGTTTGAGTATCTTAGAAGCATGCTTGGTTTAGTTGATATTGCTGATTTTGTTGATGACGATAAAAGTTTTGAAGAGATTTTTTTAGGCCTTGTGTGTGAGACACATTACTTGGGAGGACATTTGGTTGATGCTATGTGTTGATGTCTAATTCCCGAAGTAGGGAGGGTGGCATTGGGCATGGAGCTATGACTTTAGATATGCACCTAGATCCTTGAGTTGATGGTTATCAAGTAAGCCTGATGGTACCTAAGAGGTTGAAAGATTTAGTCCATCTTAGTCCCACTTGGATAGATTGCCCTGGTCAGGAATCTAGTATGTGGCATTGTGGTGCCTAAATTGTTGAGAGACCTTGGATAGATTTCCCTGGTTAGGAATCTAGTTCATGGTATTGCAATGCCTAACTTTTCATAGTTCATATAGATTGAGATCTTCCGTATGAATCCTCCCTAGTTAAGAGGGAGTGTTGAAAAATGTAACTAGGTTCGGTCTTCATAAAATGTATTTGTGAAAAGAATTTTTATTATTGTTACAATGACTTATTAAAGCACGGGTTTCATTCTTGGGTCATTATTTTATTAGTCAAAGTCCCCATTGAGGACTCCTAGGATAATAAAGAGTCAATAGAGTCATAGTATATTTCATGAGACTCTTCTTGGGCTTTCGAAGGATGTAAAAAGACTTATTTTTGAGTAAAAACTAAATAACGTAACCTCCACACCAAGTTGGCCTCATGAAGATCAAGTCGGCCTCAAGGAAGGTGATTCAACCTCATTGGAAGTCTATATATACAAGGAAATTTGACTTCATTTGAGCATCTCACTCTCTCAAGCATAGTTCGATCTTTGGAAGCTAGAAGCTGGAAGATGGGAAGAAGTGTGAAGTTGAAGGAAGGGTCCAAAAGGAGTGCAAGTTTGATCAAGGTGGAAGGGAAGAATAAAATCTAAATTTTGGTGCCTCTCTCTCTCCCGTGTGGTTTGGTTTAGGAGATCAAAGTCTCCTAGTCAAGGTCGAAGTTGTTGCTGATGTCAGAAGCTGCCAAGTCGAAGTTGTCAAGGTTAAAGTGTTGCTGCTTATAGGTTGAAGGTTGGATCGAAGAAGGAGATGTTGGCTTGGTTTGGACGAGGTCTTTATCTAGATAGAAGAGTCTCAAGGAAAATTATTGAAAGAAGATATTTTGACTGGGTTTTCCCCTAGATAGGGGTCATTCCCTAGCAGAGTGCCTACATCTTTTGTCTTGTATTTTTGTGATCTTCATGCACACATAATTTGGTAATTGTTTGATGAAAGATAATATAACAAATAAGTAAAAGAAGGCAACATAATTCACAAGTAATTATCAAGAAAGAGAAATCTAACCCTAATCCTACTAGCATTGATTTCTCAACATCTCCCCTCCTGTAATAATGTCCAAAGTGCAGATTGGGTGGGGGGTGGTGTAATATAGTTCATCTTCTTCCTCCTCTTCTAACCACAAGGGTAAGTCATGCTCAATAGAAGGCTGAGCAAGAGGATACAATACCAAATGTTTAGACAAATGTCCATTCTTAATGGTTACGTTCCCAACCCTACAACTAATGTAAGAATCAATAATGGCTAACCATAAACTTCCCATGATGAGAGGAAAGCCATTAAACTTGATTTTGGCTTGAGAACCAGGAAATTAGTAGGATACTCCCAAGAGTCAATGGAGACAATAACATATTCAAAAACTCCCTCAGGAACTACTATGGATATATATGCAAGCTATAACATTGTGGTGGTCTTTCTCAAAGCCCCTTGTAAGTTTAGCTTTAGCATGGTTTCCTTAGTCATGATCACATCCCAAGATAAATTAAGGTGTTAGGGACTATAATTCCATCAATTTTCACATCTACTATAGGGTTTCCAGGGTCTTGATATTTCAGAAAGATGACCCTCCCAAGCATCAAATTAGATAATTGCCCAACAACATTTATGGTGGGAGTGTCTCTCTTTCTTTTTGTAGGCTTTTTGAAATATTTCTCCTTGATGAGATTATGATATATGGGAAAATATTTAATAGTCTGGACAAGTGGTATTTAACACACAAGTTCTTCAATTCTCCCAGCAGTTCAACCTCTTTTAGGGTGTGTTAGCTAGAGTGGATCAACCTCTCAGGAAAAGGAGGTGGATTGACTTGAGGAACACTCTCTTCCTTCTCTTCCTCAAACTCTTCAGGGGGAAAGGTGGGTGGTTATCTAGAAGCACTCTCCCAGACCGAAGGTTGATCTCCTATATTTCCATGGCATAAACAGGTTAAGGCGTCTCTCCACTGTGGACCTGTTGTGCTTGCTTGTTGTTCGGATTCAAATTTGGTTGAGCAGGAAATTGGGGTTGCTTAGGTGGGTTAGGATGAGTGAGTTGTGGTTGCGGTTGGGGTGGAGGTAGTAAAGCAAGAGGTTGATTAACTTGAGGCCTCCACTCTTGTCATGGGTTTCCCCATTGAGAAGATTAGGGTGGATATGGCTGAAAAGGATGGTTTACAGGTTGAGGAGGATATGGAGGAGAATAAGGCCAAGAAGGAGGTTTGGACCAGGATGTGCGAGTGGAAGGGTACCAAGGTTACAAGGGTGCATTATGAATTGGATTATAATAAGATTAGTGCTACCCTTGCATGCCTTGTTGATATGATTGAGGTCCTTGAGGTCTTCTTTGATTGATGAAACAAAGTTGTTGTGAAACCCCTTCTGCTCCTTGGTATACAAATTTTAATTCTAGCAAAGAAGGGCACTTGTATGATGTATGATTTTATTCACAGACTAGGCAGACCTTTATGAAATTCAATGGGCACTCATTCCTAGGACATCTTTTGGTGAATCTAGGGTAGAAATAACTAGTGTATTTTTTTCTTCTTCCTGCTTTCTTTTGATTTGCATGGTATCCATTTGCAGTGTAAATGTACATGGAATTTCACTCTTGAAATCCTCCAACATGTTAACTATATCATTCTTAATGGATGTTGTGGAGGGAGAGGGACTCACCAAGCCTTGACTAGCCTTACCCTTCTTCCTGGAATCCCTAGAGTGATTCTTTAACATATTTTTAATGTCACCATAGGATAACTGATAGATATCTCCTCTAGATAGCATGTTGAGGGTTTCCAACATATCTTCCCTGATCCCTTAGAGAATAACTAGTTTGAGTGATTCAAGATGAAGGGTGCATCTGGCCTCGTATAACCGAATTGAAATATATCCTTATAGTCTTCTAGGGATTCATCAAGTCCAAGAGTCATCCTAAAGATTTGTTCCTTGGTTTCCTTAGACCTGCAACAATCCTTGTACTTGTTACTGAAGGCTTGTTGCATTTGGGCCCATGTAGTGATGCTACTCCCAGGCATATCTATAAACCAACACAAGACTGCATCTTTGAGGGTAGAGGGAAATAATTTTATCTTCTTCTCATCAGAGACACAGTCATAGGTCCTACAGACAACAAAAAATTCAAACATGAAGGTATCAGGATCCTTAGAGGTTAAGCCATGGAAGTGTAGAAGGGCAGTAGGGATTATGTTCTTCATTATAGCCTCTCCATTGGTCTCTCTAATAAGAAAAACCTAATTGCCCCTACTTTAATCCATATTTTGGATAAGTGAAGTGGGTTCTTCTTCTTCCCCAATAGGTTCTTCAAAAATTTATCTAATTGCCTCCGCTTTCTCGCATTTCGCATTTATGCACAAGGATTCAATTCCAAATAAGGCATTGTTGCCTCTACTTTCTTGCATTTTCCTGTGCTTATTCTACATGTGATGCAACCTTATTTACTTGCCATTGAAGCCATATCTTCTTCACTTTCCATGACTCTTTTCATAAAATTAAATGACATGGTCAAATGCTTTCACTGTTACTGAAGTTTATATGATAGCGAAAATGACATGGTCAAATGATTTTACTCTTGAAGTTAAATATGATAGCGAAATTGAGATATATGATTAGACTGTGGGTTGTTGTTTTCTCAGGTTTTGTGAATGTGTGGTTAAATTAATTTTAATTTTAATATGTTTCTTGAATTATTTGACATTAGTACTGATGAAATTGCTTGACAAAGTGCCCTTTGATGTTCTGTTTTTTTTAAAGATTCGATTAAATTAATTTTAATTTTGATAGACTTATAAAATTATTTGCCATGGTACCTGTAAAATGTTCGAAGAGAATTCCTTTTGAGAATTCCTTTTTCGTGGCCTTCATAGCATATTTATGTTGAAATATTTGATGAAATCATTCTATAGGGTATGTTAAGACGTTTGTAGCATATTTTTGTGCAAGGATTCAATTCCAGATAAGGAATTCTTGTCTCTACCTTCTGTGGCTTTCTCCTTTGCTTTTGCAATGAAAAGTAGGATTAGGTAGCTAGAAAGGGTTTACTTGCAGGGATCAATTTGCATGTGTGATTTCCTTGCCAGATGTGGCATGCATGGTTATCTATGTGTGTTCTTGGTTATATTTTTTTCATTGCCATGGATTTTTCCATGTGTGGCAGTGCTCTTTGGCCTTTCCTTAACATTTCTAGTTAGCATAGAGGTGATGGGTTCTCATGTTTTGGTGGAGCTGGGTTGTTGGATGGGTTCGAAGTTGAGCGAGGCGGATCTCGGAAAGGAAAAATGCATGGCATAGTGATCCCTGATCTTGACTATGGATATCGGTAAATCCACTGGCTTAGTAACCTGTGAACCGGACTGTGGGTTACCATAAATCCAGGTATTGTGTACCTCATTGGGCCTAGGAATCCTCGACTGGTGAATGGAAGGATATATAATAAATTCTAGAGGTGGGGTCCCTCGATCAGGCCTAGGAATAGTTTTCTGTGAATGGTGAGATATGTGGTAAAGCCTCGAGGGTGTTGTGTCGATCATGGCCTAGTGACCCTTGAATTAGACTATGAGTTGCCGTAAAGCCTAGGGACTAGGAGTAGTAAGATTCCTCATGATATGGGTGGATAAATCTGGTGGCATCCATGCTCATTTGCTTCTTCTTTCGGTTACGAGTCCCACATTCATGCTTGGAATATCACATAAGAGTGGTTGGCTGAAGAGAGAATCGACTCATCGAATCTATGGTCGAGTGGAACAGGGTAGTCACATACTGGGTAGGTTTTTGCATTCATAAATAAGAGTTTCTTTCCTTGGTATTTTAGGTGTAAATGTACTGGTTCATTTGTGGCATATATGGCTATTGTATGCTCATTATTTGTATTGTTTATATGCTGGTTATGAATATGTTTTATGATAGTGACAATGTATGGTTGTCATCACGTTTTGATTTGTAAATGAATGAGTAATGAATATATGTCCTAATAGATATGTGATAAAGCACCAATGCTTCTAGATATTGAATTATTATATTAATATTGTCCTTATTGGTTTCTAGACCCTTTTGTTGTAATTGTAGCCATTGTCACCTATATATACTAAGGATACCTAGATTTAGAGGCCACATCAACTTGTACACGTGTTATATTGTGAAAGGAGGTTTCCCTTTTAAGAGGGTTCAAAATCATTATTCTCTTTCATTCTCAACTCATCGAGTTACTTATTTTTCTCTTTTCTTGCTACTAGGGTGTTTCGATGCATAACATTGATTCATCAAACTTGTAAATTTCTACACCATTGGTCAACCCAAAATGTAGCACCACAAATTCGTAGTATCCAACCAAGTTTTAAATGTTTCCTTTGCAATATCTTCTTCCTTATTTTTCAAGCTAGATATCAAAGACCATTATATATCAATTTTAGAAAATATCGTGACTTATTTCATACAACCAAAATATGATGAATTTGATGTAAGGCATATTGATTTTTAATTCCACTTGCATTTACCTACTTGTAGTCAATGTAATGCCTCCTAGACACATATTTCATTCATAAAAAATCACCAGTTCTCCCCAAGTTTATATACTAGGTTAAGTCAACCTTTCAATATATTTTGAAGTTGCATGTGTAAATCCTACAATTCTATTATAATCATACAATATAGAGGCTTGGAAATAGGCTATATTTGTGCTTTAAGTTCAATAGTAAATTATATCTCACATTTTAATGGTAGTCTAGGAAACTCTTCTAGAAATGCATCAAGAAATTCTAACAATATTTGATGATGTTATATATATTTTGAATATTTTTCTAGTTCATAGCAACTACCACATACATAAAACACCCTTGTTCAAGACCCATTTTCAGTTGTAAGGCTGAAAAGAATCTTAGAGTTGCTTATCTCTTGGTTCCTACCAAGATTCTCCTTTCCCCTAAATCATCTACAAATTCAAGTAACTTACCTTTCATATATAGAATTATTTCATGAGCTCCCAACCAATCCGTACCACGAAATATAACATAGGATCCCAAGGTGGTAACATATGATAATATCTAAGTATTGCATGCTCTCAAATCAAGTTCGTAATATTTTAACAAGTGTTATACCTCTTTTTAATAATTAAATTCATCTCAACCAATTTATAATGTATTTTATTTCATTCCATTAAACCACATCTAAATAACGAATTTGGAGAAATAAAAGTTTTATTGTCTTTTCGATCAATTAATAAAGAAAATTTAATTCCATTTATTTTACCTACAATCTACAAGATTGTATATTGGTGTTCTACTTGATAATTATTCACCATAACATGAATCCTATGTGTCTTATGTTACGTTAATATTGACTCACAAAGTAGTTAAGATAACCTTGTTTTGGTCATTGATGGATTTATCATTGGTGTTTTATGAGCCCATGCCATGGGTGACCCATGGTATTTAATGTAATGAATCCTATTTAAAGGATTGAAGAACTACATAAAATGCCTCAAGTGGCCTAGTGTTTCGTCAACTCAATGGATAAGGTCGATACATACATACATACATACATACATACATACATACATATATATATATATCTGTGTGTGTGTGTGTGTTTAGTTCTAATTTTCCCACTAAAGGGTTTCCGGGGTGAATATCGATTCTTTTCTACATGTGTACCATGAGTTTATTTCATTTCTCTAGTTAAACTCCATTTTTAACACGTGATATCATAGCACAATTAGAGAAATAATATAAACACAAATGATTATACACATGGAAAACATGTACATAAGAGTCAATATTTACCTTGGACACACTTTACCAAGAAAGCCAAGACTCGAGATATATATCTTTGTTACCATAATCCAAGCTAGCCAAGCTCCAAGCCACTCGAGGTATTTTAAAATGGATTCCTTCAAGCCTTAAAATAAGCTTAATCACATAAAATGTCATGGGAAAATACCATGGGTTTCCCAATACCATGATCCTATAAACCACCAAAAATAATCATGTTAATGACCAAACAAATATATTGCTTCACATTGGTAGCTTAAAAATAGAGTTCATCTCTTGTGTCTTCCACCAAATATCCCTCGTTTCATAGATTTTTGGTGCTTCGTGTGTTCTCTGCATAGTAAGCATGTGAGCCTATAGTCTTGTGTCTATTTTGCGCACTTTGATTGTCCTCCCTCTCCACGAAACTACCAAAATACTCTCTCCCTTTTCACCTCTGACAGTTTTGGTTCACAAACTCCTTTCTTTCTTTGCCACATTCCACAAGAAAATGGGACAGTATGGGAGATCGTCCTCCACTCAGGCTGCCCAGTCTGACTTCAATGTTGTCAGCACAAGGCATTTTATGGTGAGGTGGTTAGTCATGACATAGATGTTGGTGTGGTCCTACCCTTGGCATGCCATAGGAGAACCAACCAGCACGCAAGAGGCCCTCAACAGGCACACAACAGTGTATGACATGCCTTCCCTCTAAGAGCTTTGGATATGTTTTCTCCTCCCTTCAACCGGTCATCACTTTATTTCCACATAGATTTCGTATACATCCATAGTTCAAATAGTCATGCTAAAATACGCGGGTTGTCATGAAAAAGTGTTGTTACACTCATAACTGAGACTTCTTCATGACCTCGAAGCTCATATTTTTATAGTTATTCTGAAAGATTCTAATTTCCTTGTGCTCCATAAACCTAATAAATAAGAAATCATTTTGATAACCTCAATAATAGAAACCTTATTATCCTCTCTATGTATATGCTTTAGTTCCAAAGAACCCAAATCAAAAAATACTCTAACTTCTACACCATGATATCTTAACATTTTCCAAGTTGTGTTAACATTCTTTCTATGATTCACAAAATGATGAAAATACTTAGTGTTTTCATCTTCTTTAGGAATCCACAAGGCTCTACTTTAAGTATATTATTATTTTCGTTATTATTCAAAAACTTGATCATCGAAACCAACAACAACTTGACTAAAGAAAGCTTCCAAATTATCTATTAATTCTTGCTCATACCCAATTTTATTTTGATGTGTCTAAATCAAAAAGCATTATTTTGCCCTTTCTATATTGTTGGTGGAATGAATAAATAGTGACTTACAAGTCCAAGTAGTTTTAATGATTATGATTATTATTATTATTTTTGGCTTTTCCGCTAGGGAATTTTAACGGGTCATTTCATTGCAAATTTTAATTGCAAGAAGTTTCTAGTAGGCCAATTATATTTTATGATATCTATATAGTCATTTAGTGGTCATATTGAATTTAAATGGTTTCCCACTATGTGTTCCAATTTTCTAGAGCACTCGCCGGGGAACAAATTAACCATGCCACTGAAGTCCACACCCACACAAACCCGCAACCCTTAATAAAAAAATAAAAAAAAAAGAATAACTTCATTCCTAAAAATTATATTCAACTTTTTTGGCTATTTTGAGTTCACTCAACCTTAAACCTCTCTAGGCAAAGAATGCATTCATTGCCTTTGCATTCAATAGACCAAAATCTTTTGTTCTCTTAAAAAATGATAATAAATCATGATAGTTAATTTGGGTCTCCAGTAGATTTTAAATACTTTTACTACAAAGTTTAGATTACCTACCATTCTAACAGACTAACATTATTTGCATAACACATTTAGTAATAAATGTTTGCTGCTAGGTAAAGCTTATTTAATTAAAATAACATGATGTATAAAATTTTACCATTTCATTGTGCAACATTAAACACTTAAACCATGCCAACTAAAAAAATTAATAAATATATAACTAAGCTAACTAAAAGAGTAATAAATATTTAATTGTTGGTCTTAAAAACATATTCAAAATGACTTGTAAATATCACTATTATTATAAAAATGTGATTTCAATCAGAATCATGCTCAAGTAGTCATGCCAGTTAAAGTAGCTCAAATAGTCATGCGAGTTAAAGGTATCTGAAAATTTAAATCCATTTCTTTCTATAGGTAATTAACGATGCTCCACGACTTCTATAAGCAAGCGTAGTCTTTGTAATTGAATTGGACAATCATAATATATTTACTTATACAACAAGATAATAGTTGTTTGATGGTTATTTCTCTTCTATAGATATTTACAGATATTATTGAAAAAAAATATTAAAACAATATTAAAATTTCTATTAATTAATTTTATAAAAGCATAAGTACGAAAAGGAGTTTCAAAAAAGTTACATGAACGACTTTCCGGTTTTAAAAAAGTTGTATTAACGTTTAATGGGTCAAAATTAAAAGAAAATTAAAACCTCCATTACCCTTTAATGGGCAAAACTAAAAGAAAAGCTTTGGATCCTCCATTACGTAGCCGTTTGAATGCTTTTCATACCAATATAAATAGTGGCCGCACCTTTTACCATTGTTCTCGATGTAGTGAATGTTTGAGCCCTTGTTTCTTTTTTGAAGATTTATGGTCTTGTGTTTGTTTCGAGTATCAGGGGATCGGCAAATTCTTGCTCACTTTTTGTTCTGGTTTATTGCTCTGTCATTCTGGCTTTATTGTTTTCATTTTCTCTGGGTTTATTGATGGGCGATTTGATTCAGTTATCGTGTATATATTTTTATTTGACTTGGCAAGGTTTTGTATTTTTTATTTTGTTTGCAGTGTTCTTTATTGGTATGTTAAATCTGTTTATGGAACTTTAAAATGTGGTTTGGTAATTAGGGCTAAACACCATAAGTAAGAATATTATAATTCTTATTTTCATTGGTTAATCAGCAGAATGATTTAGAGATGGTACGAAAGAAGTGGTACTAAAGAAGTGGTACAGTTTGCGAAAGCAATAGCAATGTTTGTAGCAATGTTTGTGCCCTGCTTTGACCTGACAATTAAAAAAGCTCAGTTGGGGAATTTCAGGTATTTTCCGTTGCAGTTGAGATTATTTTCGGTTGTTTCAAATTCTGTGTTAAAATTAGACGCACTTGAAATTTCTTAGATTATCCGTTCTTAATTTGCTAGGTGGTGTGAATATGTGGTTAAACTAATTTTAATTTTAGCTCTAATATATTTCTTGAATTATTTGACATTATTCCTCATGAAATCGATGCTTTCTAATTTTATGTTAAGATTCGTTTAAATTAATTGAAATTTTGATAGACTTATGATATTATTGGCCATGGAACCTATACAAGGTTAGAAATAGAATTCAGTTTTCATGGCCTCTTTGTAGCAGATTTATGGTGGAATATTTGATGAAACTATTCTGCAGAATATTTTTTTCAGAAGAAAAAACCATATTTTTTTTTATATTAAGGAAATATAAATTACATATAGAGGTCTATGAATATAAAGGAACCAGAGTGCCACAAAATCCAGAAGGATTCTAAACTGAGTGGGGAACATATAAATGCCAGATCATTGCATGCTGTAGGAGTGTTCCATATTTGCAAAAAGGTGCAGAAACATTACATCATGAAAAGATAATCTTAAAAGTCCCAACATGTTTTGCATCTTTACACATGGTAACAAAGCAAAAAGATGATGCTGGAGAGGGAAGCCTGTTCAACCCAGACAATCAAGGTAAGCCTTGATGCCAAGCAGAAGAGAAGACATAGGCCTCATGGAGCTTTTGAAGATGTATTCATTCCTCCACTTCCATATGGACCAACAGACCGTAGTGAACATAGAGCGCCAAGGTGCTGACTGATTATTCTTCAGAATATGTTAAGAGGTTTGTCGCATATTTTTGTGCAAGGATTCAATTCTGGATAAAGGATTTTTGTCTCTGCATTCGATGGCTTTCTCCTCTGCTTCCTGCACGATGGATGCCTCGACTTATGCTGTTGGATCCACATAAACTAAGTAGAAGCTCCGGCCGCCTATTCTGGTAAAAAAGCCAAGTCGATAGATCCCATTAAATTAAATTAATTTTAATAATTTAAATGACATCAGAGAATTTTTGACAAAGTACTCTTTATTAGGCATTTGCAGTAGATTTATGTGAATGTATTTATGAAATTATTCTACACAATACTTGTTTCAATGGCCTGTGTCTAGGGATTCAATTGTGTATAAAGAACTGTTGCCTCTACCTTGTACGGCTTACTCCAGTGCTTCCTCTATGGCCAATGCCTCTGCTGCTTACTCTGGTGCCTCCTCTAAGGCCAATTCTCAACTGTAGCTTTTTACAATGTGGTGTTGATAAGATTATTCTAAACAATACTTTTTACAATGATCTTTGTGTAGGGATTCAATTCTGTATAAAGAATTGTGTCCAAACAATATAACCATCTTTGGATTTCTTATGCCATTTCAATCATTGGAATTTTTTAGGACCTAATTATAATAAACCCACACAAATTAATTAATCCATTGGTGATTCCATGTAGGGAAAAATAATGTTCCATATAGGTGACCCATCGTGTAGGGCTGTAGCCATTCAATTTATTTAGGTCTAATTTAGGCAATCAATTC
>APFE030413519.1:103707-151682 GCA_000404065.3 Pinus taeda | reverse complement strand
GCGGATGCAATGCCGGGAGATAGAACCAGCAGCAGCACGGATGCAGTCAGAGATCAAGGTGATAGAGGCTAGAGAAGTTAGATACTGAAGAGCACAGAGATGCAGAGTTTTCAGTCGACAAAGGCAATAGCAGTCAGAGACTTTGATGACAGAGCAAGTGGACCGGCCAAATGTATTGCATGCAGAACATTCTAGAGTTACAGGATCGGGTTTGAGAAGAAGCCTTTCTTGTTGAGAGGGAGTGTTGAAAAGTGTGCAACAAGAAATGCTTGTTGAGAATGCAACAAGATGATGGAGCTTAGTGGAAAGGAGTCGCCTTCACTAAGTGGGCCCGCAGGCTATTTTTGGCGCAAGTATTTTTAGACTATGTCTATTTTTAGACATATGGATCATGTCTATGGATTGAAGGTTGCTGTTTATGGAAGATTGATCAAGTTGGAAAAATAGATGGACTTCTATTTTTAGACCATAGCGGAGTGACACCACAGCGGAGTGACTGCTCAGTCTAAATATAGAACAGTCAAATATTATTAGCTCATAATAATATTTAGACTATAAACTTTGTCTTATTCTCTTGGAGCACTTCAGGATGAGCTACGGATGTGGTACATGCAGATCCCAGAAGGAAATACGTGGTTACCTATGGGATGACTAATATTTGCATGCAGGACTTCAGTTAGAACTCAAGTGAGTTGAGTTTAGTGGACTGGAGGTGCAGTTGATGGAGTTGTGTTCAGTTTAGGTTTGTTAAACTGGTTGTATTTAGTCTAACTGGCAAATAGACTAGAGATGAGTTGGGTGAATTAGTTATTAATTAATTCACAAGTTATTAACTCATAATACAACTAATGAATACATCAGTTAACTCAGTTGCATGTCAGTGCATGTTCAGTTCAGCAGGGACAGTTGTTAGAGAATCAGATTGCTATCAGTTGTGACTATAGTTGTGCATCAGATCTTGCACAATCAAGGGATTGAGTATGCCAATGAGTTTGCTCACGTATTTTCCCACATTGTAGCTTGTGCTCACGTTATTTTTCCAAGTAAATACGTGGTTGCCTTGGAATTATCATCAGTTCTTGAGCAGGTATTGAGCAGCGGAGGCAGGCAAGCAGCGAAGGAGATTTGAGCCAGTGATTGATTTAGATCTGAGCTGTATTGTGTGTAACAGAGGTGGAGATACTTGTGAGAAGTATTATGCTGTGTAAGGTTACATGACTCAATCATTAATATACAGATAGTTGGGGTTTTTAGCGAGATGCTTTCCCCGGGATACATACTGTGTTAATGTGTGAATGCTCTTGATGTTTTATTGTTATTGATGCTGCTATATTGATGATCAACGTAGAGGAGCTTATGTATTGTGTATGTTTTCTGCAATAGTACATGATCAGGATAATCTCTGTTGAATATGTGTTAAATTATTCAAAATTTCTACATAAAACTCCCTCACCATCTCCTCCAACTTATCGATCGCATTCCAAATCTCAAAATCCTAAGTGAGGAGTTGTAAAGAAAACTTTAGAACCACTACTGCGATCTCAAAGAAGTCAGATCAATCTTCTTCTATAGAAACCCCTGATGTTTAGTCTTTGATTCATAAGCTACAAGGGATTTCAATATCTCAAGAATAATTTGAGTTATCCCAAGCTAGTGTTTCTTCTCATTTTCCCTCATCTCAAAGGTTAACTAGAGCAAAAAGTGAAAATTTTGGGATCCCCCCATTTGAATTCCCTCTACCAAACAGTAAGAGAGCTAAGAAGACACAACATGAATCCCATAGTGAGGTTCTCTCATCATCACCTCAAAAATCTTCATTCATTCCATCCACTCGATCACAAAATCAACCATCCACCTCGCAACTCTAGATGATGGTATACACCGGTACTGGAGCACAAGCCTCCTCTACCCAATCAACTTCAAATACAAGAACATATTCCTCTACACAAATAACTACGATGGTTCAAAACCCACAAAGGCCATGGAAAAATCCAGGAGCTGTTCGGATGGCAGGAACCTTACATCCATTGCCCACCCATCTAGAAAAATGGTTACCAAAGTTTAATCCTGATGATGGCTTACCAACTGAAGAACTCATAAACAATTTTATGTTGTCCATAAACCTCAACAAAGTAGTGGAAGAAGATGAAGTTGTAATATTATTCCCTTATAACTTACAAGGATTAGTATGATCATGGTACTTTTCATTATCATCGGGTTCCATTAATAGTTGGGATGCCTTTCAAGAGCATCTCCTAACCAAGTTTGGTGATGATAGATCATTGGCTACTCTTATCAATGATCTCTCCAACTTGAAAGCCGAACCTAGGGAACCAATTAAGGAATTCAATTCACGTTTTAACAAGTTAATGAATAAATTCTGAACGACATCTAAGCCCAACGATGATGTCCAAAATGAATGGTACATTTCTACCCTTCCCTCAAACACAACTATTTTTGTCGATAGAGTTGCCAAACCAACTTTGGAAAAAAACATGAAAGAAGCCATAGCTATAGAAAAACATATTTTAGCCTTAGATAAGAAGAATGCCATAGAAGAACGAAAATACAAGAAAGTAAATTTTAGGGATGAATCCAATAAAAGACCACCTAAAGATCCTTTTGATCTTGAAGGTCTACAAAATGTCCTTAAAACCATGTCCAATGAAATGGTGATATCAAGAAATAGGTAGTAGAGACTTCCTCAAAGAAATCTTTCAGACCATACAAAAGAAATCCCTCCTCTGATACTAAGCTTCCAAGCACCATATCAAATGCTGAATCAAATGTGGAGGAAGAAGAAGTATCAACAACTAAAGAACAAACAGATGATGAAGAAGTAGTCGAGTTACAAGGAATGTGGAATTTTATCCTTCCTAATGAAGAAGCACAAGAAGCACTACCTATTGCAACTAGGAGTAGAATCCCTGTTGATTTTCCAAAAAAAATTCCAAAGCAGAAGGTATCAACTTTGAATCCCAAAGGCAAAGCAATAGGTAAGAAATATTCGTCTAAATCCACTCAAACCGCTCCTCAAACAAATTCTTCACCTTCAACTAAAACCCTACTAGTCTCTGATGAAATGGAATACAACATAGCAGAAGATATGAAAAAGACTAGGTCAAATATCACATTCCATGAGCTTAGCAAGTTAAAACATCAACAAAAGATATTTTTCAAAGATCTAAAAGCAGTCCCTACTTCCTTGCTTCCCTCCACTGTAATATCGCAAGCTGCCCAAGAAATGGGAAGGCCTCCTAATACCTCATTAGACAGAATCAGTCCTACTGATATCTCTCTAATAGGAGGAAGATCCAAATCCCATACTCCTCCATTTATTTTAACTTTTGAGGTTTTCAACAAGAATCTACATAGTTGTTTAGTCGATTTTGGAGCTTCATCCAACATCTTACCAAGAACAATTTGTGCAAAATTAAATGTGGAGCCCCAAATATCTGTTGTTCGCATTGTGCATTTAGACTAATCCCAACTCGAAGTTATAGGAGAACTCAATCAAGTCACTATTAGAGTATCATCAAACCTGAAAGTGTGTCAAGTCATTGGCATTCTTGTGGCTGATATCCCCAAGTTTTATGGATTAATCCTTAGTAGAGATTGGTGAGAAAATATTCATGGTTATTTTGCAACTGACTGGTCCCACATGTGGCTTCCCTATAATGGTAAGCCAAATCAAATAAGGGTTGACCATGAAAAACATCAAAAGTATATCATTACGGAATTAGAGGGAGAGAATGAGCCTGACGCATATAACAACAATATCGTCAGAAACTACTCAATTGAATCATTTCTAGGAAATTTTAATGTAAATACTTCACCCTTCTTGGAAAATTCTGTTATATCTCAAGTTGAAAATTATTCTCAAACAAATTCTTCTAAGTGTATAAATTTTGTAGATAAACCTATAGTTAGCTCTTTATTTTGGAAATTATTTTTTGATGGATCCAAATCTAACGATGGAGCCAGAGTAGGATGCATATTAGTTAGCCCAGAAGGAGAAAAAACTATGTTAGCATGCAGGCTTGAATTTGAATGCACAAACAACACTGTCGAATATGAAGCATTGGTTCAAGGTCTGTATAAATCCATCGCCCTTAATATCAAACATCTTCAAGTGTTTGGAGATTCAGAAATTGTGATAAAACATATAAGAAATACTATACATTTTTTGTTTCGACATTTGAAACATTATCAATCATTAGTCCAGGACATCACTTCTCACTTTACAACGTTTAATGTTTACCTTATCCCATGACTCCAAAATGCAAGTGCCGATATTTTGGCTATTGTTGCATCCAAGCTCATTCCACTAGGAGATTATAGCTCTGATCACTTTTCTATTGAATTGTTTTTTAGGCCTTCTATTCCTGACAATATTACCAATTGGCGAGTCTTTAATAATGATTCAGATATCAGAAGTTTTCTAACATCTGAAGGTTCTTATGATGATTAGATAATAGATGAATATCCTGACTCCCAGCTTAAGAAAGAAAATACTATGAATTCCATACCTAAGTCTGTGGTTAAGCTAGAGGAATTATATGATCTCAAGGACAGATTAAAAAATCCCACTAACTCAAAACTCCAAATTTCAACTTTGAGGTTTGAATTAGCTAATCTTGGAACTGACCTTAAGCCTTAGAATATTAATCTAGGACTTGGTCTTAAACCAGATGAAAAATTAATCTTCATTCATTTGTTGAAGAAATACAAGAATGTCTTTTCTTGGAACTATGAAGACCTTAAGATATATGACACTTCCATAATTCAACATACCATCCCCATGATATCTGATGAAAAACCCATGCAACAAAAGCTAAGAAAGATCCATCCAAATTTAGAAAATCAGATCAAATCTGAATTGAATAAGTTGCTCAAAGCCAAAATTATATTTCCTGTCAGGCACTCAATGTGGGTTTCTAGCCTTGTTCCCGTCAGAAAAAAGAATGGTGATGTTTGGATATGTATAGACTTTCACAATCTCAACAAATCTTGTCAGAAGGAAAATTTCCCATTACCTCCTATGGAACAGATACTGCAATCAGTTTCAGGCTTAAAACTAATGTCTTTTCTAGATGGATTCTTAGGTTACAATCAAATTCTAGTACATCCAGATGACCGGCTAAAGACTATGTTTTGAACCAAATGGGGCACCTATGCCTATCAAAAGATGTCATTTGGGTTAATCAATGCTGGTGCCACATTTCAAAGAGCCATGGACATAGATTTCAAAGGCTTGGTTAATAAATCAGTGGTAATCTATTTAGATGATATAACTATGTACTAAAAATGTGTGGTAATAATTTAAAGGATTTAAAACAAATATTTGAGTGTTGTCAGAGGTATTGAATTTCTCTCAATCCCAAGAAATATTTATTTTCTTTAAGTGAAGGAAATCTCCTTGGATTTATTGTATCCAAAGAAAGAATTCACATTGATCTTGATATCATAAGAGAAATTTATGGAATCCCTTTACCTCATAACAAGAAATCCATGTAATCTTTCCTAGGTCAGATAAATTTTGTCAACATATTTGAACCTGACTTTTCGCGAATAGTTTTACCTCTCCAATCTATGATTAAGAAAAAATATCTTTTTAAATGGGGATATACTGAGCATGAAGACTTTGATCTGATTAAACAACCAATCATAAATTATCCCTCAGTAACAACCCCTAATTTTTCTAGTCATTTCATTTTATATATATTTGCTTCCGAGAAATCATATGTAGCTATATTAACGCAGGACAATGATGACAAAACCGAAGCACCAATTTCTTTCTTTAGCTCCAATTTGTAGGGGGCTGACTTAAACTGATGTTGAAAAACAAGTTTTCATTTTTTTCAAATCAATAAAGAATTTCAGAGCCTTTCTCCTCAAAACTCACACCAAGGTAGTAGTCTCGTTCTCAACAGTAAGAAATTTATTAATACAAAGAGATGTAGGTGAGAAAAGGGAAAATTGGGTAACAACACTGCAAGAATATGACATTGAGATTAGACCAACCAAAATTGTAAAAGGTCAAGGTTTTTGCATAATGTTAGTAGGAGCATCCAACTTACCAGCACTATAATATTCAAGTGATGATATACAAGTATATTAGCTAATCATCAATGACACTGAATCCAAATATGTTGCTATCATCTTTTATTTGAAAAATGGATATGCCCCTATGCAACTAAGTCACAAAAGAAAAATTGCTTTGAGATTAAAATCTACACAATATCAAATCATCAATAATATGTTGTTTAGAATAAATTATGATTCTGGATTTAAGAGATCTGTGGTTTGTATCTTTTGAATCAGTTTCCGGAGAACCCACAGTATGAACATTTTTGTGCCAACGTATCAAATCCCAACTGGGATGCATCTCAGCAGCTCTTCTTTATCATCATTCTTAAGTCCTGATGATGGATCCCAGTTGGGATTTGAAACGTTGGCACAAAAATGTTCATACTGTGGGTTCTCCGGAAACTGATTCAAAAAAAAAAAAAATATGATTCTGTTTTGCTTAGATACCTTGAAAAATCTGAGGTAGAAAAGGTTTTGCAAGAAGTCCATGATGGACTGACTGGTGGACATGTTGGAGGGGACACAACCGCACATAAAATTGTTAGAATATTAAATATTACGGAGCAATGGAACACATAAAATATTGCAGAAATATAAACACAAAAAACGCACAAAACAAGAGAGACATAGATATACGTGGTTCACCCAGTTTGGGCTACGTCCACCCCGAACAGCCGTCCTTCCTTTCTATTATCCAGCAAAATGAAGAGACACAACCTACAACAAATCCGCTGTAATATCCTCTATCTTCTCTCACAGTCTCACCTCTTTGTTTCTCGTTGTTGGCATTATGGCACAGATTTGGAGCTATGGCACAGGTGTTTTCCTTGATGGCAACTCTCTTTGGTAACAGATCTCAGTTCAGGCACTCAGAGAGAAGAAAAAGACATATACGCAGGTTCATCTAAACAAAGACGCGTATACACGCGGGTTATACGTTGAAAAAGCGCGTATATGTTGGGGATCATACTTTTGGTCCATGGTAGTTAGTCCTTGGGACTTGAACCTGTGTTTTGGACCATGGCGTCTCGACAGATGTGTTGATCCCTAGTTTTGGGTTCATGGTATTGAAATATTATGGTTTTGGACCATGGTATTGAGGAAGGCCTAAGACTATAAAAGAGGAAGGAGATCATGTGGCAAAGTACAATTTGCATTATTGTTGAATATCTAATAAAGTGCTGGTATATTGGTAATTGGGTTGTGATGCAGATCTGGATCTAAATGAAGGATAAGATCTATTCATGGGTCATAATCTTTAAGCTTGAATGATAGTATCTTTATATGATTTTGATATGCTAGATGTGGCGCTTGCTTGATCTATAAGTCTGATAATCTGGGTTAATTAGTGATTGAATATCTGAAAGAGTGAATTATCCTTTATAGATCTATACGCAGGTTCAGTGAAGCTAAGGCGTGTATACACGCAAGTTCATTGAAGTAATAACGCGTATACGCAGGTTGTTTCATACGCAGAAGCGTATGCTCACATGTTTCAGGATGATAAAGTAGCGTATATGTTTTAATCTGTGATCTTACTACTTCTGTTCATTGCTGTCGTGTTCTGGGTTCTATTTTGGTGTGTGGTTACTGGTACTGTGTTTTGGGTACAGCTGTTAGAGAAATATCTACTTGATTCAGATCTAATTGGTGAAAAGTGATTAGTTGATGGAGAAGTTCTTAATGGTTGATTGATGCTCATGGAACCAGTCTGAATTGATGAAAAGTGGTCCCTGGAAGAAAGAGAAGGTTGTAGCCTTCTGTAGGCCAGCACCTACGTACTAGTATCTTGGCTAGTACAAAAGCAAAGGGGGTTGTAGCTCCCTTCCAGGAAAGATGGAAAACGAGAGAGAGTTGTAGCTCTCTGCAGGTTGCAGCCTGCGTACTGGTAAAGGACTGCACCAGTACATTGTAAACAGAAGTTTCTAAATTAAAGAAAGATAGAGACGAATTGCAGCAGGTGGTTTTCACCCACATTGGGTTTCCACCTTATATCTGGTGTTCTTGTGTGTGATTGTCTTTCTGCTCTGTTTTACTGTCTTTGGTTACTGGTTATTTGATGTTGCATCTCAGATTAACAAAAATCATCTGAAAGTTTAAGTAAATTAAAAGTTTGCTCTGTATACGCGGTTTTTCTTCTAAATAGCTGCGTATATACGCGGGTTGAATAAACTGAAGTAGCGTATACAATTTGGTTTTTGAAAAGGATTATTTGACTTGATAATACTGATTCACCCCCCCTCTCAGTATTATTTCCAACAGAAGAGTCATGTGAAGTTGAAAAGTCATGTAAGTTAGAGAATCATGAGGGAAGTCGAATAGTCATAAGGGTTAGTTTCACCCTTCGCTATATATACCCCTCATTTGTACATGAAAAATACTTTTCACCTCGGCTCCTCCCACACAACCTTAAGAGTTTGTAATATTTTATTTAAGTAGTGAGCAGTGGCTCCAATGCCCCACTGTCGGGATTAGTGATGTAATGTTGTACGGATGTGTCTCGGAACTTTAACTTAATTCAGAAGCCTATTAACAAGCCATCATGTTTTCACACATGGATTGTATTCATTTGTAAGACTATTTTTTGGATGCTTGTAATGCCTATTGCTTTAACATGTATTAGGACAGTTGAACTATTTCTGTTGTTTTAATAAATATTCAATTGGAAATATGTTGTATCACTTGCTAACGCTATCTCACTCCTATGGGCTATCTCACTAGACAGTCGATAGGTTCATTCTTGTAAATTTTTTATAACGCCCGTCGCACTTGTGTGGACTATTCTGCTGGGTGTTGTATGTGGTATCTGTTCACCTTGTGTCTTTGACTGCCGCATACATGTGGACTACTTTGCTGGAAGTTGTGCATGTCCTACTGTATTGTGCATCTCTAGCAGAGTTGGGACCATTCGCTTTCAACCTGAGACTCACTTTCACCCTCTCCCTCTGTAGTGAAAAAACTTTGACACAAGTGGCACTAAGCATTCACCAGGCACAAAAACCTTTCTTTTCGAAGACTAAGCAAACCACTCTCACGTGCTAACAAGCAAGAGCTAAGGAATATCTTTAAGATAATGCCAACCGTTCCATCTTATTGGATGGAACTCCTACACCAAATGGCGTGAGGTCTAGTTGGAACTTCATATCGAGGATATCCCCTGAATGTTGTCGAGTTCAGCAACATCAACAAAAATATAAATAATTAGTGTTATATTAAAAATATTTATTCTACACTATTTTATTCTAGTAAAATAAATTATAAACATTTTAATAAAAATCATTTGTAAGCAAGTAAGAAACTTTATATTAGGAAAAATATGTTACATAGAATACAATCATAGAGTCACTATGAGGTCTGGAGCCAAGACCAAAATGAGTAGAGCTAGATGTGGAACATCTATCCATGAAGGGGAAATCAGATGACCACTCAAAGAGAATAGAGGTCTTACAAATCTGTTGAGATTCCTACGCGAGTGACCATCAAAACTAGAGCCATATAGTGAGCTATGGAGGAACAAAAACAAATGAAACTAAATAGAAAACCTATTCAAGTTGATTTCTTTCCCTTAGAGCTAGATGGAACTTGTTGTGCTTTGTTGATTCCTCATTTTTTAATGCTTGCATTTCCTAGAGACTAGCTATCCACCTTTTCCTCAATAATGAGGCATCCATAAAAACTTGTCTCTTGCTAAGAGGGATTTTCAATGTCAATATGGGTGGCGTTGATGGGGGGCTACTTGAAGTTGCACACCTTTTATTTAGGTTTATGGTTTGGAGAACCTTTGACAAAAAGACCTTTGTATTGCAATTTTCATGTTGGGAGATAGGGAGTGGAGGGGAGTGAGGTTGGTGGGAAGAATTTCTATCCTCAAAACATTCCTAGGAACTGGAGGACATCGATGATACAAAGACATGTAGGAAGTTAATTATATCAATGGATCTGGAAATATTGCATAACAAGAGATGAGTTCTACAGAGTTGAGAAATCATTTTTTCCATCCTCCTTTCAACACCTTGTCTAGCTAACTCCATAGTCTAGGGATGTCACGCCAACAAGTTTTAAACAACCTATTGTCCATCACCCAATCTTCTTCATTCCTTGACCTCTAGGAAAGCCACCCTACAATAGGTATGGACATGAACATCTAAGTCGAATAACTCCATGTCATTGTCAATCAAGGGAATGCAAGGTGGACGCCTGTGACTTCTGCCCCCTCCCCTCCACCCCATATTTCTCTTTCTTTCTCTCTGTCCATGATAATAGACTAAGAATCAATGAATCTTGTGCAGTGATATTTGGCAACAATGACAAGGAGAGAAAAGGAATGATTATTCCTATCATCTGTTAATATTTACATAACAGAATGTTGGTGGATACCACAAGGATGGGACGTGAGTATGGACATTAGCATTAACTGGCACATTAGACTACTTGTGAGGTAGATCACGAAGCGTATGTTGAAGGAATGAGTTATACAAGTTGTAATAACTTGTGCATCTATCACCTAGGGAGAGGTTGTGGCACATGACCACCAGTTGGAGGTCTTGATCATTTTAGGAATGAATTTTGTCCTGCCCATTCTAAAAAGGCTCCACCATCAAGAAAACACCCAAACCTGGGAAAATTAATTTTTAATATAATATTTTTTGATAATTTTATTTCAATATAAAATTAATATATTTTAAATTCATAACATATTAGTTAAACAATAAAAAAATCATATCAAAAGATCCATAGGTTACCTATATATTATTGGATTGAACTAGACATAAAATCAAACAAGAATCATATATACAAAATGCTAAAACAAATGGAAAACAAAAATTTGACATAAAATTATTAGTTAATGAACCATTTCAAAACATGCTAACATATTTCTCGCATTTCAAAATTTTATATACTATGGATATTTATTCAATACTAAATCAAGTATTTAACAAATGTGTTATTTAACTCCTAGTCTTGGTGCTCATAAATGGGAGTACAAACAATGATTAAGTGAGTTAATAGTTGAGGGAGGTGGGGATCTATGATCAACATACATGGAAATTGTATATGAAGATGGTTCATGCACATGTAGTAAGGTTTCTTTTTGCACTATGTTTTGTCTTGATGATGTGTTTGATGGCCTTTCTTGTCATGAATCATCATTATTCAAGGAAGTGACATAACATATCTCTCATGGTAAGGAAAAGGGTGTGAGTATGGATAGCTGGCATTATCCAAAGGATTTTGGTTAGGAAACTATTTGTATTTAGGAACATTTTCTCTTTGAGCATTCACTTTTCCTAGGTTTTATGTACCTAGATAATTTTAAATTCTTTGAAAGCAAATTTCTTCCTAGCTGGGGGAATATTTTTGGCATTGGGAGCTTGTATTACAGTGTTTGGTCTCATGGCAGTTTGTTCTTTCAAGTGTTCATTAAGGAGGCTCGTGTTCCCTTGTGGTATTTGGTTACAATCTCAATTTTTTGTGACCAACAATATGATTCAGGTGGAAAATTTGTCAAATAATCCCTTATTCTACACTTATGTTCAACTCATAGGGGAGCATGTGGTGCACATTATTATTTCAATTCTATGGCTAGTAACTTTATTTTTCTAAAGGTTTACTCATTCTCTAGCATGTGGCCCTATTATTGCCACTTTATGCCTTTGTTATAATGCTTAGGTTTGTTGTTGTATCATCTTTCATTAACCATTTTCCACAAGGCGTGGGACCTATGGTAGGATTTGGATTTTACTCCATTTTTGGTAGAATTTCTCACCACCTTCTCCCTTTGGCTTGGAGTTCAAGGTTGTCCTTAGTTCTCTCTCTTGGTTCGACATATTCTCTAGGTGTCATTATGGTTATATTGTGTTTCTCCCTATAGTGATACTACCTTAGTCTTGTTAGGTTTCAATCTCCCTAGCTCTTTCATATTTCGTGTCACTATGCCACTTACTATTGATTTGGAGGGTCACCATGTGAGGAGTTCTAAGCACCCTTCAAGTTCAAAGGCACAATAAATAGTTGAATGTTCTATAGCAATATTTGTGTAATCCACCCCCTTGATGTGAGAAGAGAAATTCAAAATGCAGAAAGAGAGGCAAGCATAGAAAGATGATTGATATTAGATGCTCAAGACAAGAAAAGGGTAGGAAGTAGGGTTTTAGAAACACCAAAACCTGGAAAATGAATTATATGTAGGCTATTGACCTATATCTGTAGCTAAAAACAATAATAGAAAATGTGTTGGTAAACTACTCAGAAACCTAGTAGGAAATCTTACTATGCACTAAAGAAACAAAAAAGAAGATGAGGAAGCTCAATGATAGGGTATCAATATTTTATTTTTCATTGCTCAAGTTAACACTCAAATATTAAGATTAGTAACGTATATATACCCATGTTATAAACAATTACAAAGACATCAATTTTGGGCTTTATGCCAAGTCAAATTTGGTATATCAATGTCAATTATGAGATAAGCATCTAATGAAATATTTCTTTTTATTAAGTTAGGGACAACGTCAATATAACGAAGTTAGTAATCTAAATATATATATCTACATTATTGATGTGAAAATAACTAGAATAACAACGTATTTGTGGTTTGAATGTACATGTTATACATAAATATATCTACATTATTGCTATAAAAACAATTAGAATACTACTATATTTATGGCCTGAATGTATGGATTAATATTGGTACATAATGTAAGTCAAAATTGTAATTTTTATAAAGTTGAAAGATTGAAAAATAAGAACTAGCATATATTTATTTTAACTTTCTATTTATCAAGTGTGAGGTGAGATCAAATTATCTGAGGTGCAAATATTTTTTCATGTTTAGCATTTTAAAACATGTTTAAATCTCTAAAAGTTTGATCTTTTTTGGACGCTTGATAAATTTGTAATTAAGATAGATCTATGAGGGTCTCTTATATATAAATGAACTTCATAGTAAACATAGAAAGAATTACACATCTCATTCCTTTTTAGCAACACTCCAATAAAATGTTTTATCCAGAAAAGACTTTTAATTTTCAATTTTTATATTTTACTCAACATATGAATTGCAATATTTTATTTGTGTTTCATATTGTCCATAATTAAAATACCCTTAACTAGAAAGAAATTATCAATAGAATAAGAAATACCTATTTCTATATAGATCATTTAAATGATATATATCAACTATGCTTTAAGAATTGAAGAAATTATACATGTTTTTCTAGCCAAAAAAGTTGGAAGTCTTTGAACATTGAAATATTTTATTTATATTAAAATTAAAATATTTTGTAATGTTTTCTCTCACATATCTATAATATATATATATATATTAATATATATATAATATATATATATATATACTAGTTTACAGAACTTGGAGATCGGTGACCACTACTTCCATAGAATATTTTTACGGGGCAAATCCACCTAAAGGGATCACTTCTTGTGGGATCAAGCACAGAGCATAACCCCTAGGGTTTTGAGAGAACTAAACTATTGAATTTAGGCTTTTGTGATCCATATCAAGTTTATTGAGAAGAGTTTTCGATGAAAATCACATCATAATTCATTTTTAGACCCATTTCGAACCAACAAGTGTGACCATTTCATCGTTAGGACAAGTTCAATTTGTCTTGACAATGAACCACACTTTTGGATCGAAAGTTCAATTTGTCTCGACAATGAACCACAATTGTTGGATCGAAACGTGCCAACAAATCAATTATGATGTGATTTAACCTATCACGAGCAAAAGGTGTTTAACTGATAGGGACTCCACCAATTAAGCTAAACCATGGAGCTATATATATTATTTAAAAATGGTATATATAGTTGAAAATTGGTATTAGAATATTTTTTAAAATAATAAAAGAAACATAATAATAATATTATATATATATATATTATATATAATTATTTAGTTATAACTTGGAAACAAATTATTATGATTAACAATTAATATTTTTTAGTATAATAAATTATATAAATTCATTTTTTTGTTATTAATATAGTAAATATCATATCTATTTTTTTAATTTGGAGTCTTTTTTTTTATTTTATTAATTATTATCATATAACCTTTTAAATTAATAAAATTATTTAATTAATGGATTATGTCAAATATTTTTATTTGACATTTAATTAAATAATATTTATTATTATATTATTTAAATTTACTACGGTTGTTGTTGCATTTCATTATAGGTTTTGATATTCCATTGAAATTTATATGCATTTTTTTCCTTTTTAAAAAGTCATTGTTCAAGGTGGCCATAGATGTGATATATCTAAAAACCATGATAAACCTTTAATAGGGAGTTTGTATGGGAGAGTCATAACTCTAAAAATTTCACATATTAATTTGGTTATTTTACATTCTTTGATTATGCTTTTTTGCTTTGAAAGTTATAGAAATTTCCACAATATTTTGAAATCTTTCCACTAACTCTATGTTTAAGGTTAAGATTTTGAGCTTTAAATTCTTTTTTAATTATATTATATCATGACAATAAAAAAATTATCTTCATTTTAAAATAATATTTTTTGATTTTAAGTTTTAAATTATCTTTATTTTAAAATAATATTTTTACCATGGAGGATGAAAATCACTTCCTCTTAGAGTGCCCTGCTTACAACCACATTAGATCTAGTTTCAAAATCTTTGTTGCAACACTGACGTTCCTAGCCCTTGTACGATGTCAAAATTATAGTGAACTGGGGAGGCTTATCTCCAAGCTTTTTTAGCATAGGAATAAAATGTTAAATCAAACTAAATAATTCGTTTGTTTAGGTCCAACAAACCAAAGTTTGGTCTCAGTGGGCCATCACCACCACCACCACCACTTTTAAGAAAATAAAAATACATAATACTTATTTTAATATTTAAAAACTAAAATTATTTAAATATCCTAATTATACATCAAATCATTTAAAAAACAATAATTTAAATTAATATATTATTCTTATTATGGTGATTAAAAAAATTATAATAATGATTCTTATTTTATAATTATGGTAAATTGTTGTTTTCTTTGAAAAAGACTATTTATATCAAACACACTACACAGTACACCCTATAACATCACTGCTTGTTTTAAATTTGCATGTGATAAAGTTGGATTATATATATATTTAGTGCCAACACACTTTCAAATATATAAAACTAATATTTATGGGTGTTAAGAATGGCAATAAATATTCCCAATATTATAGGGAATTAATTGAGTATATATAAACTCGTTCAATTAATGTTCAATTAATGCGCTATGGTAGGTTATTTATTTTTAGTCATTAAGAATGGAGTTATTTACGGAGGTGGAGGAATTGCCTGTAGTCTCAAAAGTGGCAGGAATCTGGGAAAAAAAATCGAAAAATCTTGTAGAGGCAGTCTTTGTTTTTGATGGTTGAAATGGATTCAACACCATCACTAAAACACCTTTGTTTTTTATGGTAGAAATGGATTCAACACCATCACTCAGGCACCTAAAATTATGAAATTTGACAATTTTTACTTAGATTTACAAAAAAATTTGCCATATTCTCAAAATATAACAAAATTTCTATAACTTTCAAGACAAAAAAATATATTATATTTATTAGACACCAACGTTAAAAATTACCAAAAACTAACCCTCCCTGATCACCAGAAGGTCACTTCATCACTTCTAACCCTTACTTATTCAGTTCATGAGAATTCTCTGAAGTACTTTGCCGTGACACTAATAGAAACGCTATAGGCGAGGAAAGGACGTGTAATAAAACTTGAGGGAGAAATTCTGTCACAACCCTTAAAAAAAAAAACTTTTTAAATATTAATAATTATCATTATTTCTTATGCGGATTAATTATTAACATATAGCGCTAACATACCTGCTATTAATTCACCTATTAATTTCTTGTATCCGACCATAAGTCTAAACTTTAATATATGTATATTAGCATTACAATCTTTTTCGGTTCATGATAGCCGAGCTGGCATTGGTAGCCTGAGCTGGCATATGGATACGTCGGCGGTCGCCTGGTCTTTCCCGCCGTCACCTGGACTCGGATCGTTAAGACTATCTGTGTGAATTTAATACCATGCCTCGGTAACGCTCCACTAGTTGTCTGGACGGAACAGTTGTTTCCTTGTGTACACCTTTCCTGTACGATTTTTGGGTATGGAGTCCTGGTAGCTAGAATATTAAATGTCCCGATCTCGGCCTGTATCCTCTCGGGATTACACCTAATCGGACGGACAGGATTTCACCTCAAATATCAACGGTGGATTTTAAAGGTCATATGATAAAAGGGTTTGCCTAGGGTTTCTTTGCCATTTTCCGGGTGTAGGCGAGGCAGCGCCTCTCGACTCTGCACGCCCTGGTTATACCAGAGAACTCATGTTTGACTCCGAATTCATACCGTCAATTTTCACAGAACGGCCACTGTTTGGAAAGAGGTTTATGTCGCCAGCAAACTGCGAGGAGTGGTCGAGACCTTTGAGGTTTATCTGAAGGTAAATGGAAACTCCCTTTTTAATTAACCTGAACTGTTTCCTTATCATATATGCGTCGTAGCAGGTTTAATCAGGTTAATCTTTGGCTTGCAGGGTTTCTGAGCATAAAATTATGGAGACGCCCAAACTTCCAGGAATCAAGCTTCGTCGGAAAAATACCAGGTATGTGGCTCTAGCCACGGCTTGCAATTTTATTGACCTCGGCTATTGTCTGAGTATGGATTCCTTTTTCATGCCAGGAGACTTATCATCCTCCGTTATGGCTGGTCCGAATGATGGACTTCTTCGCATTAGGTTTCTGGTCGTGGAGGGTTTCATTTCCTTGTTTGTATTAGGCGGTTCTGTTAATTTAGAATTAAGTTAAAGACTTGACCCATTGGAAACCCTTCGAGGGTGCTGGGAATGCTCATTGTTAAATGGGGCATATCCTAACAGATTTACCAATTTTGTATGTAATGAATAACGATACGAATCCTTGTATGGTTTCTGGATTCAATCAAGAATCAAGGTTTGCTCTGGTTATTATTGATATTTGATGTCGGCATCCAACTCGCTGTAATTTCAATGTCTCTTTTCATTATATATTTGAGGTTCGCACAGACTGTCTATGCCTCCTATATTTGCCAGTCTCTTATCATGTGTGAATATATGAGAGTTATGTTCTAATCGTAGCGTCTACTGTTTTGTAATGATACAGAGGATCTTTATTATCTTTATTTAAAACTGTATCTCTGTTTTCCTTTATCTGGAAATGTATCGGTGATTCGGAATAACGATGCTTTCAGTGGTATGCTTTTGTCATTTCGGTTCGGTAGTTATATGTGTATATGCGGTATCGTGGCTATCTCTGTTCCGCCATTTATTCACAGCTTATGGTTAGAAAACCCATTTAGTTCTTCCGAATGTTATGACAGAGATTTGTTTCTTTTATTTTGATTCATTGTTAAATGTATAGATATGTAATCTCTGTACATGTATCAGTCATTTTTATTTGCTGGCAAGATTGTCACAGTCGTTCCGTCTCGGTCGACTCTATTAGAGCTGTCTAATGGTGAATCTTGCGCTGTTATGGCCAGGCTCGCACGCCCTCGGGGTATGAGCACTGGAAGCGCATGTAACTAATAAACCCTCAGTTTTATTTCTTGCAAAACAATTCTTAGGTTCTGTTACAATATATCAATTGCATGTTCTAATTATTCATAGTTCGCTTACTGCCATAATTGCTTAACTCGAATGACTGTATTTTTTATTTGTTGAACTATACTCATGCAGTTATGAATATAACTTGTAATTTTCCTCTCTGTTTACGGTCAATACATTACCTGATATTATCTGGGGTTTTTGTCTACTGGTTAAAATATCTGGATCATAAAACTAGTCGTCTTAATCTTTAAGAGGACAAATGAACTACTCCATCTCGCTTATTTTATTCATACCTTACAGTAGACAGTAATTCTGCAGGTTTATAATAAAGTCTTCTCTTTCTCAGATAATAATAAAAATCCTATGGTACAGATAACTAATAACTTTTACAGTAAAAGAAAAGATTCCTAGTTAATGTTGTAACCTTAATGTACTTACCTGTACTGTGCCTTCCTTAACTTGTACTTGTTGCCTGTTCCTTCAACTGGAATAAACTCATATAAAGCTTGTTATCCACCCAACCAAGAGCTCAGTCATTATGACCTGATGCTCCCCCCCAAGCTCACTTACAGGCCACTGCCTTCCACAAGATAACGCCTGCTAGCAGCAGTGCGATAAAATGCACTATAGTGCTGGTACTATCTGATCCTCATCAGACATAGTACCATTCCTTCTCTTTTTCCTGCCTGTTCCTCAACAGCCTAGGCCTTTTTCCTCTTTACCCATTCTAAGGTAAGGAAAAGTGGTTAGGGTTGCCCTGGCAACTGTTTCTTTTAATTAAGGAATAAGAAGTAAATAACTTTTCCTAACAAAGTTATCTACAATATTACTGAATTCATAATTCTGAATAAATAACATTTCAATATTAATAAGGTAACAATTCCTGTTTTCACATTTACCTATCATGGTAACTTATAAATTATTCATATAACTGTTTGGTCATTACATCTCCTCCCCCTGAGATTGGACACCGTCTCGGTGTCTTACAGTCATAAACAGGTCTGGATATGTTTTCTTCATCAATTCCTGATCTTCCCAAGTGGCCTCCTCGGGCCCAAAATGTCGCCATTGTACCTTAACTTGGGTAATAACTCGTTTCCGCAGCTGCACTTCTCTCTGGTCGAGAATGCTCAGCGGTTCGACCAGCACTTCTCCTTCCGGTTCAACCTGCATTACAGAAATTTTGAATTAGTTTTTTCTTCCAAATAGGATTCTTGCTGAATTCTTTATCATACAATAACCCCACCTGTATATCCTTCCAACGAATTACATGCTTAGGGTCATACACATACTTCTTTAGGACCGAAACATGAAATACATTATGGACCCGGATGTGACTTGGCAAGGCCAACTGGTAAGCCACCGGTCCAATCCTTGCTAGTATCTGAAATGGTCCACAATATCTGGGTGCCAATTTAGCGCAACCAGCCCATTGCAAGGTACTTCTTTTGGCCTGAATTCGAATATACACATGATCTCCCACCTGATACTCCTTAAATCTCCTTTTTCGATCAGCGAAATTCTTTTGTCTATCCTGAGCCGCCTTCAGATTGACACGTACTCCCTTTACCATGTCCTCCATTTCTTTAAGCATGTCGGGTCCTAAACTTAATTTATCTTCAGGTCCTCCCCAGCTGGAGGGTGTACGGCATTTCCGGCCATACATAACCTCAAATGGACTCATTTGCGTTGAAGTATGGTAACCATTGTTATACACAAATTCCACCAAGTGTAAATATTCCTCCCATCGTGTGGGTTGTTGCATAACGTAGGCCCTTAACATGTCTTCTACTACTTGATTTACTCGCTCCGTCTGTCCATCAGTTTGCGGATGGTACGCTGTGATAAAATTTAGCTGAGTGCCTAAATCCGCAAATAGTGTCTTCCAAAAGGCCGATGTGAACTTCACATCTCGATCCGAAATTATTGTTTTTGGGAGGCCATGCAATCTGAACACATTCTGCATAAAAATGTGAGCGATTTGTGCAGCTCTGAAAGTTGATTGCACCGGTATGAAATGTGCAGCCTTACTCAACTTGTCCACTACCACCATAATGGAATCATTGTTTTTCTTTGTTCTAGGTAACCCTGTAATAAAATCCATGGAGATGATTTCCCATTTCCATTCTGAAATGGGCAAGGGTTGTAACAGCCCTGCTGGATGCTGATGTTCAGCTTTAATTTGTTGGCACTCCAAACACCGCGCCAAGTACTCTACAATATCCTTTTTCATTCCTAGCCAAAAATATTCTTTCCGAATTGCTGTCATCATCTTTTGATAACCCGGGTGACCAGCATAATGGCTGATGTGGAATTCGTCCATAATCAGACCTTTAATCTTGTTTTGATTGGGCACATATATTCTTTGCTTGAAATAGACAATTCCCGCGTCATCTGTCGTGAATTCTTGTTGGCTGTCCTTTCCATCAGATTGTTGTATTTGTTGTTTTAGCTGTTGGTATTCTGTATCTTGACCTGAAATTTCCTTAATCATGTCTAGAAAAGGATTTTTCCATCCTGTAGTGGAAATTTCGTACAGGCTTTGTACTTTCCTGCTTAAAGCGTCTGCTACTCTATTCGCCTTACCTTGCAAATGTTTTATATCGAAGTCGAAACCACTTAAAAAATCCATCCATCGTGCTTGCCTAGCGTTTAAAGTAGGCTGGTTGAAATAGCTGGTTAAGCTATGGTGGTCGGTGAGCAGCAAGAATTTTCTGCCCAAAAGATAATGCCGCCACATTTTCAGAGCATGTATAACAGTAGCCAGTTCCAAATCATAGGCGGAATATCGCTGTTCATGTTCTTTTAATTTACGGGATTCGTAAGCAATTACCCGGCCTTCTTGCATTAAAACTCCACCCAATCCTTCCTTGCTGGCATCTGTGCAGACCACATAATCCTTATGAGGATCTGCTATACTCAAAATTGGTGCTGTAGTGAGCAGCTGTTTTAGTTGTTCAAAGCTTTTCTGGCAATTTGGGGTCCACTGAAACGCTCTTCCTTTCTTCTGCAATGAGGTAATGGGAAAAGCTACTTTCGAGAAGCCTTCCACAAACCTTCTGTAATACCCGGCCAATCCCATAAAAGATCGGACATCCGCTACGTCTTTTGGCACTGGCCAGTCCATTATGGCCTTTATCTTTTCTGGGTCCACCGCAATTCCATCCTTTGTGATCACGTGGCCTAAATATTGAATTTCCTCTTTAAAGAAGTCACACTTACTAAATTTTGCGTACAGCTGATGTTCTCGAAGGGTCTGTAATACCATTCGGAGGTGTTCATGATGTTCTTCGATTGTGCGTGAATATATTAATATGTCGTCAATGAATATTAGCACAAATCGATCCAAGTATGGATGAAAATTGCTATTCATTAAACACATAAAAGTTGCAGGAGCGTTGGTTAGCCCAAATGGAAAAACCACAAATTCATAATGACCATACCTTGTCCTAAAGGCCGTTTTAGCGATGTCCTCGTCCTTAATTCGGATTTGATGATATCCTGATCGCAAATCGATCTTAGAGAACACCGTTGCGCCTTTCACTTGATCGAATAATTCATCGATCCGGGGTAAGGGATATTTATTTTTGATGGTCAACTTGTTCAATTGTCTGTAATCGATACACATCCGGAGAGTACCATCCTTTTTCTTGACAAATAAAACTGGAGCTCCCCAGGGAGACACACTAGGACGAATGTACTCCTTGTCTAGTAATTCTTGCAACTGCATTTTTAGTTATGTTAGTTCAGGTGTACTCATTCTGTAGGGTGCTCGTGATACTGGTGCTGCCCCGGGTATCAGCTCTATGGTAAAGTCTATATTCCTTCGCGGTGGTAGTCCAGGAATTTCCTCTGGAAATACATCTGTGAATTCCTGTATTATAGGAATACTGTGCAAAGAAATCGATTTATCCTTAGAATTCGCATATCCCACTTGGATAGCGTAGACTTGACACCCCTTCCATATGCATTTTATCAGTTGGTTGGCAGTTATCGGGCGAACTTGCAGTGGTTGCTTAATTCCTTGCATTTCTTTCCTGTTTCCTTGCTGATCTCTGTAGTAAATAACTTTAGTTTTGCAATCAACTAATGACCAGTGTTTTTCTAACCAGTCCATGCCAATCAGAATATCGTAGGATCCAAGAGGGAGTATATTCAGATCAGCCGTTACTGGTTGGTCTGCTATGACAAATGGGCAATCATTGATTTTGGTTGTTACCCGCCGCTTGGCTCCGGTAGCTAATTGTACCAGCCAAGGATTTTTAAATTTAACAGGTTGTAAATTGCAACGTTCCACTACCTTTGGACTTACATAGCTTAACGTAGCCCCAGGGTCAATTAAAACAGATATGGTAAGGTTTGAAATTTTACCTTCGAACTCAACCATGGTTGGCTGGTATTCCGCCTGACGGTCTTCCAGAGCTGCGTTAATTCTGGGTATACTGCGACCAACCTCGCCCACAGTTGAGGCTTCATGAATTTGGGATAATTGCTCCGTTCCTTTTCGCTGTGGACAGTTTTTAATGTAATGAGGTCCCCCACAACCCCAGCACTGTAACGGAGCTCTTGCAGTACCTTCATTGTCCAACCTTGGTTGCTGTTCGCTGACCTTGGACTCGTTGGTAGCTCTGAACTTAGATGTAGTTCTTGGTACAAATCTGCTGGTTGCTCCTTTGCCATTTCCCTTACTGCCATTGCTGCGATTCCCTTTGCTGTTTCCCACAGTCTTGAAACTTCTCTTCTCATTCCATTTTCTGTTAGCAGTTTCCCCTTTCTGTTTACCTTGTTGATAACAGATTCTAGCTTTGCGGATTACCTCATCCATCGATTTTGGATTGTCAAACTCAATCCGCTCTCGCATGTATGCTGGCAAACTGCTGATGAATCGCTGGACTTTTGCCTTTTCCTCCCTTATGTATGGTACATAACGAAGTAAGGACGTAAAGCGAGTGATGAATTCGTCCATGGTCTGCTGTCCTAATCGTAAATCATGGAACTCCCTTGCCTTCTCATCATAGAAGCGTTCTGTTAAATATCGCTCCTTGAAGAATTTCTGAAAATTATCCCATGTAATATTTTGCTCGGTGACCCCTTTCACTAACTTTACTTCCTCCCACCACAAGGTGGCCTTCCCTTGCAATTGAAAAATGGCCAGTCGTGCCTTCAGGTTATTGTCGTATTCATAAAGCTGAAAATACTTGTTCATGTTTATGATCCAGGCTTCAGCCGCTTCCTCTTGTTCTCCATCAAAATGTGGTGGTTTGATTTTGCGGAATTCACCTTGTAGCTCTACCTTCCGTCTTTTTGAGGTTAACTGGTCAAATACATTATCAGAGCGTTCCTCCTGTTCCTCCGATCCTTCGGGGGGTATATGATGGTTCTGTTCTTCAGACATCCTTTGCTGCTCTGCACTGGGATTAGCTGGTAATTGATTTTGTTTATCAGACAAACTCTTTAAGATTCTTTCTTGTTCCATTGTTAACTGAGCATTGTCTTCCCGTAGTCGAGCCATCTCATTCTTCAGTTCTTGCACCGTCTCCAATATTGTTTGATTCGTAACTCTGGCTTCTTCTCCAAGCTGCACCCATAGTTCTGGGTTATTCTCGGAACCGGGTACTCCCTGTCCCATTGCGGGTCGTCGTGGAATGTTATCCGTTCTCCTCATGTTTCTATCTTCAAAACCTGAAACCTGTACTTCATTCAACAACAAAAGAAACATTCAAGAATATTATCAATAACCATCTTTGTTAGTCATTTATACAGTGTATTTGTCTGTTCTTGATGTTCTTACCCAGAGGCCACAGTGCTGTATCTAAGCTCTGATACCATATGTCACAACCCTTAAAAAAAAAACTTTTTAAATATTAATAATTATCATTATTTCTTATGCGGATTAATTATTAACATATAGTGCTAACATACCTGCTATTAATTCACCTGTTAATTTCTTGTATCCGACCATAAGTCTAAACTTTAATATATGTATATTAGCATTACAATATTTTTCGGTTCATGATAGCCGAGCTGGCATTGGTAGCCTGAGCTGGCATATGGATATGTCGGCGGTCGCCTGGTCTTTCCCGCTGTCACCTAGACTCGGATCGTTAAGACTATCTGTGTGAATTTAATACCACGCCTCGGTAACACTCCACTGGTTGTCTGGACGGAACAGCTGTTTCCTTGTGTACACCTTTCCTGTACGATTTTTGGGTATGGAGTCCTGGTAGCTAGAATATTAAATGTCCCGATCTCAGCCTGTATCCTCTCGGGATTACACCTAATCGGACGGACCGGATTTCACCTCAAATATCAACGGTGGATTTTAAAGGTCATATGATAAAAGGGTTTTCCTAGGGTTTCTTTGCCATTTTCCGGGTGTAGGCGAGGCAGCGCCTCTCGACTCTGCACGCCCTGGTTATACCAGAGAACTCATGTTTGACTCCGAATTCATACCGTCAATTTTCACAGAACGGCCACTGTCTGGAAAGAGGTTTATGTCGCCAGCAAACTGCGAGGAGTGGTCGAGACCTTTGAGGTTTATCTGAAGGTAAATGGAAACTCCCTTTTTAATTAACCTGAACTGTTTCCTTATCATATATGCATCGTAGCAGGTTTAATCGGGTTAATCTTTGGCTTGCAGGGTTTCTGAGCATAAAATTATGGAGACGCCCAAACTTCCAGGAATCAAGCTTCGTCGGAAAAATACCAGGTATGTGGCTCTAGCCACGGCTTGCAATTTTATTGACCTTGGCTATTGTCTGAGTATGGATTCCTTTTTCATGCCAGGAGACTTATCATGCTCCGTTATGGCTGGTCCAAATGATGGACTTCTTCGCATTGGGTTTCTGGTCGTGGAGGGTTTCATTTCCTTGTTTGTATTAGGCGGTTCTGTTAATTTAGAATTAAGTTAAAGACTTGACCCATTGGAAACCCTTCGAGGGTGCTGGGAATGCTCATTGTTAAATGGGGCATATCCTAACAGATTTACCAATTTTGTATGTAATGAATAACGATACTAATCCTTGTATGGTTTCTGGATTCAATCAAGAATCAAGGTTTGCTCTGGTTATTATTGATATTTGATGTCGGCATCCAACTCGCTGTAATTTCAATGTCTCTTTTCATTATATATTTGAGGTTCGCACAGACTGTCTATGCCTCCTATATTTGCCAGTCTCTTATCATGTGTGAATATATGAGAGTTATGTTCTAATCGTAGCGTCTACTGTTTTGTAATGATACAGAGGATCTTTATTATCTTTATTTAAAACTGTATCTCTGTTTTCCTTTATCTGGAAATGTATCGGTGATTTGGAATAACGATGCTTTCAGTGGTATGCTTTTGTCATTTCGGTTCGGTAGTTATATGTGTATATGCGGTATCGTGGCTATCTCTGTTCCGCCATTTATTCACAGCTTATGGTTAGAAAACCCATTTAGTTCTTCCGAATGTTATGACAGAGATTTGTTTCTGTTTTTTTTTTTTGATTCATTGTTAAATGTATAGATATGTAATCTCTGTACATGTATCAGTCGTTTTTATTTGCTGGCAAGATTGTCACAGTCGTTCCGTCTCGGTCGACTCTATTAGAGTTGTCTAATGGTGAATCTTGCGCTGTTATGGCCAGGCTCGCACGCCCTCGGGGTATGAGCACTGGAAGCGCATGTAACTAATAAACCGTCGGTTTTATTTCTTGCAAAACAATTCTTAGGTTCTGTTACGATATATCAATTGCATGTTCTAATTATTTATAGTTCGCTTACTGCCATAATTGCTTAACTCGAATGACTGTATTTTTTATTTGTTGAACTATACTCATGCAGTTATGAATATAACTTGTAATTTTCCTCTCTGTTTACGGTCAATACATTACCTGATATTATCTGGGGTTTTTGTCTATTGGTTAAAATATCTGGATCATAAAACTAGTCGTCTTAATCTTTAAGAGGACAAATGAACTACTCCATCTCGCTTATTTTATTCATACCTTACAGTAGACAGTAATTCTGCAGGTTTATAATAAAGTCTTCTCTTTCTCAGATAATAATAAAAATCCTATGGTACAGATAACTAATAACTTTTACAGTAAAAGAAAAGATTCCTAGTTAATGCTGTAACCTTAATGTACTTACCTGTACTGTGCCTTCCTTAACTTGTACTTGTTGCCTGTTCCTTCAACTGGAATAAACTCATATAAAGCTTGTTATCCACCCAACCAAGAGCTCAGTCATTATGACCTGATGCTCCCCCCCAAGCTCACTTGTAGGCCACTGCCTTCCACAAGATAACGCCTGCTAGCAGCAGTGCGATAAAATGCACTATAGTGCTGGTACTATCTGATCCTCATCAGACATAGTACCATTCCTTCTCTTTTTCCTGCCTGTTCCTCAACAGCCCAGGCCTTTTTCCTCTTTACCCATTCTAAGGTAAGGAAAAGTGGTTAGGGTTGCCCTGGCAACTGTTTCTTTTAATTAAGGAATAAGAAGTAAATAACTTTTCCTAACAAAGTTATCTACAATATTACTGAATTCATAATTCTGAATAAATAACATTTCAATATTAATAAGGTAACAATTCATGTTTTCACATTTACCTATCATGGTAACTTATAAATTATTCATATAACTGTTTGGTCATTACAAATTCAAATTTATTGAATTTTTGTTACATGTTAATGAGACAAAATTATAAAATATTAATAGCTTTTTTATTAATAATATTTGATATATTAGTTTTTTCAACCTTTATTAAAAAAATTAGTTTATAAATAATTATTATGTTTTTGGAAACGTACTGTGAAGGTCACTTCCAGCTGGCAATTCCTTATTCATTTTGTGAAAAATTTATGTCCGTGATATTAGTAAAAACACAATAGGTAGGGAAAGGACTTTGCCACAGAATGTAATATTAATGTTATAAATTTAAATTTATTAATAAATTTAATTTGGAGGATGAAGCATCTAGTGGAAGAGTGTCATGAAATTAACATATTCATATAATTAATCCAAATAAGTTAGAAAATATGAAATCAATATATTCACATAATTAAGTCAAGTATATTATTAGGAAACTATTGCCAATATATTTTAACCTTAACTTTTATTAAATTATTTATTGATTTTAACTTTACCTTTTTATGAAATTATTGATATTTGTTTTGTATTTGTGAAAACAATATTCAACCAATTATTAAATATACTTATTTATTATAAAAAAATATAATTATTAAATATGTAATTTCATAATTTCAACTATTGATATGAATAATTAAATGTTGATATTTTGTAAATATTGATTTAAAAAATATAATGAAATGGAAAATAATATATAATTAATAATTCATTTATAATAAAAAAATGATAATCATAAATTATAAGCAAAAACTTCAAGGATATGTATCAGTGTATTTTATTTTAAAATTTGATAAAATGTTATGGGAAATTATGAGCTCCATGTTATAATAGTACCAAGTATAATATTTTCTTAATTTGATTAGATTGATTCAAAGAAGAAGAAAGACCATGGTGGAGTGAAAACTCTCTAGGCTACCTACTCCTTGAGTCTAATTGATAGAGGCTAAACTATGCCTCTAAAAACTTGAACTTGGATAAATGGGTTGGCAAGCCACAATCCCAACCACTCGAACTAAAAACCATTGGTCCAATAGACTTAATGTTATTGGAAAGAACATATCACATTTAGACCCTAATGATAGAGCCAAAAATATATACTTCAATTTTTTTTATTTAAGCAACAAAATTTATTTATTTAATTTTAATGTGAAAATATCTAGGGCAAGCAAGAATATATACTTATAATAATATATTTTTTATAATTAATAATTAAAATCTAAATATATATGATAAGTATTTCACATCTTTTTCCACAATTATTTTTAATCTATAATTTTTAAAGCACTCACAATGCGTAATGCCAATTTGTAATAAACAGGGTTAAAACACTAATAATGGGAGTGTCAACGTTATCGTGTGTTTGAAAATAGAAATAAAAATGAAATGCGCTGACATTCGGGGTATCAACACCTAAGGGAGAAATTCCAATTTTGTCTTATAATGCGCTAATGGATTACGTGTCAGTAGAGGGGAGATCATTGATCAAACACATGCTGATGATTTGGATGGTGAGGTCATGTGATTTGTTGAGGGATATCGCTGCCGAGAGGTAATACGAGTTAAAGTTATGATTGTATGGTAAGGGTTTTTCAAATTAAATCTCAGTTCGTTATAATGATAAGCAACATGACACATTCTGGAATAAGTTACCCCATTTAGTAATACTTGTATAGCCCATGATTGAGGTGTTTTTTTCTTATGTTAAATGAAGACATATTGTTAAATGTTCCCCAGAGATCAAGGATCAAATCAAAATCATGTTTCTTGTGTTTTAATTGGTGGTGAGAAACAAGGGAAGGAGTGGAAAATTGAATAACAATGAGCCTAAGGCACCAGAGCTACTCAAAGTTTATCCTTAAATCCAACAATGGTTTATGGAAGTTAGATGGGAGGAATTTTTCAATCGTTTTCCATGTCACCATGACAAAGGTGCGAAAGAATTTGTCCAAGGTTTCAATGGTCAACAGGTGATTATTGGGGGAATTAATTTTCAGGTGATAGAGGAGCTAATTGTTGAAGTCATATGTTTGCCTACAAATGGAGAGAGAGCGTTAAGAAGTCATGTTTTGGTTGACGTTGATGTTCCCTTTTTTCTAAAGGATGAATTTAAAGAAATGAATTAGCGTTTAGGGGTGCAGAGGTCCTGATTAAAATATGAATGACATTGTCTCTTGTGAATCACCTAATATTTTACCTGTGAAGGATGCTACAATCGATTCAATCTTTATCACTTCCGATTTTTGGCTCACACAACAGGTCAGTTGAAAATCAATACCCCTAATTTTCTATTGGAAATCCTGAAACATATGTCGACTAGAGTCAAAGTAAGAACAAATGTTTCCTCCCACTTCACATATCATAAGGGTCTAATAAAATTTTTAATTGAAAGTTAATTAAGAAACGCTGGAAGGACCTAAGAACACTTTTTGTTTTGTGGATGGTTTGAACTTCATCCTGCAAAACCGAAAAGGGGTAAGAAGAAGGGTAGTAAAAAGAAGGTTAAGTAATCAAAAAATCTTGAGCATGGGGCCTCAGCTCAGAGGACATTATCTATACAAAAAAGGAGTTAGAAAAAGGAAGAAACAGTCCCTTCTTTGGTTCCTGAATTACCTAGAGCTTATACCAAGAAAAGAAATAGGCTAAAGAAAATGAAGGATACCCCTCCTCCCACTAAAAACCTACCAATAGACATCAAGAAAATAGAGAAAGCTAAGGGAAAAATGGTTGAGCGCAAAGCTAAGTAGACACTAGTAGAGAAGGAAGCCACCTTGGGAGAGATGTTTAAAGGTTGAAAAAGACCCCACATCAGGCCATGGAACAAAATGAGACTAAACATAAAGTTGAAACAGAATCTTGAGTTGGCAAAGGAGGTCATAGATGTAGACAAAACTCCTTAGAAGGACTTGATCATAAGACAAGATAAGTCTACGAGCTCAAAGAGACCAAATAAAGCCAAAACCTCAAATAAACAGGTTGTCGATGAGCGTCAAAAGAGTAAGAGACAAAGGAGGACTAATGTGGATATCCTACTAGAAGAAGCTAGCACACTTAGCTAGTTGGTTTTTGACCATTCGTTTTTTATTTTTCATTATCAAGGTGAAATTTTGAGCTATAAACTGATAACCCAATTATTAATTATTTTGCACTAGTAAAAGAAAATGGGTGCAACGCCCTCCTCCCACATCTACCCAAGCAACTGACCAGTCGAGGTAAACATGCAATGAGAGGCCACTATGATATGATTTGACTTCCTAAGTCACCTTAAGGAAGTCGAACCGACGGAAAAACACCATACAGACATCCAATATCATTAATAGAACCCTCAAAGGAAAATTCAGACACTTAGACAATCTATACCTAAGCCCCAATGTTGTTTTAGGTTTCTTGGGCCATAGTCACTCTCATGTTATGGGCAAGGGAATGACCAGCGACCTAAAGTTGCTCTCACAAGCCTACCTGCTAGTGACTGGGGACCAAAATTTCCAATGTTGTGCCAACGACCCTGAGATTTAAGCCTCTTTCTCAGGCTCAGAGCCAAGGACACTGCCCAAAACTGATCTGTCTCTTCAAATCGATAAAGTAACATGGAAATGAAAGTAATAAAGAAAATACTTGTTCAAGACCTTGAATAGATCCCTACTAGCCATGACAGACATTTCTTCAAACATATCCTCAACACACAATCTACAAGTGTAAACAACATAATTAAGTGTAGGGATATCATACTTATTTGAGAATTCCTATGAAACATTGTTCCCTCATACCATTTTCTGCATTATCATCTATTAGGTCATGGGAGCATTATCCATTAACATACAAGTAAAAACATGCTAAGAGCCATACATAGTTGTTGTCATAAAATGTGCATATAACCACCACAATAGGAACAGAAATACAATAAACATATCAACCATAAAATCCATAAATACATCAATACCTTTACACATGAAAATAAAGGGAATTGATTTCTCATTAATTAATGCAATGAAGCAACCGGACATGGGACTACCATGTTCCACCCAACCGTAGAATGGTTGAGCCAAATCTCTCTTCAGTCATTCACTCTCGTGCCATATTCCAAGCATGAATGTAGGATATCATAGAACACATCAATCAAAACTCATCCAGGGCTTCTAGAGGTTACCCACATCAACCCATAAAACAATGATTCCACCTCATGGTTAGACATCGCCAAAACCATCACCAGATCGATCTCCATCCTAACCATCAAGGGCTATAGAGAGTTCATTCCAACCAAGGCTCTAGGACTAGTAACTCAACCCACCAAGGGCTCTAGATATTTTGTCCAACCAAGGCTCCAGGAACTAATAGCTCAACCCAAGCTAAGGAAACATCAAAACCGACCAAAACAAAACAATGAAATTAAACCCATAATCACCATGGCTATCCATGAAATGGAAAGGCTGGGAAATCCACTGTCAATCCAGGCAATCCTCCATGCCAATGACAGATCATGACCAAGAATCCACATGTATATTCCATGCATGTCTAAACTAGTGAAGAAATCATACATGCAACTCAGTACCTGCAAGAAAATCTAACATAGTTGTTGATGTCAATGCCTTCTTATGCTTTCCTACTCTTCCTTTGCCTTCTTGCTGCAAGAATCCAAGTATGCCACACCCTCCAAGAGTGCTCCAAGAAAAATCTAACTATCCAAGAGTATGAGGCCTCTATTTTCTTCATTTTCCATCATTTTCCATCATTTTCCTTCATTTTCCTCCTCACATGCAACCTGTGACCTTTCACCTTCCCTTTCTCCTAATGCCTTTAGTTTCACAAATAAAATGCTAATAAATGCCTCATGCCTTTCCAAAGCCTTTGTCATTCCCTTTGCCAATTTCATTAGCCATAAACAACCAAATGAACACCCACTAGGATGCTTTCCCCACCATTCAACTTGGAATGCATGTCCCATCATCGTGGCCTTATATATTTTTACATGGAATTTTACTAGGGTTGTTACAAAACCCGCCCCCTAGGGGAACACCATCCTCGGTGTTCAATGACACCTACAACCAACAATACCACTGAAAAATAAACTTACTTCCCATGTAGCTTTATAACATAGCTCATTGCAGTATTTACATTAACCATCTACTAAAACAAAAGATCATGACAACATGCAACATACCGCATAGTGGAGCTTTATAAAATAGCTCATTATGGTATTTACAATAACCGCATGTACACATACACATTTTCTTCAACCAAAAAATAACCATACTTTCTATGGAGCTTTATAAATCCAACTCGATACAATATTTACAATAATATAGGCATATACACATTTTCTCAACCAACAAATAAAAGATATGATGCCTGCATCCGTAACAAGGGAATCTAGAGGCTCACACCTCCACCCTCAAAGTAATACTAGGATTCACCAACTTCCTAGGAAGTCTAGAATCCACTGTCAAAGTCAAAGTTTCATCCAATTTCCAGTGCTACAATCCAAGGCCACTTGTCCTCTCAGTGAACATTTACAAGCTCATTGTTCTAGGGCGCACTCTCAATGTGCATATGATTCCATATGGCAATGCTAACGACCAAAACAAATCCATCCTCGACTTTCCCTTATTTGCTACACAGTCATCGAGAAATTTGGTCAACCCTTTCATGTAGTCACTCACCTTCCAAGTTCCGTTGGCACCCCCAACCTGGGCAGTCCATCCCTTCGCAAGGCTTCCTCTCATCGAAAGATACAGAAACCAAGGCATATCCCTTCCTCGAAACCACCATACCAGTTATAGCATGCTCATGGAAATCAATGGACACAATTAGGTACCAGTGTCCCACAATGGCCCTATTCCTGAAGTGCTTTATCAGCATACTATTGTATCTTCCAATTCCTTTACTACTACTGAATCACCCAACCAGGCATTTCATGCATTCCTGTACCAAGTACATAACTTCCATTAGATTTAACATAAATTGAAATAAATTCGCATCATACCTCATTGATAGCTCATCAATAAGGTACATTTGCAATTATGTTCGCTTCCTATCACAACAAGTCAAACTAGCATCATGTATAAAAGATCACATCAGGTTAGCTCAAAACATAACCATCATAGATAAAAATCATAAATCACATGTAACCAGGATAAACCAAAATCATAGATCACATTTAATCATCATAGACTAGAATCATAAATCATATGCATAGTAAAATTAAAAATACAACACTAATACTTATTCTTCATTCCTTACTTCTGCCTTTGTTCTTTTGTACACACACCGGATCAATTGCTACACCCAGCAAACACCCAGTGCCTTCTCCTCGACCAAGTGCACATATGCATAGTGTGCATCACACACATACAACCACACATGCCATACAACACCATGCAACACATGCACCTATACCTGACATACAACACATACACCTACACCTAGTGTATGTATGCATACATGCATAATGTACATCAGAAGACATTCATCCGCACACAACGTGCGACACCACAAAATGCATACATGTACACCCATTATACAACACAAATCATACACACATAACTGATGTACAATGCCACACAATACATGTACCCCCATAATGCACATACCTAGTACCACATGCCCTCAACACATAATGTATGAAATACACACAATTCCAAACGTGCACTAGTATCATACGTACAACATGTACACAGTACCATCTATGCATCGCAGCAACTACACAATGTGTGCACAACATCATATGTACACGATGCCATTTACACAACATGTACACACCGCCCCATGTACACTATGCCATTGTACAATGTATACACAATACCACATGTACGAAGTACCACATGCACGACATGTACGTGACACCAAATGTACACATCACCACATGCAAGACATGTACACAACACCACCTGCACACAATACCACTTGTACAACATGTACACAATGCCACATGCACACAACATTTGTACAATCATGCACACCACACCATATGTACATAGCACCACATGTACAACATGCACGCAACGTCACATGTACATAGCACTGCATATCCAACATGTGCAGAGCACCATATGGATACAACATCGCATATCCATCATGCACATAGTACAATATGTACACAACATTGTATATCAATACTGAATATGCAACATTCATACAACACTATATATACTAACACCATGTACATAATATTTTATAATCAACATGTACACACACTAAATGTACACCACACTACATGCACACAACATCATAGGTGCAACAAGTACAACATATACGACATATGCACAACAATCATACCACACACCCAAAACCACACTGACTCTTTTACCAAGCAACATTGCTTCCAGTGTCTTATCCATGCTTGTCCCAACATGCCACAGACCACGTTACTTTCACTTTGCTGATGTATCCCTTTGTATAACATTTCTATAACATAATCACAGGCATAATAAAAGAATACAATATAAATTCATATTCACATGATATTGACCTCATGCGTTTGTCATGACTACTCTTCCCACCTTATTCCTCATATTCCAAGAACTTCGTCATGTCATTTTCATGTGTATGCAATCATTCCTCCACAAGAATGCTTCCTGATGACCCTCTCAAATGGTCACATAGATACATGTACACATACCTACATCATAAAATAATAATGATCTCATCAGTCAATGTCATACATACATACATATGTACATATGAACATTAGCATAAAATAATCATGATTCATGATCACCCTGTCATACATGACATACATACATGCCAACATGTATACATACATAAACATCAACATACTCATGAACACAACAAAATTGTCAGATATTAAGGTTAAGGTTAAGAGAATTTCATTTATTCATGCAACACATGTGCAATATTGGGAACAACAATCCCAACATATCCAAGGCATCTGACACCTCATATAAATTTACTTTAACTTTTCTTGATTACCTTTCCCATTATTGTTATGTCATCGTCCATTTACCACAATTGACCCAACCATTCCAACGAACTATCATAGTCTTACCTTCCACTGTGCTTACTCATACATCAAGCTTCATCCATTTCTTACATTACTTGTTGGTTACCACACAACTCTCCATGAGCTCCATCAACTTTTCCTCTTTCCCAACCAATTCCCTAGACTCAAAACATAAAAGGCAAGAATGGAAACAACAACAAGAACAAAACCATGAAAACCAATAATAGCATGACTCCACAAATCAAGTGGTATGGCCATACTCTAGACATAAATAAAGCTACAAATCAAATGCATGCAAATAAAAAAAGACCAAAAGCACAAGACTAACAACAAACACCATGAATCAATCCTCATGGTTCCCAGGGAAACTCAACCACAACCTTCTTCAAGATTTCATGACAACCCCTCTTTGCCATGCAATCCCCTACATCATATTTCCATAAACGCATAACTTTTAGTGTATAGATAAACATAACAATACATCAGTTACCCTATCTTGTTGTATGAAACATGTTTCTTGCAATTGAACATGTCCATGCCATCTCTCAAGGGACTCCAATCCTTTGACAGATCCACTTGTAACTAAAGACTAGCTAATATACCTATCAAGTACATTTTCATGAATCTAGCACATATCCACATAATTTCAAAGAAAATCAAGGTTAAGAGGACTCCATATATGCAAAGCACTCATTCGTTTGAAATTAGGGTTTCCAAACATAGCCAAAGGAATTCTTACCTGATTTCTTTCTTTTACCTTTACCCTGCTGCAACTAAATCTTACTATATATTGTCACATCACCCAACTGTTAGTTATATAAACACATCAATTATTACCTCGTCACACTAATACAAAGCATGTTTTCTGCAACTTCTCAAACATGTCTACAACATGTTCCAAATATCAAGACAATCATATTTATCAATTTGAAATCAACTTTTACAAACAATCATATCATAATCCATAGTCAACAAATGGTCATCAGACATAATGCTACAACTAACACTTACTACACTCAAGTACATATCAACTGTCTTAACACATATGTTTTAGTAAAACCATCTTAAAACAAGATCATTGGTACACATACTCATATTATGAAATTCATCAGACATTCAACCAACTTGCAAACATACCATGTTAAATGAATCAACTAGGTGATTGAATAGACACCAAACATTTGAACACCAAATAGATGAAAAAATCAAACAATCTAGCACCAAATATATGACATAAGTGAACTCATTCCTTAGTGTATTTCAGGGGAGGCTATCTTGTTTGCACAATCAATCTAGGTTAGCATGATACAACTTCAAGACATATCAACTCAAACCTAAATCATGATACCCATAGCATTAACTAACTAACATGTTCACATCATAAGCTCATAAGAATTTTTCGTTCATGCATAAAAATCACATATTTATGATCAATATAGATTAGTACAACACCATATCACAAATAAGTCGGCTCATACATGAATATCGCAACCATAACCATCTGGATAGGTCAAACCAAGTTAACATGATACATAAAACATCAAGATCTTCAGTGCAATGAACATAACCATCACACATATGACCAATCCAAATTACAACATCAAGATCTCAATGAAATAATCCTACTCATCAAGTTAAAATAAAATAACAACAAGTTAACCTATAAGATACTTCATCAACAACATATAATATAATCATTAAGTTATCTAACCCAAAACAATAATAGCAAGGCATACAACCATAGATTGTTATTGTTCATGACTATCTGACACATGTGCATATGCCTACACTAATTAACTAGAATCTATCATGTATGTAACCATAACATCAAAATACATGTACATAACCTAATGTATATAACCCTAATGCATATAACAATCCTTAACCTACATACCTACATGCCCAACATAAAAACCTGTATGACGACATGCTCTCACCTAGAGGTCCAATACTGCAACTTCACTTTGATGATTAGCATCTCCTTCTTTACCTCATTCAACACATTAGCAACATAACAACCAATAGCATCATGATGACCTAAATTTCATACAATGACTTCACAAGGCATATTTGACCTATTATTCATCAATAACTATAACCAAGACCATACATGCATAAAAAATTCATATATACATATAGCACATCAATAAAAAACCATATACACACCATTCTAGCTAAATTCATGTCATCGATGGATGACCATATCAACTCCACAAAACATGACCTCATGCATGACAACAACAGCCACCTCATGTACATTTGATAACATGTGAACACTGACATGCATGACAATGCCTAAGCAACCATACACACATGAAGACACACTCCATGACAACACCTTCAACCTTCACATGGAGAAATTACTACAACCAATATCAACAGCATGCAAATTGAACAAGAACATGGACTACATGCATAAGGAATGCATATGCAACCAACATGAAAGCATGATCAACACACAGCCCAAGGATAGCGCAACCATGCTCTAATACCACTCTGTAACACCCTCCTCCCACATCTACCCAAGCAACCCACCAAACGGGGTAAACATGCTATGAGAGGCCACTATGGTATGATTCAACCTCCCAAGTCACCTTAAGTAAGTGGAACATGTGGAAAGACACCATAAAGGCATCCAACATCATCAACAAAACCATTAGAGAACAAGTTAGCCACTCAGATAGCATATCCCTAGGTCCTACTATTGTTTTAGGTCTCTCGAGTCATAGTCTCTCTCATGCTATGTGCAAGGGAGTGACCAACAACCTAAAGTAACTCTCACAGGCATGCCTGCCAATGATTGTGGACCAAAATTTTCAGTGTTGTGCCAGGGACCCCGATATTTAAACCACTTTCTCAGGCTCAAAGCCCAGGACACTACCCAGAACTAATCCATCTCTTCAAATCAGTAAAGTAACATGGAAATGAAATTACTAAAGAAAATACTTTTTCAAGACCTTGATTGGATCCCTACTAGCCATGATAGGAATTTCGTCAAGCATATCCTCGACATGTAATCTATAGGTGTAAACAATATAATTAAGTGTAGGGATCTCATACTTATCTGAGAATTGCTCTGAACCATTTTTCCCATTTGTTTCATTATCATCTATTAGGTCATAGGCACATTATCCATTCACATACAAGTAAAAACATGCATAGAGACATACATAAATGTTGTCATAAAATGTGCATGTAACCATCATAATAGGAACACAAATACAATAAACATATCAGCCATCAAATCCATAAATACATTAGTACCTTTACACATGAAAATCAAGGTAATGGATTTCTCATTAATGAATGCAATGAACCAACTAGAGATGGTACTACCACATTCCACCCAACCATAGAATGGTTGAGCCAAATATCTCTTCAGCCATTCACCCTCGTGCCATATTCCAAGCATGAATGTGGGATCTCATAGAACACATAAATGAAAACTCATCCATGGCTTCGAGAGGCCATACACCTCAACCCATAAAACAATGATTCCAACTCAAGGTCAGACATCACCAAAACCATCACCAGATTGGTCTCCATCCTAGCCATGTAGGGCTCCAGAGCATTTGTTCCAACAAAGGCTCGATGAATAGTAAGTCAACCCACAGTTGTCGCCAGGCTTCAGGGCGTTTGTTCAACCAAGGCTCCAGGACTAGTAACTCAACCCACCAAGGGCTCCAAAGTGTTTTTCCAACCAAGGGTCCAAGACTAGTAACTCAACCCAAGCTATTATAGGGCTCCAGACCATTTTTCCAACCAAGGCTCCATGAACTAATAACTCAACCCAAGCTAAGGAAACATGAGAACCAACCAAAACAAAATATATTAAACCCACAATCACCATGGCTATCCAAGAAAAGGCAAGGCTAGGAAATCCACTGTCAATCTCGGAAATCCTCCATGCCAATGACAAATCATGACCAAGAATCCACATATATATTGTTAGACCTTGAATATGCCCATTTTTCCATCACATAGTACCACTATTTAATAACATAAATTCTAACATTTTTAACTCATTTCTTATGGTAATTCCACAACTTGCCGCCAATTCACATCTTCCATTTTGTGGTTAATTATCATTAGTTTTCTTGAATTTTCAATGATTAGAGATTATTTTTCCATGATTTTCTATAACGGTTTTGCTAATTTCATTTGTCGTAGGGTGCCATTGCCGAAATTCCTCACAAGTCAATTAAAATAGTTGATGCAAGTTAAGTATGGAATGAATAATTCCTATAGGTGAAAATATCAAATTTGTGATCAAATGGGAAAGAATCTCGAGATTCTTAAACTTGGAGCTTGTTCAAAACACCCTCATTCATGTAGCCTAGAAACCATTTGTCAAAATTCATCACCAACAAGAAGTTATGTTCAAAACAATTTTAAGTACAAAATTAGTGCTTGCATAAGTACAGATTCACTCAATGGTTTCGGTTCTAAACGGTTTCAATTCTGAACGGTTTTGGGTCCACGTGGAGGAAAATAATTTGATGAATTTCTTTATGCTAAACATGGAAATGGATCCTCCATCCATGCAATTATTAGGATGAACCCAACCATCACCCATTCGAAGGCCCTTGAAAAGATTGCATGCCTCCTTTAGACTATTGTTGTATTTTCTTTTGATAGTCAAATAGTTCTTCTTTGTTTTCATTGACAACTCTGTATAAAGTCGATGTTCTTTGTGTGTACGGTGGTGGAAATGAGCTATAGAAATAAAAAGGATTGTATGTAATCTTGTTTAAGTTATGAATATAATGGAAGCTTTGTTGAAGTTTGTTTAAATGCATGTTTGTAGAACCATAACACAGAACTCTGATTCTGCACTCAATCTGTTGTAAGTATTAATGTGTTCCTAATTTTTAAAAGAATATTGCATTAATTTAAACTTTTTTTGGAAGTGGCAAGGGCCTAACACACCCTAGGAACAAGTTCTGCAGTTAATATAGATGATAGGAATTACATTTGATCAATAGTTAAAAGTTTGAAGGTTGCTTAATAAAGTTACTACTTATATCTCATAATCATTATCTTTATTTTGTACTCAAAACCTCTACTTCGTTTCATAGATCTAAACTGGATGTTATTGATCTCGTTCCTCAATAATCAAAAGACCAGCAAGGATTGTATTGAGTGATTATTTCTAAAGCATGAATGGTTTCATGGCGTAGAATGTTTGAGAATATCCTTAATCTAGAAACATAGAGGGGTTAATTACCATATCATAAGATTAACAATGAAATTGGTTTTATGCTTTGTTGTTTCCTATTCAAGGCTGAGTTTTGAAACGTTATGCCCATGTGAGGAATACTCAGGGGTAGTGAAATAGATATTGGTTGTAATTGAGTTTGATGGTTCTGGAACCTAGCATGATTAGAATAAGATTGGATTGAAGTCGAAGTGTAATGCTTGTTGTGAAAGGTTTCTTGAGTTTGGTTATAATAACTTTCGTTTAGCACAGGGTTTGGATCTTTGAATTGAATACGTAACACAGTTAGTGTGGAAAATTGAATGGGGGTTGTGTGCTTAGATATTTTAGAATGCTTGGAAAGCAGACTGTTTATTGATTGACATTATATGACCTGGGATTTAGGCTAGATCCAGACACAAGGATTTTATTTTGAAAGAATTTGTTAATTAGATCTCATAATTCTGATTTGTACTCAAGGTTGTAATTTATTTTCTTGAAATTAAATAGACATATCATCTCCAACTCATTGAAAGCTAATGAATGGTGTTGATCAATGATTTTATTGCATGAATAATCCCTTTGTTACAAGCTTACGATTGGAATACTTAAAGGTTCTTCTTAATTGGATAAATAAGAGATCGATAACTCTATTTCTTTTAGATATGAATTGAAATTGATTATGTACCTTATTGATTCACTATTATTTCTTTTAACATTGTGTATTCGGAAATTAAGTATTTGAAAGAAATGCAACGAGACCATTAAATCATTGTTTGGAGTTGTATTTTAGTTTTGAAATTCATTATAATTGTAATTAGTTATTGGTAGAACCATTAGTCAACATTCTTATGTTTGAATGATTTCTTGAGTTTGATTAAAGTAAGCTAAGGATAAAGTAGTTTCTTATTTTGTAGTCTTTTAGATATGAAAGCATGTCAATTAGAATCTTCGTTTACTTAGTTTCCTTTGAAGCAATTGCAGAGTGATGATAGACTTTAGTTTGAATGTATTTGATTTGTTTTAGGCATCCCGGGAATTAGATTAATTGAAGTCTTGTTTTTCCATTGCCTTAGTTTAAGATCATTTGAATGAGAGTGAATTTTATTGGAATTATGATTTAGCATAATTTTGGTACCATTTTAAATAAATCTTGATTGATTGAAGATTCTTGTACTTAGATTAAATAGATCTTATTATTTAGATTGATATTTCCATTTAGATTAAAATAGTTTGAATAGTAATTTGTATTGCTTGGTTTATGATTAATTAGAGTTAGTTTCATTTGAACAATGATTGGCATTGCTTGAGCATGTTTTTATCAATGGATTAGTTTCCAATTAGGAATGAGAATTCTTTACTTAATTTAGGAATAGATTTTAGATTTCATGATTTTAGTTTAGATTAGACGCTATGATCATGCATTACCTGAGCTTGTGCCTCGAATCTTACGAGTCTCAGGTTGATGATTTAATGTTGGAATTATAACGCATATCTATCTCCCCAACACATATGTCATGCACGTCCAAACTAGTGAAGAAATCATACATGCAACTCGGTACCTACAAGAAAATATGATGTAGTTGCTGATACTGATGCCTTCTTGCACTTTTCTACTCTTCCTTTGCCTTCTTTCTCCAAGGATCCAAGTATGCCACACCCTCCAAGAGAGCTCCAAGAAAACTCTAAGTATCCAAGAGTATGAGAGAGAGAAAGAGAAAATGAGAGAGCTCCAACACTGAACTAACCAAGACTTAACACTAACCAATCTTTCCCATTGATCCCCAGAAGCCTTTTTATTAACTAGGCCTCTATTTTCTTCATTTTCTATCATTTTCCATTATTTTCCTTCATTTTCCTCCTCACATGCAACCTATGACCTTTCATCTGTTGGCATTATGGCACAGGTTGGAGCTATGGCACAGGTGTTGTCCTTGATGGCAACCCTCTCTGGTAACAGATCTCAGTTCAGGCACTCAGAAAGTAGAAAAAGTCATATACGCATGTTCTTCTAGCCAAAGTCGCGTATACACGCGGGTTATTCTTTACAAAAGCGCGTATATCTTGGTGATCATTCTTTTGGTCCATGGCAGTTAGATCTTGGAACTTGAACCTATGTTTTGGACCATGGCGTCTCGTCAATTGTGCCGATCCACAGTATTTGGGTTCATGGTATTGGAATGTTGTGGTTTTGGACCATGGTATTGGGGAAGGCCTAGGGCTATAAAAGAGGAAGGAGATTTTGTGGAAAAACACCATCTGGATTATTATTGAGGATCTGAAAAGTGTTAGAGCTGATATATTGATGGTGATGCAGATCTGGATCTGAAGGAAGGAGAGACTTTAGCACAAAGGAAGGACAAGGTCTTCTCATGGGTCATAATCTTTAAGCTTAATGATAGTATCTTTGTATGATTTTGATCTGTTTGATGTGGCGCTCGTCTGATCTATAAGTCTGATAATCTGGGTTGTTTATTGATTGTATATCTGGAAGAGTGCTTGGTTCTTTATAGATCTGTACGCAGGTTCAGTGAAGCGAATGCGCGTATACACGCGGCTTAGGTGAAGTAAAGACGCGTATACGCAGGTTGTTCCATACACAGAGGCGTATGCACGCAAGTTGCAGACTGTTAAAATTGCGTATATGCTTTAAGTTGTGATCTGGCTGTTTCTGCTTATTGTTGCTGGGTTTTGGGTTCTGTTTCTGCTATATGGTTTCTGGTACAGTTTTCTGTGTACAGCTATCAGAGGAATATCTACTTGTTTCAGATCTAGTTGGTGGAAAGGAGATTGATTGATTCTTGATGAATGGGTGATGGATCCAGTTTGAAAATTGATGAAAATTGGTCCCTGGAAGAAAGAAAAGGTTGTAGCCTTCTGTAGGCCAGCACCTACGTACTAGTATCTTGGCTAGTACAAAAGCAAAGGGGGTTGTACCTCCCTTCCAGGAAAGCTAGAAAATGAGAGAGAGTTGTAGCTCTCTGCAGGTTGCAGCCTGCGTACTGGTAAAGGACTGCACCAGTACATTGTAAACAGAAGATTCTAATTTAAAGAAAGATAGAGACAAATTGCAGCAGGTGGTTTTCACCCACATTGGGTTTCCACCTTATATCTTGTGTTCCTGTGTCTGATTGTCTTTCTGCTCTGTTTTACTGTCTCTGGATACTGTTATTAGATTCTGCATCACTGACTAACAATCATCATCAGAAAGATTAAGTAAAATAAAAGCATGTTCTGTATACGCGGGTTTTCTTCTGCATAACGGCGTACATACGCAGGTTTACTAAATTGAAGTAGCGTATATCAGTTGTTTTTGAAAAAGAATAAGTATCCTGATAATACTGATTCACCCCCCCTCTCAGTATTATTTCCAACATAAAGGTTTAAGGACCTAAAGAGGAGGAACTCTGATCACTAGATTTCAGGACAGTTAGGTCATGACTTAGTAGGTTTTGCAACAGCACTATGGACATCATCAAACTCGAAGACATGGTTGGAAATTGATTAAAAAATGTATTGAAGACCCAGATAAGGTTGTTGAAAGCACGCTTTAGGAGTTTTAATCCTATTTGTATTACGACCCTTAAAGATATCTAGCTGTCAAATTGTAATTAAATAGTTTGTTCTGTGAATAGATAGGTATCTAAGTTAGGAATTCAAATTCCTCTAAAGGTGGATCATAGTATCCATGGATGTAAAACCCTATATAAATCTTTAGAATCGAATTCCTCAAGATTGGTAATTTCATTAGCAAAAGATAATTGTGTTATTTTAAGACACTATGGTTTTCATACATAATACAAAGTTCAATTTCACTACTCAAGATTCACAAGGAGTTTATGTGTTTGGTGTTATTATGGCCTTGTTCAATTACTTATTTGGAGTGGTATGAGCTTGCGATACTTAGAATTCATTAGGAAATTCTCTAACTTCCTTCACATGCTTGTAAACTGTGTTGTTTCACTGTTTGATTTATAAACCTAAACTCTAAGTGCCTTGACTTCCATGTTTTGTTGATCATGCTATTTTGTTGAAGACTATCTTGACTCCATAGCCCAATAAATGTTTGCTAATCTTAGATTCAACCAGTTATACATTTGTCCATTTTATTCCTAAAGTTAGCCATCTAATCATTAATCAAAAATCTTAAACATATTGAGAGAGCCCTCTCAGGCTGAAGAGGCTAAGCCTCAACCAAATGATTGGTTTGAAAGAGTTACCCAGAGTCTACTTGAACAACAGCCTATCAAGGTCAGATTTTGTGATAACAAACGGAGTGCATGCTTCAATATGTACCCATCATATATACATTAAGGAAGATTGCAAACCACTAAGCTAGCCTCAATGGACAATGAATCCAACACTTAAAGACCTTGTTAAGGAATAATTGCAAAAAATACTTCAGGCAGGATTCATCTGCCCCATCTCTAACAGTGGATGGGTCTCTCCTTTGGTGCTAGTGCCAAAGAAAAATGGCAAGTGGAGAATTTGTGTTCACTATTATGAATTGAACAAAGCCACTAAAAAGGACCATTTTCCTTTACCTTTCATATATCAAGTGTTAGATGGTTTGGTGGGGAAATTTTTTTTCTCCTTCCTAGATGGGTTCAGTAGGTACAATCAGATTCAAATCAACTCTAAAGACCAGGATAAGACCACTTTCACTTGTCCTTGGGGTAACTTTGCATATCGGGTCCTTACTTTTAGTTTGTGCAACACTCCAGCCACTTTCCAAAGAGCGTTATTGAGTATATTTTCTGAACTGGTTCATGATGCAGTGGAAATATATATGGATGACTTTACTCCTTATGGTTTTAACTTTCACGAAGCCTTATCTAACCTAGGAAAAGTTCTAGACAAGTGTATTGAGATGAAACTATCCCTCAGCTCAGAAAAATGCGAATTTTTGATGACCAAAGGGACCATGTTGGGTCATACAATATCTCAACAAGGATTGCAGGTGTACCCCAACAAGATTGCCATCATCCAAAGGATCCCACCTCCTCAAAAGGTGAGAGATGTCAGAAGTTTCCTAGGCTTAGTTGGATATTACAGAAGATTCATTAAACATTTTAGTAAGCTATCCTCTCCTTTGTTTGTCATTTTAGGCAAAGATGTTGAGTTCATATGGTACGAAAACTATTAAGAATCCCTAAATACCGTGAAGAACAAGATAGTCACTACCCTAATTCTTAGAGGCGGAAACTAGGCCCTACCCTTTCACATTCACACAAATGCCTCAAAAAAAGCAATAGGAGTAGCCTCAGGACAAATTGATGAAAATTGTTGACACCTAATCCGAAACGGATGGGTGAACTGGACAGTCATCAAGAAGATGAACTGATCCGTCATGTTTGTGTATATAAATGTGTGTTAGCTAATGAATATTATATCAGTTTTTGTCCCGCTCATTCTGGAGTTACCCTGGCCTGACATGGTATCAGAGCACAGGTCCCAGAAATAGTTGTAACTCCTGCTGTCCTGAGAGTTGCTCAGTCATGAGCGCTACTCTGACATTGACTGCACTATAAACGTTTTTTCATTCAACGCACGCTGCCTGAGGGAGGTCGGAGCATTTCAATTCGAATAATAGCGTTGTCTGCCTCCCCGTCTGTTACGTCGCACCTGGTATCGGACAAGGTATGTAACGTTTGAAGGTCTGCGTGTAACACCTGCAATAAGAAATGGTATTTTGAATGTACCATTTGACACACCTCGATATTTTGTTTGTCTGCCTTCCCATAATACACTGACCGCAAGTCTGCCATGAGTCTACCATGATGATCATCATCTCTGCATCGTTTTCGTTGTCCCATTTTTAATACAGCTCGGCTAATCGGAGTACCACTTCCCTGCTAAAAATATTTAGAACCTGCGTGTGGCTAGCCCGAAGTTAAGCACCAAGCCAAGTCGAGGAGGAGGAGAGTATAGCACACAACGTGTGTTCGAAAATAGTGAGGAAAGTGGGAATTGTGACGAGAAATGTGAGTTCCCCAGTTCTCCGTCAAGTGATCGTCCAGAATGTTCCCCGGTCAAAGAATTAGAGGATGAGTATCGAGCTCTGAGGCGTGATAACTTGGTTCTACTGGAGGAATGGGCCTCTCTAACAGAAGAGGTGATAGAACTTCAAAGAGACATCATAAATATTGAAATGGAGAAACAGGCACTTATGGACAAGCTGGTGGTGGTGTCCAATCTTCCACTTGAAAACAAATAATCAAAAACCTGAACTGGTCATGCTAAAGGGTTCGGTTGAAGATCAAGATTTCCAATTTCGCAGTTAAAAACAGTTAATTAAAATATCAGTCAATTTGTGTTTTAATATCAGTGTTCAGTGAGATAAATCATAAGCTTATTTTTCCATTTGTTCGGATGACTCATACGATCATTAACTGAGTCAAAACCAATGGGATATCTCTGACAACAATATATATTACAGTGAAGCGCTCAAACATTTTTTTGCAGTGATACATGTAGCAGAATTTTGAATATGGTGTTATATATGCTGATTTTTGCAGAGATATATATATGGTGATATATGTACCAGAATTTTAATGATTTTTTTTCTCCATAGCAAAATCATTTTTTAAAGCAGCGGAAGTTTTTTTTAAGATCAATTTTTTTCACCATCAGAAGTATTAATATATCAGCAGAAGTAACCTTTTACAGAATGCATTCAATCATCTTTATGATAGGAATAGTTCTCACTGGCAAGGAGAACTCTTGTGACTAGTCCCGGATGGTACAACAGACCCTCATTTTCAATTAGCTGTGGAAAGGAGTGTGTGTCGGAGAAGGAGACAGTGACCCAGAAAAGCCTACATCAGACAAAGAGCTCGCCATCTGGGAAAACAAGAACAACAAAGCATATGCATTAATCGCAGCGTCTGTAAATAAGGAGGTGAGTCTTCACATTACAACATGTTCAACTGCCTTTGAAGCTTTACAAAAGCTGAAAGAGCTCTATGACTCACATTCTGCACTTGAAGTCGTCCAACTTATGATTAAACTCTTCACTCTTGAACTGAAAAATAATGACCCTCTTTCTCTTGCATCTGAAATAAAATCTATAGTGCATGATATCAAATCCACTAAAGTTGAGCTAGATATATCTCTTATTGCTTTTCTCAAGGCACTGTATCCTACATACTCCAATTATCTTGAGTCTTTGCAAGCAAATGGAAATATCAAGGATATAACCTTTGAATCTCTTGTGAAAAAGTTTGCTGAAAGAGAAAAAGCCTTTGGAAAGAAGACAGTCCCTGAATCTTCTGAAGAGACTGTATGCCTGGCTCATAAAGAAAAATATCCTGCTCAAGATTCTACAAGAGGAAGATGTGGACGAAGAGGAAGAGGAAGATACTTCAGAGGCAGGGGGGGCAGACATTCTCAAGGAGAAAAGGCAGATTTACATTGTATTCGCTACAAAAGAAATGGATCACATGATGCCTCTACATGCAAGCTACCATGGGACAAAATTGAGCAGAGAAGAAAACAACAGAAAGGTAAAACTGATGATACAGACAAAGGTAAAGCACCTGAATCCGCTCACTATATTGAAGCACAATGTAACATTGGAGTAAATGAAGATTTGTTTAACACTTCACTTGCTTCCTGGAAAAATGACTGCCTGCTTGATTCAGGAGCAACCTGTCACATGACTCATAGAAAAGACTTTTTTGAAGATTTCACTGACAATGTTGATGGAGTAGTTTACTTTGCAGATCAGTCAAAAATCAAGCCATCAGGGCTTGGCTCAGGCTTAAACTGCCTAGTCTACCAGACTTTCTTCTTGATCATGTTTAATATCTCCCACAGCTAAAGAGAAACTTGCTGTCCTTGGTCCACATCCGCCAGCAAGGTCACTCCATTCATATGTTTGATGGCAAGCTTGAGGTGAGAAAATCATCTGATCACTCACTTGTCATGAGGGGAATAGAAGAAGAAAGACTCCTCAAACTGCAAGGAACATCTGCTCATAAACAACATTTCTCATATATTACTCATCATGAAGAAGGTAACTTCCATCAAGTTTATTATGGCATGCTAGATTTGGACATTTAAACTATGACAGTATCCATTTATTGAAGAAAAATGGTGTGGCTGGTTTGCCCTACAATTCCTAGGAAACTTAAGCAATGTGATGCTTGCATTCTAGGAAAGCATAGCAAACAATTTTTTCATGACTCACATTCAAGAGCACATAGAAAACTTGAACTCATTCATTCAGATTTTATGTGGTCTAATGCCTGTTCCTTCTGCAAATGGAAATAAATATATCATGAAATTTATTGATGACTACACCAGAATGTGTTGGGTTTATTTATTGAAGAACAAATCTAATGCTTTCCTAACATTCAAGAATTTTCATAAATGGATTGAAAATGATGCACAATCTCATATTGGGTCTATTCGCACTGATAATGGAAAAGAATATACATCAAATGAATTTGAACACTATCTTC